>NKHZ01000082.1:0-357468 GCA_002895985.1 Sphaceloma murrayae
GGGGGGGGGGGGGAAAGCGGACACACGTTGATGACACGGTCTCGTCGGCCGGGTGCGTGTGCTACTGGGAGGACAGACATTGTGTTCACGGTGGTAAAGGGGACGCAACGAAGAGAGGTGAAACAATGCATTCGTCCGCTCTAGAGCAATCGATCCAAGCCAGTGGTGGTGGTGGTGGTGGTGGTGGTATATCGTTCCCGCACCCATCGGTGTCCTTTTCATGTTTCCATACACACAAAACATCCATGCATGTACAGTCGTAAAACGACAGTGAGTGTCGCAAATGTGTTCTCGCCAATCGCTCGCAATGCGTCGTCCCCCAAAAAGTTTGCTTTGCATCATCATGTCGAAGTGAAAAAGAAGGTCCCCCCCTCCCCCCTACTACGCGACAGCCATCAGCCTCTCCAAATCCACACCGTGGCCCTCTTCGATCCACGGCCCCCTCTCCTCCGCCGTGGCCCCATGGAACGCCTCCGCCCTCTGCAGCGTCAAGAGGTCCAAATCCGTGATCCACCTCCTCTGATGCCACGGCAACTGATCCTGACCCCTCATCGCCAGGCGCACCTCGTTATCCGCCGACATCATCAGGTCGTCCTTGCAAAGTCTCCTCTGCCCGTCATACACACACATGACCCTCTTCTTCATCTTCATCTTCTCCGGGCCCGCGCCCCATGAGAGCGGGTAATTCCTTCTCCTCCTGCCCTTTCCGGCGGCAGCGCTGAGGGGAGGCCCGCCCCCCTTAGACCACGTCATGCCCTTTGTGACGCGCTCCTTCTTGACCTTTGCGTCCCCGCAGTCCGCGAACTGCTCGCCCTCACCGCGCCGGGGACGCGCTGATTGTCAACTGCGCTCGTCGTCGACATCCTCGTCGTCGCCGCCGGAAAACGACGTCGGCCCTTCGAGCGAAGTCGGCAGGCCGTGTTTGTTCAGCGAGGCCTTGACGTCTTCGTCGTCGGCCACCGAGGTCAAGTTGGCTTCGTTGATGCCCTCGGATGGCTCGGTTTGCTGCACGATGCGCAGGACGCAGTCGTCGATGTGGTCGTGCAGCTCTTGGGCCGAGGCGAAGGTGCCGCCGCAGGTGCGACAGGTACCGGGCGTCTCGCGGCCCTTTTTGCCCATGGCGGCAGCGGCAGCCTTGGGACGACGGCGGGAGTTGGGCGTGGTTTGTTCGACATTGTGCACGGATTGGAGGTGGCGCTTGAAGACGTCGGTGCGGTTGAAGGATTTCTCGCTAGAGGAGCCGCCGCCGGGACAGAAGTCGCAGACCATAGTGCCCTTGTAGTGGGTGAGAGTGTGGCGGTTCTTGTCGTATCTGCGGGCGAAACCCTTTGTAGAGTAGGGACAGGATGCGATGGGACACTTTTCAGGGCGCTCGCTTTGGTGCGTGAGCATGTGTGCCTTCAAGTCCCTGATGGGTCGGCCGCATGAGGCGATGGGGCAGATGAACTTGTTCTCCTCCGAGTCGCATGAACCAGAGCTTCGCCGAGAGACGTGCGACTGTGCCGATATCACAGAGTGGGAACGAACGTATGGTTGCCATGAACCGGCTCGCGGTTCTGTCCGGATGGGTCCAGCCACGTGGTACGACTGTTGTGATATTGCTGGCGAAGGTGGGTTGAGAAACATCTGCCGAGGGGATTGTGAGATGGAGCCGGCGTATGGTGCGGACGTGTAAGGAGCATTGGTGTATGGCTCAATGAGTGATGGATCTGGTCAACATCAGCAATCGCTCTTGTGCGTGTGAGAAATGACGGGGAAACAAAAGGAAGGAGATAAGAGATGCAGGTACGTAGGAAAAACACACAAGAAGACTCAAGGGGAGGGACGTAAACGCCACCCGAATAAGAAAAAAAAGGAGATTGAAGGACACCCTGCTGGGGGACCTGTGGCCTTTGCAGGAGGGGAGTCATGGGCTCTTCAGGACTCATCTGCTCGTGCGCAAGTGGTGATGACATGCGTGGTGCGGCAGCCCTTGGACCCGGCAGTGAAGCCCTCCTGTGGCCCGCAACTCTGGCAAATGCTGGAGAGACGGGATGAGGAGGCCTGGCTGCCGAGGCAGGGGTAGTCGGAGACTTGAAGTGTTGCCCATGTTGCGCCTCTTGTTGAATCGAGTCGTGCTGCTGTCGTATCGGTGGATAAGATGCGCTCGCTGAAAAGGGAGAAAAAGAGGTTGTGGAAGGAAATGAAGCTGAGGAAACAGTCATCGACTCACCGACACAACCAGAAGTCTTCTCCGAGGGGAAGTTCTCGGTGTCGAAGGGGATGTACGAGTCAGAGTGAAAGTCCTCGTGAACGAGGGGGACGCCGGGCTGTTGCCAGTCTGCAGGGTTCTGCCCGCTCAGTGAGGGGGATGCCATCGCAGAGGAAATGGTGCTCTGGCCCGAAGCACCGCAGTCCGAGGTGGAGCCGAAGTGAGGAGGTTCGAAGGAGTTGGATGCCGACATGGCTGGGGAGTATGAGGCGCTATGAGGAGGGAGACCCGTCTTGTCGACGGCTTGGTGTGAAGAGTAGGAGTCGTAAGATGTGGCGGGCAGGTATGAGGGATAAGACGGTGCCGACGAGGTGTTGTAAGCCTCGGGGTAGGAATAGAGGGCAAAGTCTTCGCCGGAAGGCATTGGCGATTGCGAGTAGTAGTATGAATTCATGGGGAATGCTCTCAGGTCAAGGGGTGCCTGAGGGGAAGGAGTCAGCTGCGGTTCAGGTCCCCAGGGCTGGCGGCGGGTAGGGATGAAGAGTGGGGGTGGGGACAAGATATACTTACCACTTGAGCAACTGGTGTGATGCAAAATTGCCAAAATCAGCAGTGCCCACGGGCAGTGACAAGCCTTGCCGAAGGAGGATCGAATCTAATCTTGGGACGGAAGGGATGGATCAGTGTTTCGAGATATGCCGGGCGTGGTACGATATCGCAGGTACCATCAGCTGAAGGCCAAGTTGCCAGCGGGTGAAGGTCGAGAAGCGCGAGGGATGGGGTGGATGGATGATGACGATGGCGGCTTGCATGCAGTATGATATAGATACAATCGAGCTGAAGGGCAAGTCGCGCAGTGCGGCTGGCAGTGTACTTTGAACAGGCCAGTGTCTTGTACAACGGGTGGACGTGTGTCTGGCGTTGGGGGGACGAGGGGTGAGGCAGCCGGGAGCGACAACTATGAGTGAAATGTAGAGCGGCTGTCGGTAGGATAGGCTGGTAGAGTGTCAAAGGGATATGAAAGGTGCGTCGGAGGCAATGTAGTCGCGATGCGATGCAGTCCAGAATTAGAGTCGCGAAGGGGGCGAAGTCTGGCACTAAGTATAAGTATATCCAGGAACGCTAGTCGGATTGCGCAGCAGTTCCATCAGACGACCATCGGATAAAGCACCAGGGAACCACCAGACAGACTGAGCATAGTTCAAGTGTGCAAACCATGCTTCCAAACCGCCCGCTCGCCCACTCAGCATCGTCTCACGGACGAAAAGGACATCCGTCATGCATGCATGGGTCCCTGAATCTCGCCGGTTTCCAGATTCAAGAAAGCTGCTAACCTAACCTCTAGCGATGCAAAGACAATCCGGCTCTGGCTCAGGGAATTAGGCTTCGCCCCCCCCCGAAGCTCGCCGCGTCTCTGCCCTATGTCGGTAGTCTCCCCTGGTTGGTGGCCAGCGATAGAGTATCGACGCCCCACTTTGTTCCCGTTTGTTGCTTTCATCTGCAGTGGCTTGCCCGCGAAATGAAGATCAGACGAGAAGACACCGCTCCGGCCATGGGGATGATTGCACCGTCGTCCGCCTATCTGGCACAGGAAGTCGTGCAGCTCGACACGCGTATCCCGTGCCCGAGACGGTGAACTTGGAGGTTGTGAAGATGCAATCTATCAGTCTCTTTTGCCTTGTTTACCGCGACCGGGGTGTTTGATTGGGGGATCGTCTCTCGAACCCCAGTGATCTGCAGACATGGCTCACGCTCGCGATGCAGCAACAACCTACGGTAGGTCATGCCAGTAACGACCAAAGCCAATGCCAATGCCAGTGCCACCGTCCGACTCACGCGAGGCCGTCATGTTTGCGTTCAATGGTCGTCGATATGCTCGAAACGCGCCTGCCTTAGAGCCGGATCGGGGTAAGGTGAGAGCGGAGGGGACGGCCATGCCACGGGCATGCCACGGGCATACAGGGTTCAGGCGTGAGGCTCTGTGCGTCCTAAGAAAGTAGGCACGTTCGAATCGCGTGCTGCTTATTTGGGGTGCTTCGCCTAATATTTCGCATCTAGCATCGACTTAGTTAGCATCAATGCCGGCGGGTGGAACTGGTCGGTGTACCACGGCGTGATTCGTCCGTGGCCGGGGGTGCCGCGAGATTCGGGCGTGAGCGACAGGGCACTTTGACGACATCCCGTGTCCCGGCGGCCCGCTTGATCGATTGCAAGCCCCTCATCCCTGTCGTGGGCGCACGCTAGACGTCCCTCTGTCACCTCTTCACCGGTCCTGTGGGCGCCAGTCTATGCGATATGATGGGCATGCGAAACCCCACCCGTGTCATGAGCGGTGTCTGCCCATGCCCCGAAGCGGATGGACCTGCACGCCTTCCCCTATGCAGGAAATGGTCGGGCATGTGATAGGACAATCGCTCGACCCGAGTGCTGTTTCGGGCATGGTTGTGCAGTAGTTCTGCTGCCCTCACCGTCCCTTTGGTGGCTGCTCTTAAACCTTGTCGGCATCGACGTTGCCAAAAGACCATGCATCATTCATCTCCACACACGTTGCCTTCTTTTTCGACATGTTTCTTCTCCCCCCCCCGTCATGCATCGTACGGTCTGCAACGTCTCGGTGCGAACTCTATCCGCGCTGGTCGTAATAGGAAGCGTCATGAAAACCCGCGTGGCTTGACCAGCGTGCTCATATGAACAGACCCTCCGAAAGTGCTTCGATGGAGGTGGGGGGCATACGGCACAGTCGAGAGACCATGACGGCCGATCCACACAGTAATCTTGTTGGTCGCCCACTCTCTCTCTACTCAGCCATGGCTCGAGTCGCACGTAAAGCAATAGAATGCAAACCGGCTCTGTAAGACCATCACAAGGATGCAGGAAGGACTAGCATGATCCGTGGCTTGAGCATATCGCACCAATCTCATCGCTGAAATGCCATTGCCTAGGGACAGAAGGTGCCATCGTCCTCGACATGTGAAGTACGTGAGACGAACAGGGAGGAGGACCATGCTATCCCAGGAACGGTGCGAGGTGAGTGCCTGTACAGTATAGGCTGTTGGATGTTATAGTGCGGTCGCAGAGTGACTTGACCAATCTTTGACGATCCTGCAAGCCCTGTGAACGGGCCTGTGTTGACGGGCCGCGAACTTCCAGGTACCTTGCTTGAAGGTATACCCATGCCTGGCTGCCTCAGGCATGTTGCCGAGCAGCCGAGACTATACGTTTGCAAGTCATGCCACGTGCCCGGTAGTGTGTATGCAGCTCTGGACTGGCCAACTCGTGTAATGAGGATCACTTTGAGACAACCTGTCGAGTCTGGGCAAGTCCAATGAACGTGTGATCATGCTGTATTTCCAACAGCAGGGTAGCATTTCGACAAGAGGGAGGCACAGACATGTCGTCAGAACCGTCATGATGCCTATCTAGAATCAGGTTGGGGATGCCGCATCTACTGCTCCGTGCTGGAAGCACTGCACAGACTGGGTTTGCCTGCATGCCTGGTTCGCCCGTCCATGCATAGTATGATATCGGAAGCAATTGGACGCGAATCTTGGATAACGAGTTTGGTGTCAACGCATGTGCAAGCCATGCATGCAGCCACACCGCGAACAGGACTGCGCGCATATCGGAGAGCACGACTAGCAATACTTGCCTCGGCTGGTCTGATAGTAGCTTCGGTCCCGCGAAAGGCGTACCGAACATCATGGCGACGATAGAATTGACAGGGCTGTTGGTTCTAAGAATAGCTAATTTTTAGCAACGCCAAGAATACCAACCTTTTTACCGATCCAGGACCGATTGATTGATGACGGCCGTGTTGACAGGCGTTTCAGTCCGCTTTTCATCCAAGCATTGACCAGATCAGTATATGCTCACATCATGCTCTCTGCTCTGCGAGGGTGGATCCGCTGCGGCCGAGGCTTGTGGACTATGAATAGATCGCCTGAACCAACTATGTGCAAGGTGTCGCAGGATAGTAGAGAATGCTAAGCTGGGGGAACATCCATGCCAGACTGATCGCTCGCGAGCGGCAAGTCTGGCCAAATGCATCAAATCCGTAGATCAAATGGTGGCTGCCTCACGGTGTAGACGTACGAGCGGCGACCCTGCATACAGTCGCCGGTCAAGCTATCAGGCCACGCGGGGTCAAGCCACGAGATATCTGGCCTGACAACCGTTGTGGCGAGTTGCCCGCGTACATGAATGATATATATATATATATATCCAACACGCCACAGGAAGCATCGCCGCCGAGCATGGCAACTGTGTGCTGGCTCGAACCAAGTGGCAGGAGAAGAGCAGTCAATCCCTATCAGATCGTGTGTGACACTGATCACAACTTTGATTCCGTCTCGACTGTGATCTCGGTGGTGCATAGTAATATCGTGTCTCGCAGGGACTGCCATCTTATGAGCGACTGCCGGTGTACGGGAACACGATAATGCTTACAGGCAACCTGTATTTACGATTGATGTCCTGGTAGTCTGATCCTGCCGCCATGTCGCAAAAGTGACGGATGCTTGGATAGTGGACAATGGCAACCTCATTCCACCATTCCCCATGCTTGACGGGCTTACCATCGCGGATCACGGAGCCCACCAGCTTCGCATTACCACCGCGTCTACCTCCTGCGTCTTGGAAGTGCTAGAGCAGCTCAGTTGAGGGCTTGACTTGTGAGCGGATGCTCTGCTTACCTGCCCGTAGGTGGCGTATTGCTCCTGATGACCCTCTTGGAAAGACAGCAGATTCAACATGGTCACTGGCTGCCCGTGCCCTCTCTCTCGCGTGAAGGCTTCCATAAAGTCTCGCAAGTCCTTGCTCAGCTCCAGGTTTTGTGAGTCTTGTGGTTCGGGATCCAGGGCTTCGTTCAGTGAGCCCGTGAGAGGCACAGAACTTGCTTCAGATAGCAGGCGGGAGTTTGTCTGCGAGTACTGTGCATATATCTGCCTTGGTACTCCGACTTTGATGGTGTAACTAGCCCCGATGGAGTCCTTGAGCGTGGGAATCTGGTCCAAATGCGTGGTCGAGCGTCCGGTCAGGAGCATCACGTCCCAGCACCTGCCTCCTAAATCCTCTGTGTCATGTAGGGCCGGTCTGATCACCCAATGATGGGGTGAGGCTGTAAGTACGACTTCAAGAGCGTCCCTTACCTTTGAGAGCTCGTGGACGAAGCCCTTGGCATTTGCTCCCGGGGCCAGCGCTATGAGGTGCAAGTCTAGGAGAGGCATTGTCGTTGTTTCAGTGGCATGGACATCCAAGCAGCTGTATTGGAATCATGACCTGCTCCAGCTTCCGACAAGCGCTGAAGGGCGAAGGATGAATATGCTGATGGCATCATCGTAGCCGCATTCCCCGCCCCCCCGCGCAATTCAGACGCCACGAGTGCCGTGATCGTCACCCCTGCGCTTCGACGTCGACGACATGCATGACACACCAACCCTATTATTCTCCAAAAGCAATTGGTGAAGCAGCATGCTGATCGCCAGCACCTAGCCCGTATGAGTAGCTTCAAGCCGACGAGCCTCTTCTCTCGCTCGTCGTCTGGAGCAGCGAACGGCCTCGCACCGGACTTCTTGGACTTTCTCGCCATCAAGAACACCTTGAGCCTGTACTGCGTCGCTTTGGACACGAAAGACTTTGACCTCCTTCGTGAGGTCTTTACTGATGACGTGGAAGCGTGGTATCCTTTTGCGCAGATGCGTGGTATCGATGAGATCGCGTACCATATAAGCCGAAGGTGGGCGGCATTTTACGTTCGTGCATGATTGACCATCTTCCTGACATTCAGCAGACTTGCGCCAGCAACAAGTCAACATGCCCTGACGACTCAACACATCAACTTCCCGCCCTCTCAACCAATGACTAGGAAGAAGTCCGGAGGCAAAGGCCCCACCTCTGCTTCAGTAATGACCTATTTCACGGCGACACATTTTGGAAAAGGCCAATGGACCGGACGAACACTGACGACCTACGGCAAATACATAGACGAGTTGATCAAGGTTGGTGACGAAGACGGATACGAAGGCGAAGGTGGCGGGCAGTGGCGGGTGTGCAAGCGCGAGGTCAAGTTTATGGCGAGGATAGGGGACGAAAGGATCATGACCTCCAACGCACGACAAAGCGCCTAGTACCGATATTACACCGACGCTGGACCAGCTTCTCGGAACTTACAGCATCTTTGGAACCCATAGAAAGGGAGCGCAATCCAGAGCTATTAGCAGTGTTACTTCTCTGGGGCCGGTGCCCCATTATATCTGCACAGTCCCTCCGCATGCGAAACCCAGCTGTACGAGTATACGAAGGCCAGCTTGCGTATAGGCGGGAACGAAGTGTCAAGTGACAGCATGCTTGCCATGCCATGTTTGGAGACCTCATCACCAGGTTTGCTCCGTTTTCCCACACCCTCACAGCAGCTTTGCATCCTTCATCTGATCACATCTGCTTTCGCTACCACTCTTCTCTTGCACCCCTCGATAAACAACCAACAATCATGGCGGGACCCTGTATCACAACCTACGACTACGAAGCCTTCGTCGCCCGCACCACCAGCGAAACAAAGTATACCATCTCCTGCACATCCGTGATTCCAGTGTCTTTCACATGCATCACCCGGCCCCCACCCTTCTCAACCCACATCCCCCCCCCCCCTCTCTCTCTCTCCGACCTCCCGGCTCCGTACCCAGCACATTCCCCGTCATGCATGCCCCGACTCACATACCGACTAAACTCCCAGTCCCCATAGAATCTACGGCCCAACCCACATCCTAACCCATACGGAAGCCTTTCTCCGCCACATCATCGTAGCACGACCTGGCTTGACGCGCCAGGACATCCTGCACGTCGCAGAGGCCATGGCCCTGAAGGCTCAGACCATGAGCAAGTCGTTCACAGCTCGCATCGCAGACTTCGACGAGGTCATCAAGGGTGTTGTCGAGGGAATGGATCGCAACGAGGACGGAGCGGGGCGCGAAGGCGAGAAGGAGAGATGCCGGGAAGGAGGCACGGGCGAGGAGGAGGAGGAGGAGGAGGAGGAGACGACTGTGGATGTGAAGGCGAATGGCATGGGCGGAGGAGGGTCCAGGGGCGACGAGGATGACGGTGTGCTTGTCGAGGCGGGAGGGCTGGATGAGAACGGGGCCATGGGGAACGGGGATTACTTTGATGTCGAGGAGATGGTGGAGGGGGATGGCGACCTGATTGACGAAGAAGAGGCCGAAGATGAAGAAGCGGATGTTGACGGCGACCTGACGGACGATGAGCTGTGAGCGGTCCGGACTTTTCAGGCGTGTACGAAGACGAAGACGCCTTGTCAAGAACGATGGAATCACACTGTCGATTAGCCGCCAATCTAAACATCATGTAGCTATTGAGCGTTGATGCGCCTTCATGAATCATGACTATCGAGGTCTATCGCGCACTCGCTGGTGCCGGTAAAAGTCCTCGCCTAAACGCCAGTGCTATGCCACAGTTCACTACGCGCGCAGGCTCCTACATACGCCGCCTGCTGTCTCTCCTCGATTGTCTAATTTCACACGTTGCTCATCGGCGTCCCAATATCCGGCGCATCCCATCCCGGCATGGACACCGTTTTCGAACCCTTGCCTGCTTTCGGATTGGCGAGCTCAAGACCTGAATGTAGCATGTTCAATCGATGAAGCTTCAACCTTAGCGAATGTTCGACCTCTGCGGCAGTCTGGAGCACCCCCTCTTGCGTCTCAGCCCTTGCGTCACGTGGTGGAGACAACAGCAGTCCGTCGACAGCATCGACCCGCGCCTCTAACATCCTCGTCTCGATCATGTCGACCAGCTCCTCCTCCATAGCACTCGTTGCTGCAGCTCCGACTGGCGCACCTTGTCCCCGATAGGGAAACGCCGCGGCAAGATCCGATATGCGGACATGTGAGAAGGGGACGAAGTATTGGATGATGCTTTTTGAGCGGATCCTTGCGTAGAGATCGGCAAGATGTGGGCCGAGGTAAATATCCAGGAGATAGTCGGACCGGTAGGCTTCGAGCATCTCCAGGCATGCTGTGTACTTGGCCTCGCAGAAGGATGAGATGGCCCGACGGATGTGAGGTTCAAGCTCAAGGAAGGTGCGAAACTCGGCGTTCTCAAGCACTTGTGTTCGTAGTTGATCGCGGTCCATTGAAGCCAGTGCTGTAAGACCACCATAGACTGCAATGTCGTTTCCGGTCATGACTTGCTTGGAGAAGATTATATTGCTGATCGGCTCTGGTGTCTGATGGTAGGCAGGACTGACGCGAAGGAAGGACTTGGCTGCCGAGCTGTACTCCTCCACGCAGAGGTACGCCAACCCAGAGCAGGCTTCTATCGCAGGGTCGAACTTTGCCTTCTCTTCTGGCTTTATTGACAAGACACGTGCTTTATGGCAGTGTGATTGTACCATAAGCCAGCTTGATGACATCAGGGAGGCGTACATAAGCTTGATCGTCATCTCCGCAACGTGCTTTGGAGTGGTGCAGTACTCGCGCATACGCTGAAATGCCTTTTGGGCATTGTCAAAATCCGCGGTAGAGAGATAGTGTGATGCAAGGTCTTCTTGGCCCATCTAAGTGCATGTCAGCATGGATCTAGAGATGGCGTAGGCGGAGGACTTGCGCGTATGCTCTCCTTAATCAGGTTGTTCTTGTAACCTCTCAGCTCCTGCTCCAACCTCTCAGTCTCTCGCTGATTCTCCTTCTTCCGCCGGTCCACCCATGCCAAGTCTGGAGTGGCAAGTGCATCCTCGGGGGTTATCTCGTGCAGCAGGGCTGTCAGGCCGACATAGAAGTGCGGATCCTTGGACTTTGTCGCTTCCTGGATGGCGACATGTGACGCCTCGATTGACAGCTGTGGGCAGAGCCGGGCGATGTAGAAAAGTCTAGCCAGACGGGTCGGACCCTCGTAATTGCTGATGTAGCTATCGAGATCGAATTTGGGAAGATCTGGCAGGAGTCAGACGTTGAATCACTAGAGAGGGTTGCTCAGCATGACTGACCTCTCACGACGAGATCGCCCCGCTGAAGCTTAGCAGCGAAGTATGGACTCTGCTCAGCAGCGGTGGCCATGTCTTTAAAGGCGAGACAAGTTCAGGTGCGGACCTGGAACGTCACACGAATCTCATCTCAGTCGGCTGTACCGAAAGATTATCATGTTGCAACGAAGGCGGCTGACTATATACTTATTGACAATAGACGGCGGAGCTCCCTTGACCGAGATTCTGCCGCCGGCATGAAGGCGGTGAGGGCCGAGCCTATCTCTACTTCACTCCACCGAAACGTGCGACCAAACATCCTATAGAACAGTCTTCTCGCAGTCATTTCTTCAGAGTCGGAAATTCAGTCCTTGGCAAAATCATTGTCGTATGGTGGTTAGAGCAAAGTACTGTCCGGAATCGGCATATACAGACACATCCTACTGGAAGTCAACTACTTGCCACTTCTGTACTCATGGCACTAAGCAAGTGCCCTATCAGACACAGCGGAGGGGCTCTGAAGCTCCGAAAGACTCATGTCAGATCTACATCGACATCCAGTCGCTTGTACAAGAATTGACTGGGCGAAGTCGTCGCCTGATGCCCGTTGCACCTTAGATCCGCATCTGTCCTTCCTGTTCGGCTCGCCTCCCGGTGGGGGGACTGCAACCCCGCAAGTTCCTTGAATATATGTGGAGATCCTGGGTCATGCTCATGTAACATACGACCTTCGTGGTATAAATTGGAGAGTAAGTCGTGTAAGTTCTCCGTTTCATCATCGTTACCATGGTCCGTCCTCTCATAGCCGCGTCTCTGCCCTTTCTCGTCCAGGCCCTGGACAATGGCTTTGGCCGGACGCCCATCATGGGCTACAACACATACAATGACGTCGGCTGCTCTCCGAATAGCTCTTGGGTCGAGCAGACCATGCAAGCCATGCAGAGCAAAGGTCTCATCAGCCTCGGGTACACCTACTTCGGTCTGGACTGCGGTTGGGCCAATCCAACAAGACAAGCCAATGGCTCACTGACGTACGATCCTCTGGTCTTTCCAAATGGCATCCGACCACTTGCAGACCTGGCGATCTCGCTCAGTCTTCATTGGAGTATGTACACCGACCAAGGCGTCTACATGTGCGATACGCAGTTCACGAGACGTCGGCCCGGCTCGCTCAACTTTGAGGTCCAGGATGCCCTGCAATTTGCGGGATGGAATGTGAAATACATGAAGGTAAGATCGGGAGACGAGTGAGCTGTTCCTCGCTGACGAACTCTGCTAGGTCGACAATTGCTTCATCGAGGGCGCCGAGCAAAATGCACCAAAGGATCCACGCAGCGACTTTCCCTCTCGATACTCCAGGATGTCGAATGCACTTCTGAATGTGGGCATCAAAGGAATCAATGTGTGCCAGTGGGGTGTGCCTCAGATCGATAGCAGTGGACTGATTGGTCCATCTGCATGGGCACCGTCACTTGCCACTTCGTACAGGGTCTCGGACGATATTGCTCGAGGGTGGGCCAACGTAGCACGTATTGCAAACCAGGCCATACATACTTCCCTTCTCGGTCTTTCGGCTCCTGGAAGATTCGCAGATCTGGACATGCTAGAGGTCGGCAACCCGGGCATGACGTGAGTGAACATTCGTCAGTCTTGAGGATTATTGTCTGACCGTGCCCTCAGTTTCGCAGAGCAACAGACTCACTTTGCAATCTGGTCAACTTTCAAGTCTGCACTGTCTATAGGGACTAATATTCCATCCATGTCCGATCAAACCCTCAGCATCCTGTCCAACCGCGACCTGATCGCCATCAATCAAGATCCTCTCGGCGAACCCGTCAAGCTCGTTCAACGCTTTACAGGCGACTACGATATCTACCAAGGTAATCTCGCCAACGGCGATCGCGCCGTGTTGGTCTACGATCAATCCAATCGAGCGCGCTCGATCTCCTTTTCCTTTTCCGCACTCGGCATCCAATCCGCCACAGCCCGCGACCTGTACACTGGCACCTCCACCACCGGCGCCACCTCCTTTTCCAAATCGATCCCAGCCCGCGGCAGTATCGTCCTACGCCTCTCCGCCATCCGCGCCGTTTCAGCATCAACCCCGAGGGTAAGGTACTACCCGTTCCCCTCCGGCCGTCTCGCAGGCGGCGCAAACCTCCAGACCTGCGCTGGATGCTCCACAGGCCAGAAAGTGGGCAACATCGGCGCGGGCGCGAATGTCACTATCAGCGGTGTCCGTGCCACGGCGACCACGATGGATGTGCTCTTCGATTACATCAACTGCGAGATTGGGTATCTGGCTGATCAAGGGAAGAACCTGCGGGGGGCGACATTGAGCGTCAATGGCGGTGCGGCGGTGACGGTCGAGTTCCCTTTGACGGGGTATAATTGGGAGAGGGATTTGTTAAAGGGGTACAAGGTCAGACTGAGTGGGTTTAACACCGCTGGGGAAAATACCATTACCGTGGGCGCGGCGACGGGAGTGACAACTTGGGCGCCGGACTTTGATCGTATCGGTGTCGTGGGGTAAATGTCCGTGTCGCACAGTGCAGTACAGTGAAGGGTCTAGGGTTGCTGGTCGGAATCAATGGACAGATAGTGTCGTCCTCAAGAGTCACTTCCATCGTAAAGCTTTTGTGTAAATCACCCGATCGAGGGATCAGATCACCAGTCCTGCGACCTTGCCAATGTGACCGGTGTGCAGACGCGAATGGTGCTCTGGGTTCGAGAAGCCTTCACAGGCATTGTTCCGTATTGACGTTACTTTTACAAACAATGTGCACATCTCGTGCTTTCTAAGATTTGTCCCATCACGATCACATCCACCCTACAGCTCACTCCTCCTGTAGATGGTGCTCGTCCCCGTGTAGTTACCCGTCTGCGTGGTAAAGTCGCCTACATCGCTCAGACTCCCGATCCTGCCCAACAGGAGCTCGATGGTCCTGTACGCGGCTCCTGGCGCATACCCGGGCAGCTCATGGCCCGCGAGCTGTACCCTGTAGAAAGTCAAGCCGTCTCTCCCGCCCCAGCTGCCCAGGTACCCTGCGCCGGCGAGCGATCCGCCATTATATTCGGGGTGGTAGGGCGTGTAGAAGGGGATGGAAGGGTACTCCTGCAGACCCTGCACGCCGTTCCATGTCATGTTCTGAATGGCCAGCAGCGTACCGTTGGTGGAGAGCAGCATGTCGAGATCACCGGAGCCGATGATGGTGTTGTTCGTGTACTCGATGACGCGCTGTAGGACACCGTTGGTCGCAGGGCCTACACTTTGGTCGGAGCCGCGACGGCCGCCGTTACCGAAGACGTTCTTGTTGGTGCATTGTTGCCAGTTGGTGCCGATGGGGGCGTTGATGGCGGCTTGCACGTCGGAGCGATTGAAGTAGACGACTTCCTGGACTGGGACTGGGTTGTGTTAGATGAGATGGGAGAGGGAAGAGGAAGAACTTACCGTAGTCGCCTGTGTTGACGCCGCCGAGCACGTTCCAGGGGTGGGGGCACATGTCGGAGATGTGGTAGATGTTGAAGCAGGGGTTGACTTCGAGAATGGCGGAATAGGCGTCGTCGAAGACATCGCAGGAGTAGTTGTCGCTGTTGTAGGGATCTGGCAGCAGAGGGAGCGGGCCAGGCGGTGGGAAAGTGAAGTACTTGTCCATGTAATCGAGATAACCGCACTCCTGAGCTCTGGCTGTGAACGCAGCGATGAAACTATCATTCAGATACAACATGTTCTGCCAATACGCGGCATACTGAGGGATGACAGTCTGCTGCTGGTTCGTCTCGTCACCGATGATAGGATCGTTAATCGCGATACCCTTCAGATTGTAGTAGTTCGTGTCGTTTGCGGAGATATAGGCATCGGCAATGTAGGGGACGTAGTAACCAGCGTAGCTCTCACCAGTGAGATAGACATCCCAGCCGTGAGCGTCAAAAGTATCGACAAAGGACTTGTAGAAGCCAATGAATTCCTGAGCCAGTTGGACCTCGTCGGAGATGTTCGGAACACCTTGAGAGAAGCCAACACCGACGGGCTGCTCTACCCAGAGCATGTTGGTGAGGTTGTTCCATGAGTAGGCGTTCTGGGTTGGAGCGATCGTGCCGGCTTCCCAAGTGAAGGGTCCGTTTTCGGTCAAGAAGCCCGAGAGCGAAGAGCAACCTGGACCACCGTTGAACCAAATGGCGATTTCCTTATCAGCCGCCGGGTTTGTCGACGGGAAGTACCAGAAGAAGAGCTCGCGTGTCTCGTTCGCTGCCGATGAGATGGGGAGGAGACCAGCGTAAGACTCGCCCACGTCGAAAGGCACGTCGGGAATTCCTGTACCATTGACGGCGAATTCTGCATACCATCAGCGAGATCCCATGTCTATGATATGGAAGAATCATACTTTGGGTCTTGTCATTCAGGTACCGGTCCGCACGCTTCTGTAATTTGGGGTGAGTGAAGCCACCTGTGGTGGACCTCTCGACGATAGGTTTTGGTCGCTGTGCCTTTTTGAACACCTCGACGGCGTCATAGGCAGTAGCCAAGCCAACCAGGGAAGCTACAGCAGTAATCTTAGAAAACAGCATGGTGCCAGTTTGAACTACGACTTGACCAACACCGCATCAAGGGGGACCGGGACTTCTTAAGAAGCTCAAGCTGTACGAGTGATCGCCGCCTGGGGCAGGGCAGGGTCTCTTTGCCATCGTGATGGAAGCTTGTACACTTTGCCTTATCAAGAAGGAAGGTAGGCAGCCCATCCACCAGATGTCGCTATCGATGGCCCAAGTGTAAAAGTAGGGTACAATTTGCTCAGGGCATTCACATGAAGAAGCCAATCAGACACACCCATCTCCGGCTTCTGAATCCGAGAGCAAAATCACAGATGCGCGCGTCATGGTGCAGATCGAGTGTACGCTTGTCAAATAGACCGCGGGCAGCCGCGTTTTGACGACATCAGGCCAAAGGGCATGGCCATAGAAGCTTAAGCTGATGCGGGTGCTTCGTAGTTCAACGGCTTTTCGATGTGAGCCCGTTGAGAGTACCGGAAGCCGCAATAGACACAAGAGAAGTGCTAGAAGAGCGAGGCGATGGCGTGGTCAGTCGCATGTGGCGAAGCATTACCGAAAAGCTTGGTTGCAGAGCTTGGGGGGCTTGGAGTGAGCTTGTTTCCACCTTCCCACCTTGGCACTTTTCGCCCCGATTGCTGCCGACCGGTTCGTGTCGTGCCTGTTCGTGTAGATCTCCCCACAGCAACTATGCCACATACAGAAGGACGCCAGAGACTTCGTTTCCTGGATCGGAACTTTGAGCGTCTCCATCTCCACTGTATTACTCCGTATACCGGTGAAGCTGTACTAGGTGTGCGCTGCATCTCCCAGCCGGTCTCTTCTCTCGGTCTTTGCATGATTTGCCACAATCAGACCAGTAGCCACTCGCTCGAACGTCTAGGAAGATCCTGCCAGAGCACCTCGGACTGACAGAGCATGCTGCCGTCGAAGCCGTATGCCTGCACTACGATATTTGTTTCGGGCGAACCCTCCAACTCGCTGTCCAAATGATCAGGCAACGTGATTCGACAGGTGTGCACTCGCTGCTTGAGAAGTGTGCCTATTTCCACAATGAAATGGGCACATGGTCCCGTATGGGGACTGAAGGGCATGCCAGATCGATCAGGGTGCTTCGGCTCTATAAAGTCTATCGTCCAGGCAATGCTCGCCGTCCCATCCTCCAGCTGCTCTCGAGATATACATGGGATTGTCGGCACAGGACTATCTCCTTTGCTACTCACCCTCTTGATGCAGATGGAGTGCAGCTGCAGTAGATTAGAAGCATTGCACACGGGGCTCTTGTGTGCTCCTACGGTCGATTCATCGAGTCGCACTTCGACCGTGATACCGGTGACTGGCAGGCTGGGTTGCGTATAACTGCCGGATTTGTTTGTTGCGAGCTGCATTCTTACAGTCTCGCGCTGAACTTCTCCCGATGGAGCCACCCAGATGGAATCCGCACCCTCAAAGCGGACTAGAATGGAAGTAGTCGGACTTGTGTTCTGCGTACTGAAGCAGATGCATGCCTCGAAGCCTTCTGGACTGTGCATATCCAAGTCGAACAGGCGTCGGGTGACTTTGAGCCGTTCCAGCGTGGGAGGGCGGTTGAGACGAAGGAGCAGCCCATCCTTCCCCGTCCCCCAGACGAACTGGATATCTTGATCGTGCTCCCAAGCCGACTGCAGTGGTAGTACTGACTGCGAGCTAAGCTGCGTTGCGACAGTGCCTTGTTCTAGACAACTTGGAGGCAGAAAGTCTGAAAAGAAGAACGATGCTGTACCTGCTGGATAAGCATTCGCGAATCGCAGGATGGGATACTCTTTGTAGAGAGGTATCATATGTACATCACCTGGCTTGCACGTGCAAGCCACGTCTTTTGGTAAGGGTCGTCCGGTCCACATCGAAGTCTCAACCTCCTTGCGGTGGGCATCGAAATGTTCGTATGGCCATGCAGGCGCGAACAAACCTGAGGACACACCAATGTCGGCCAATTCTGCAACTCCACGTCCAGTTCCTGTACCTCCACCACCTTCTCTTGGCCAAGTCCTGCGCTCAGGACCCTCGTAACCACGATTTTGCGCCCATATGTCTATTCCGAAGATGACGTTCTCCGCCTTCACTCCATGAGCTGAGGCGATCTGTAGAGAGGATCGAGCTAGCTCGGGCGTCCAATCATAGTTGGTGAGGATGGCACCGGCTGCCTGTGCGAGTGCAGCGTTTAACTCTGTGACGCCGTTCTGGTAGTCAACGCTATTACCCACGTGCAGAGCATCGTACCAAATCACATTGCCGTCGTCGAACGCCGAGCGAAGCTGCTTCAGGAAACCAAGGAGATGTACGAGATTCCATTTGAAGACTGGAAACGTCCTTTCAATGTTGATCAAGTAGCCATCGAAACCGTAAGACTTTGCAATGGCTATAAGGCGTTCTGCTGCAGGGTACGAAATAATGCCATCGTCGCGTTGCCTCTGCTGCAATAGTTTCTCAACGCCTACAGATCGTGGTCCTGGTTCCACGAGGAATGTTCCCAGAGACTTGACGCCGTTGCGGTGCAGGACATTGGTCCAAGACGGTGGAGGGATGCAGACCAGCTTTGATACCACCGCTTTAGCAGGTGCAAGCCAGATGAGGACGACAAGCCTACCTTGTGCGAAAAGTAAACAAACCTGTCGATACTCTGCAAGTAATTGCAAGCATACACATGGTTCTCGAATGTACCAGGGCCATCTCCCTCGTACTCGTGATATGCACCGCCGTAATCGTGAACCAGAGTAACGTTGGAGACTTGTTTGCCGGCAGGGGCAGGAGACGCAGTGCGACGTAGCAGCGGAACTATGGCCTTCTGATGAAGCTGCGCGTCTGTTACGTACCAGCTCTCAAGGTCATCGAAGGTATCAAAGTAGACGAAGCCCTTGATAGCATCTTGAGCGCGCTTCTCGCGACGCTTGCGTTTGTCATCGTCACTCTCGTCCTGCTCGGGGTGAGGCAGATTGTCCCGCAAGCGATCTCGAATTGGACGCAAGAAGTCCTTCCAGCCCATCTCATCGCATGCCGGGCTTCAAGCGAGTTGCGTGTGAGTGTTTCGATCGGCTCGAGAGGCCCTGATGGAACAATTGTGTAGTGTGCTGCGTGTCGCGCGGGTGGCCTGATGCCTGAGGGTGGAGGACATGTGGAGCAGAGCAAAAGCAGGGACCACGCCACGACACGTTCGAGCGGCCAAAGGGCCCTGTTCCCTTTCTCACTCCTCCTGTCTCTTCACCCACTTTGACCACACGACCAATCTATTTCTCCGAAAGTGGCTTGCCGGACCAGACACCAGTCCATCGCAATTTGCCTACTGCCATACAATTCTCACCATGTTCGTCCTCCTCGGGTAACGCGTCCAGACCCGGTCCAGAGGCTCACGATTAAAGGTATGTGACTGCTTGACTCGCAGGTAAGCCATTGGTGCGTTCATCGCGTCAGCTTCGTACCTGTTTCCCATTGCTTGACTCACAGGTGAGCTGCAAATTGTGCATAGCTACCTCCATCTTCTCTTTTCTGCAAACTTGATTGCCTCGTCAAGCAGCTACGACGAGCTGTGTCGACAGCAACAGGACAAAGTTACCGCTTCCATCGAGACGACCACAGCAGGTACTGCCAACACCTTCGATCAGGATAGGGTGGTTCTGCGTGCCTCAATATGCGGATGAGTCGGCCTGACCGGTAGAACTCACAAGGCACCGGCAGGGACCATCTATGGCCACTAGTACATTATGCTCTTATCCAGGACGCAAACCAGTTCTGACATTACCTACAGATTCCCTCTCGACATGGTCGTTTTCCAACATCTCGACCCCGTCACCGACGTGCGGGCCCTGCACCTGGTTGGTAGTCGGACCAGCGTACGGGTCCTGGACCACCAGGACTGATATTCCTCCTCTTGCGACCACCCATGTCACCGTTGATCTTAGCACCAACGCCACCAAAACTTCGCTGCAGTGCAATAGAGATGTCTTCAGCTCCTACTGGACACCATATCCGACCTTCGGGCCCTATGGCTACGGCCTCGATAACAGCACCTGCGGCCTGCAGGCACGTATTCTGAAGGTCGCAGACAAGGGTCAAGGCATAGCAACAGGCACAGTGACAGCACCACAGGGCTATCTAGACCTCGGCATAAACCTTTTCGTGCGAGGTGCCATTTCGACAGCGGCTCCAAATGGCGCTACTTCCTGTCTCTCCAACGACTATATCAGCCTGTCATCCCGGCCACCCCTCTATACAGGACGTATTTTCCCGACTAATGTCACTCTCACGGCGAATTTTGGCAGCACGACAAAGACAGTCAGCACAGAACTCGTGTACAGACTACCAGATCTGACTGATTACTATCCTGGCCAAGGCGCCGTCCAGCAATGTACATTGGTCAAATTCGATGCAGTCCCGAATACCTTCACAGACGCAAACTACCTCACCGTCACGACTACTGTGCGGAACGGCGTCACCGAAGCACCAGTCTTCCAACCTATCATACAGCCACCGGCGACCTACAGTCCGATCACACAGCCAAAGCCGAATGTTGAATCGCCACCCCAGGCTGCACCTGCCCAGCCGGATCAGGCAAGACCGGGTGAGGCAGAGATCACCAAGTTGCTGCCGCAGATTACTGCTATCATCGATGCCGGAGGATCGAGCAGTGGAAGTGGAAATGGACAGGGAGCTGATAGCGGTTCTGCGGGCTCCGTCGTGTTGCCTGCGGACAGTGTTGGCGGTAGTGAAAACGGCAAAGGCGTCAGCGAGTCGTCTGACGTGGGCTCGAGCGGGAGCAGTGACTCTAGTGCATCATCAGAGGGCAGCAGTGTTGGAAGCGGGGGACTAGGTGCCGTCATCGGAGGTCTGATCAGCGGTATCATCAGCGGCAACGTGGGAGGATCCTTGGGGGCGGCGGGAGGTACAAGCTCAAGTGACAGTGGAAACGCCGCCGGCGCAGTCATCATCAGTCGCCCAGAAGATGGCGCTTCGTCTGGAGCTGGATCGTCCGGAGGCACATTGAGCGCAGGAACGCAACTGGGGCCCAACAGAGTGCTGCAGCCCATCACTGCGGTTATGACGACGCAGCCTGCCGTCTACATCAATGGTCGGGTCATCGCTGCAGGCGATACTCCAGTGACGATCGACGGAAGACCGCTGTCGTTGGATGCCGCTGGTCTCACAGCGACTTGGGGCGGCATCTCTGTGCCAATCGCGCAGCTGGCAGCTCTCATAGGTCCCGGAACGACCGTCTCAACAACATCGTTTCTTGTTTATAAAGGACAAACGCTGGTACCGGGCGGTTCACCTCTTACGATCACCTCCAAAGGCATAACACAAGTTCTGAGCATGGCCGCTCCGACGGCACCAGGTGCTTCTCCGAGTCTAGTGGTTCTCTCTCAGACCGGCCGGAAGGTGGATGACATAGCAAAGCTGATCATGCTTGGCTTGCAAGCGGCTGGAGCCACCAACTCCAAGTCATCAGCGAACGATGTCCTGGACAATTCGGATCCCCTGGCCGCGCCGTGGTTGGTGAGCGCGGCCCTAGCGAAGCAGAAGAGCACAGCGAGGTTAGCCAAGGCTGTATCGACGTCGAGTCTCGTGTCTTCGGACGCGGCCAGCAGGTCAGACGCAGGACCGACAGGGCCCTCAGGCGGTGCGTCGGAACCCAAAGGTGTTGCATCTACAGCGAGAGTGCCATTAGCGATGGGGATTGTTCTCCTAGCATTTGTAGCGGGTCTTGTCATCATATAGAAGAAGGCATCATAGTATAGGTATAAACACGGTCATCATAGCCATTGTCAGGTTCCGGCCTAGTCATATAAACATGAGCCCGGCGTTCGGCTGACAGCCCTGCGTCTTGGCATATGCGGGTCGCGTTCCTGGACCGGGGGACAGCTTTCAACAGCCGCAATGTGGACAGCTGCGAAAGTGTTCAATGGAGCTACTCGACCTTTCCCATCTCCTTTTCCATAGCGACACCATCCCCTCTATCTCAACCCATTGAAACGTGCTATACTGATCGCGACCACTCCTGCCGCCTCTTGCGGCCAACACATCCACCATGATGAACATCTTCCGAATACTGGGTACAGCCTCTGCATCAGCGTCGCAAAACACATCTAACAAAAGTGCAGGGGACCTCTCCCATCTCACCTCAATCCTCATTCTCCTCCAGAAGATGAAGACGTCCAGCGTACGTTGACCCTCCTTTTTCTGTTTACTGCCACATCACTGACCACCCTCAGTCCGCGTCCGGCATCTCCTTCAAATCCCAATTTCTGTATCTGCTAGTCTACGTAACCCGCTACCTCGACCTCCTCTGGACCTCGCCCACCCACAGCCTCTACAACACCTTCTTCAAGCTCGCCTACATCTCCTCGTCCTCGTACGTCATCTACCTCATGATGAACGACTTCAAACCCACCCACGACCCCAACCTCGACACCTTCAAGGTCCAATACCTCCTCGCCGGTGCCGCCGTCATGGCCATCCTCTTCCCCTACAAATACTCAATAGGCGAGATCCTATGGGCTTTTAGCATCTGGCTTGAAAGCGTCGCCATCCTGCCCCAGCTGTTCATGCTGCAGAGGACCGGGGAGGCCGAGACCATCACGACGCACTACCTCTTCGCTCTGGGGGCGTACCGGGCGCTGTACATCCCGAACTGGATCTACAGGTATTTCTTCGAGGTGCCCAGGTACTTTGATCCGATCGCCGTGGTGGCCGGGATTGTGCAGACGGTGCTGTACTCGGATTTCTTCTACATTTATTATACAAAGTGAGTACTTTGGGGGAAGGGAGAGGGGAATTGGACGCGGGGAACATGGCTGACTTTTGACAGGGTGCTGCAAGGGAAAAAGTTCAATTTGCCGGTGTAGGGCGCTCGGGAGACGGGGAAGAGACGGGATGATCCAGGGGGACACCAGAGGCAATGCTCGGTTGTGTATGCCTTCCAGCACGGATTCCGCACGCCGTTGAACCATTGGGGAAGGAGCCATGCGGACGAAGCTGCACTTCGCCATGAAGTGAGTGAGAATCATACGAGGGCTTCGTGAGTGAGCCACGGCCACTTGGTAATGGAGCGACCGTGAAAGAGCAGGAGCAATCGGAGCTCGACAGGATAGACACCATGATACCAAATGAAAGCAATTCAGATACCATGCAAGCTATCATACAGGGGGCTATTTCTACCCATTGCTCGTTATCCCGTTTTTCTAAAACGAAAAGCCGTGAGGCCCACCCAAAAACCACACTGCCACTGATCGTACCCCATACTCCCAATTGACCCTGTTACTGCGGATATAGATCCCTTCCCGAGTCGCCAGCGACCATCGCTTTGCCCTCAGCGCAGCAGTCTAAACTTGCGTCCCCTCCTCCAGAACCGCCATCTCCTCGCTCTTGCGACACTGATACTCCCAGCACAGGAGCTTCCAGTTCAACTCACTACGCCAGAACAGGCCGTACCCGAGACCGCTGTCCCCGGACATGCCGCCCGAGGTCAGCATGCGTTGCCCAAAAATGCAGCGGGCGAAGCGGGAGTGGACAATGGCCATGCTGCACATCAGGCAGGGTTCGTGGGTGAGGTAGATCTCGAGGTCGACGCACAAGTAGCCGTTGGGTGTGAGGTTATCTTGGTCAAAGGACGCACGCTCGAGAGGCGCAAGGGGATAGTCGTTGAGGGAAGCTGGGACACTCTCTGGGGTATCGCTTGCGTGCGCGACTGGTTTGATCAAGAGATCGCCGGGGCCGATATCCGGGTTTAGCGGATCGGCGGTTGGGGGTGCAGTGAGGCCGGCACGACGAGGTTTGGGGGCGGCGACGCGGACCCGTTTTCGCGCCACCATACCGATGGCGCGGAGGACTGAGTGGCAGGCGATGTTGCCGGCGCAAGTGGTGGCCAGGCCTTCTTTGTTCTGGACGCCGGATAGCCGGGCGTCGCCTGCCACTGCAATAATAGCTGCTGATTTGTCTGGCTTGCGTTCAATGACCACGCAGCCTGCATTGATGCCGAAGTTTCGGGCTGAAGTCTCGGATGCGACCTGGCGAGCGAGGAGAACAAACTTGCCGGCCTCTCCGCGGATCTCATCCTCTGAACGCGTGACGAGGGAGGGATGAGGTCCAAAGGGATTCGTCTTGCGGTAAAGACATGGCCAGTATTGCAGGGTCCACTGCTGCGCCTGTTCAACCGAGGTGGGGGAGAGCAGGGGCACAGTGATCTCTCTCAGCTTCAGCGGAAACCCTTCTTGAACGAAGCTGGGCTGTTGCATCAACAACGCTGACAAGTCCTTGTAGCTCACTATGCTTGAAGGGCACACCAGTAAGTGGATGGTAGAGGCTCCACTGTTCCGACGTCGACGCATCCTAGACCGAGACCGAGACGAGGACTTGGAGCCATTGCTTCCGTTACTAGCGAAGGAGTATCGACTGTCGGTACTGCTCGCTCGAGTGCCGGGAGGCTGCAAGTAAGCCGGCAGGTGGTTCGGTTTAGCAAATCGGCGCAGGTGCTGAAGGTCGACCGATTCAATGTCCTGGATGTGCTCCTTGCAGACACTGTGACAGTCAGCCTTGCACACACGGCCGGTGTCGACAACAAACATCAAGATGTCATTAGCAGCCTTGATTGGCAGTTCCACAACCCAGACGCGAATCGTTTCGGACAAGGCGCGGGCTTCTGCCTTTGTCTTTAAGACATGGAGGCGTGATACGGACATGTCGTCCGATATGGTCCCATCATGACAGGAAATGTAGGTCGAAGACCCAGAATCCGAGGATCTGGATCTCCCGCGACGCTCGTTCATCTCATGGTTGCTCTTGCCCAGACTGTCTATGTTATGTAAGAAGACAGAGAGTTCTTTCCATTTTGGACGTACTCGTGGGTTGTGCGGCAAGCGCGGCAAAAGCGGCTCGAGCGATGCGTGCCTCGACATTCACCATCCAGCACCGTCGCCTTGTGAGAAAAAGCGTTCGCATTACAATCATGTAAGCAGCGTTGAACTTGGAGACATGGCGCCTGCAGTACCTAGTTCAGCTCGTCTCATAGGTCGGGAAAGTCAACTGAAGCAACTCTCGCTGCTGATACCATCTCAGCATCTCGATGCGCAAGATGCAGACGAAGGGAACGACCACGCACCAGGACAGCCCTTGATAATCATACACGGACCCGAAGCCACTGGTAAAACAGCAGCTACTCAGGCTTACCTACAGGCGTATGGTCACCAGCATGTCATGTTGCAATGCCGCGAGTGTATCACTGGACGGCATCTCTTCGAGAGGGTGATTGCGGAATGTCAAGTTGCGACTCATTATGGTACAAACGGAGACAGCGGCCGCCCATCGATCGCGCAGCGATGTGAGAATATCAACGCTTTTGTAGTTGCTCTATCTGCGGTCCTCCGCGACAAAGGCCCGTTCGTCGTGGTCCTGGATGGCGTCGACGAACTAAGGGACGCTGCACCATCAGTGGTTCCGGCCATGACGAGATTGGGAGAGCTAGTATGATCACATGATGCGAGGCTTTGATGAAGGCTAAAGACGTCAGATACCCAACCTCACGACCATACTGATTGTAAGGCATCCATCACCCCGTCTACTCCGGGCATCTGGGGTGCCGCACATTTACTTTCCTCCGTACAAGCGCGAGCAGGCTAGCGCTATCCTATCTCTCAATGCTCCGGACATTTACCCCTCTGACCATGAAATGGCACAAGGTATTACCCGTGAAGAAGTCGAGGAGGACAACACTTGGCTCTGGTCACGATTTTGCCAGGCTGTTTGGGACTCACTCGCGAAGGGAGCTGCGAATGATATTGTAGCATTCCGTGCCCTGTGCGATCGCCTGTGGAGGCCTTTTGTGCAGCCGGTGGTCGACGGTACATTTGGAACTCGAGATTTCAGCCGGCTAGTGGTGGCGCAGAGAAAGCTTCTCCAGGAGGAGACTCGCCTCGAAGATGAATTGCTGATTGAAGTGGACGAGACCAACAGCAAGCAAGGTGCGTTTCAATGTTGTCGTCTGGTGACTCTTCTGACCAACTGAAGTGGTTCACGAATTTCCCTACTATACTAAATGGCTACTGTGTGCAGCTTATCTTGCGTCGTACAACCCAGCCCGATTGGATACGACGTTCTTCATGAAATCAACGGAGAGGAAGCGCAAGAAGAAAGGTGGCGGCACCGCTGCCGGTCGACAGTCGAAAACTCGAAAGATCCCACGACACCTCTTGTCGCCTGCCCCTTTTGCGGTCGACAGACTATTCGCCATCTTGCATGCCATACTACCTCACGACATGACCCCGACAATCGACTTGTACACGCAGATTGCCACACTGCACTCGCTGCGACTCCTGGTCCGAAGCGGCATGTACAGCTCAGATCCTTTGGATCGCTCCGCTCGATGGCGCGTTACTTACGACTGGGAGTATACAATGAAGGTTGCACGGAGCCTCAACTTTGACATGGTAGACTATGTTGCAGAATGATAATCGACATTCGAGGGTATCTTCGGTCTACATTAAATTCTTGCGGGGTGTCACAAGCATTATGAACTGCAACTACACTGCATAGCTCTGTTGTACTTTGGTACATCACCGCAGAAGCGTTCCTCCTCTTCCCGATCACCGCCCCACTCCTCATCAAAGGGGTGCAGAGCCATATTCATGATGCGATCGAGAATCTCGCGCTCACCCTTCTTCTCGACCCGATCGATTAGCTCGTCGAGGATCCAGGAACGAGGAACAAACTACGAGATGTCAGTCTAGAGCTCCGTCTTGTATGGGACTATAACTTACCTTGGGGTTCACCTTCTGCATGGCAACTTGACGCCCCTCGTCCTGCCCCGCCTCCCAGTCTTCCACAACCCGAGCATGCCATTTGCCGAGCCAGTCCGCGATTCGCTTCTTCGCATCAGCCTCGGATGGTATGGCGGTCGAATTGAGACCCTCGTGATGAAACAGTGTCGGAGCCCACGCCTTCCGCTTCTCCTCAGTATCAAGCTCGGTGATTGACACCTTGCTCAGCTTTCGGAAGGTGTGATTAAAGTCCAGCTCTAGGGCCTCCAGAGTATCGAGTAGTTCCGAATACAGCTCCTCAAAGTCTTGCTCCTTGAAGCTCTTCAGCCCAAGCCGAGCCGTCATCAACCGCTTGTACTCGGCCATGAAAACCGCGCGATACTCTTCCCCGACACTCATGATAATGTTCTCTGCCCTCGCGATCAGCTCGTCTGACCACTCCTTCGCGACGCCTTCGTTGACAAATTGCTCGTCGTCGCATCTCGCGCCGGCACCGATTAGCTCTCCCATTGCCTCGCCAAACCGAAGCAAGTTCCACCAGATGATACTTGGTTGGTTCTTGTAACTGTATCGCAGCATGTGATCATCGTGATTCGGCGTGTAACTAGGGTCAAAGTTGTCGAGGAAAGCGAATGGGCCAAAATCAATCGACAGCCCGTAGATGCTCGTGTTGTCTGTGTTCAACACCCCGTTGGTGAAAGCGTACGCTTGCCAATGCGCCACCATCTTCGCATTGCGCCTCACAACCTCTCGGTAGAACCTGGCGAACCGGTTCTGCTGCTCCTCCCCTTCACCCTGTATCGTGTCCTTCGCGATCCCTCTTTGCACATCAACAGCTTTCTCCTTGACGTCCCCCTCCACTTTACCTGGCAGCGTCTTCCAACCCCCAAACGCCTCTTCCGCGACGTACTCGGCCAGTGTGCGTACCATGCCCCTCTCGCCCCGACTCCGCATGAGATCAAACGTCCCGAGCCTCACCCAACTCTCAGCGAACCTCGCCACGATGGCCCCGGGCTCCATCCTCTCCCGCCGCACCCGGGACTCGGGACACAGCGTCAGACTCAGCGCTCGCGTAGTGGGTATTCCCAAGGCATGCAGCGCCTCGCTGACGACGTACTCGCGGATGCTGCTCCTGAGGACGGCCTTGCCGTCGGCGAAGCGCGAGTAGGGCGTGCGGCCCGCGCCTTTGAGCTGCAGCTCGTAGCGGGCCGAGGGCGTCGGGATCTCGAAGAGCGAGATGGCGCGGCCGTCGCCGAGTTGGCCTGCCCACTGGCCGAATTGGAAGCCGCCGTAGCGTTGGGCCCAGGGGTAGATTATGGATTTCCTTTGCTCTTCGGGCGAAGTGGAAGGGAGGTCGTCGGGGGAGAAGGTGAGGATCGAGGAGCCGGAGACGGTGCTGGCAAAGTCTGGGTCTGTGGGGGCGGAGGGGGAGAGGGTGAGGGTTTCGAGGGCGGCGGGGGATACGGAGAGGAGTTCCGGGTTCGTTGGTGGGTCGGGACGGACGTAGGTGTACAGACCGTCTTTGACCTGGCGGGGACCGAGGGCGGAGCGTTCGGTTTCGTGTGACGAGACTGGTGTGGGATAGACGGGGTCAGGAGGGAGGTGGGAGGTGAAATTGTTCGATTTCGGAACGTCGCGAATGGAGAAGGTCTTCGAGGTGCCGTTCTGGCTGTGGCCGTTGGAGAGTTGGGACGACATTGTGAAGAGACGACGATGGGCTGTGGTGCGTGCCACTGTGCGCGAGAGTAGCATATGCAAACGAGTTGTGGATTAGAGAAATGTCCACGAAAGATGTTTCTTGGAGACCCTAACAAGTTCGTCGCCCCTCTATGATGTGATCCGCGACGATGTCATCCCGCGCAGAAAAATCCGGGGAAGAGTTCGCCGAGCCCGCAGGGACCCACAACCTTAATCAGCCTCGTGCTTCCCATTTCCCAAGGGTCTTCGGCGATGGTCGTTTTGACAGCGCCGGGCTTTCCTCGTTCAGCCACTACACGATGGTCGGAGGGCATCCGCGTCAATCATAGTGATCACTGCTGGCTCTTTGCATCGGTCCGCCCGTGACCCGTTGCTAGGTCGCCATGGACGGTCGACCACTGCCGGGCTTCTATTGGGGTATGTCGCCGATCATCTTCCATGAGACGAAAACATGTTGATGCGGCAGCAGATGAAGAGAAGCGAAAGTACTTCCGGATACAACCGAATCATCGTGCACCCGCTGGAGCAAAGCATTCTGTTGAAAATGTCAAGAAGGAAGCCCAGGCATCAAAGGTCAGCTCATCGATCTGGCATGAACATCCCAAAAGCCTTCATGATAAGCGCATACTAACTTCACGTAGAAACGCAAGGTCGAGCTTCGTCGGAGAAACAAAGTCTTAAAGGAGACGATCCAACGTGCCCCTGCTCTCGAGCACTTCCAAGCACAAATCGGTCTCGGTCGAGAGTTGGGTCGCCAGTCGCCACGCAGAGCAGAGGCTGCAAGGTCCAAGATCTTCGCTTCCAAGATCCGACCGCGAGATAGCCTGTGTCTTCACGCGTGTCGCGACTGCGGATCCTCGTCGGTGATATATGACTATGCTCCGATCGAGAATGGAGCGGCCATGCTCACAGGTGTTGGGGACAATAACTCTTCAGGAGTCTCTGTCAATCGTGGCGTCCACGAGACTAGACAGAAGTGGGTATCAGAAGTATGGGGCAGCACGATAGTCGCTGATGCCTTGCACTAGCACGAGTGATGTCATGGGAGGTATCCGCTCGCAGCTCACCTCTGTCAATGTTACGGGTCAGACGATGCTCGTGACGGCGGAGAGCTGCAACTTCGACAATGTCTTCATCACGAGGGTACCTGACGGCAGTGGTCGCCACCACTTGGAGTATCCCATCATCCAGATGCGGGTGGGGGATCTCTACTGGACGGTCCAAGAGTCCGTGGTGCAGCCCGGTCCAAACGGCGATCGCGCAATGCTCCTCCGCAACAGCCCGGAATTCAGAGGTGTCACAGACCTGCTGGACATTGAGCAAGGTCGTGTAGTCAGCAACTTCTCGTGTGTACGCGAGATGCGTTCCGCGGACTGGCTGGACCAGAACACGGGCATGGTCGGTAGTATGCTGGGCCATATAATGCTGGTGGACATGCGCACCGCGGATCGCACGGTACGGTTCAAGGGTCCACACGGTATCCTCAGTATTCGCGGCCAAGGCGATGGGAATGGCATCTGGGTCGAAGACGAGCATCGTATATCTCTGTACGACGTCCGTTTCCCGCTGACGAGGATGCGCTGCCACTGGTCCGAGGACTCTTGGCCGGCCGAATACCATCAGCAGATGAGCCGCAAGAAAACGCCCAAGGCAAAGGACACGCTCACCATGGTATGGGAGCAGTCCACGGAGCCAGTCATCAGCATACCTGCCCGGAACGACCTGGGCCAAGCTGCAATGGCCGTCTGGCACGGCACCGGTCTCCTCGCTACCCGCACCATCAAGAACTCGATCGCAATGTACAGCACGGCAGACGGCTCCTTTGTCATGGACACGGCCAAGTTCAACATCGAGCCGATGAGATGCAGGAGCGCAAACGAGTACTGGTTGAAGAAGATCAAGTGCGGCTACGACGAGCGGGGAGTACCGGTCCTGTACTACGCCATCGGCACGCAGATACAGAGCTTTCGATACGGGCTCGACATGCACGTCGACGACATTGAGGCATGGGATCAGAAGGAGAGACGGCAAGCCGTGAAGGACTCACGGCAGTGGCCGGGCTACATCAACGTCAGGGTCAAGGAGATACCCGTGAAGATCAAAGCGGAGCCGGAGAGCGCGACAACGAGTGGCTAGGATGACTGACCGATGCGGAGTGATACCATGATGTCAGAGAGTTCAAGAACCTGTCCGGGAGCGGGTCTCCTTGTCTCTTTCCATGTCCATAGATTTCCAACCCGTGTCCCGAGCGGAGGTTTCTCCTGCAGGCGATTATCATCATTCATAGTCATTTGATCTATCGAGCTACCTCGCCTGTCCCGTACGAACCACGCGCCCTTTGCCTGTATGGAAAGAAACCGGGTATACCCAAACGCCATGCTAACGAATGCCCTTCGCACCCTCTACTTCCCCTTTGCCAACTTCAGAGTCGCCACGAACCTCTTTTCCCCCTTCCACTCCCCCAACATGTCCACCACCGTCCTCACAGCCCTGACGACCTCGGTACCCACACCCAACGGCCACTCCACAGTCCCCTCGTACTCTCCCGGCGCGCCCACGCCCTCCAGCCCTCTCTTACCCCTGATCAAGCGTTCCCACACCCCGGGCCACCTCTCCCTGACCTCCCTGAGATCCAACCCCCTTCCCCCAGCCATCATGGCCATATTCCGCCCCGCCTCGGCCAACATCTTGTCCTTCTCTTCGCCCCTCGCCCCTTCGCACCAGACGTACACCCTGCCCAGATATACCATTCCCAACGCCCTTACCAGGCCTCGGAGCGGTGGCCACCGCGCCGTGACGTCCCATGTGAACCGCCACAGGGCGTGCATGGTGCCCCACGTATGCGGTGCGTAGCCCACCGGCCTCGACTGGTTCTGCGTTTGAGCGACGCGATCCGAAGCGTGGAAAGCGAGCATGAAGCCCGCGAAGGACTCGATGGAGGTGAGGGCGCCGATTTCGTTGTCTGGGCGGGAGGAAGAGGACAGGAGGGCCTGGGACGTCTTTTTAAGGGCCTTGGCCAGGACGAGCAGTCGGTCAGCCTCGGACTGCCAGGACTGAGAGAGCGGCGTGTGGCGGCTTGGAGAGGGTTTGAGGTGTGAGGTCGTGGGGCCATGCGAGGTGGTGCTGGTGGGGGTTGGGGCGAGCGGGGAGGGGATGTGCGAGTCGGTCGAGGGAATGCGGGACATGGCATGGCTGGTGGGACGTTTGGAGGAAGGTGTCGTGAGGGGTTTGATATCCTTCGAAGGGAGCGGAGGGGACTGGAAAGGCGCTTGGAGGGGCGATTTGTGCGTGTCGGCTGGTTTGCGCTTGCGTATGGGTGAAGGGGACCGGGGACTTTTGCGACGCTTGGTGGAACCTTCAGGCTGGTCTTCTTGAGCCTTATCCACTGGTTGGGAGTAATCATCTTCGATATCCTGAGATGGCCGGATCGAAGGGCGGGGCGGGAAGCGCAGCAATCTGCTGTAGTCCTGCCGGCGGGCTTTGGGGATCTTGATTTTGAAGATCAGACTCGATAGACTTGCTCGCCGTTCCTCTGCCATCTCCTTCTTAATTTTGACCTCCGCGTTAGCCTCCTGCTCCGATGTGTCTTCTGCTGTGTCTCGCTTGCGCTTCTTCGATTCTTCTGCGACACCGTCTCGATTGGACAAGACTGAATCATGCTTGATCATGTTGCTCGTAGATCCGCTCGAGGATTTTGAAGTATTCGACTGAGTCCTCACACGCTCTCGTCGGTCCAGATCCCGAACAATTTTGTCTGGGAGTGTTGGGGAGAGTCGATCTGGCAAGACAATACCGATTGGAGAGAGACGGTCCGGCATGGGCGGACGAAGAGGTGATATCGGTGCCGGCAGCTGAAAGCTGTCTATCTTCTTCTCGTTATCGCGCTTGCGCGTAGCATCAGGCGAAGCAGGCAAATGGGCTTTGCGGTCTGCGCGGTCTGACCTTCGCGAATCATCTTGTCTGTTCTCAGTCTTCCGTCGTACCACCTCCGTTGACTCTACGATATCAGATGGATCGGGCGATCGCTTGCGCTTGAGCGGCGGGCTCGCGGGTCTCGCAAAGTCTCTCGTCGACGAGTCTGGCAAGTCTGGCTTCGCCGTGTTTTTCGCCGGCTTTCTCTCCACCTCATGCTTCTTCACACCATTTGCCGTCTCTTTCTTGGATGCTGGTATTGATTTAGGAGTGTTGACCTTCTGATTCTTGTAGTCGGCCAAGGATATCTTCTTCTTAGGTCCCAGCTTCGGAGTAGCCGCCACGCTCTTCGTTGTCTCTGAGCTGGACATACTGTCGTTCTGTTGCGTCGAGGCAATATCGTGCACTCCGAGGTGGATGAGGTTTGCACCGTGCTCGTGATAGTAGAATGTCTGGTACTGCAGGTCTGCTTTTTCATCGGCGTCGAAAGGGGCATCCTTCCTCCATGCCTGCGCCTGCTCCCAATTGCGATGATGCCAACGGGGTTCGTCTTGCGGTATAGATTGAATGTAGGGCTGTTCTGGTATGAATTTGCGCATGCGATCTACCGCTGCGTTCATCGCGTCCACCTCATCTTGATTGGGAGGCATCCTGGTCCTCGTTGATGGAGTACTACCTCATGGTGAGGAGAGTAGGATGCGTTTTCAGAGACCGTGATCCTCTTTTGTGACAGCTCCAAGCATTGGACTTAGGATCGCGCAGTTCGTACAATGGTGAGACAATCGATCCAGTGACGTTTATTGAGGGGTGTAGCTATTGTCGCGGCGCATTGGATGTCGGAGGTGGTGAGTACAAATGTGGATATCTCTGACAATTCGAAGCCAATGTGACATATGCTGTACAGATTCGGAAGAACGTGAATTGTATTGAGTGGGAATAGCGACAATGGCAACAATAGCAACAACTGATCGTGCGTGGGATGTGAGGTTGGATCGAGGACTCGAGTCGCGGCGGGAGGCCGATCACATCGATTGAAGGGAGCCAAGCGTGTTCGCTAGTGCAATCCGAAGCGGCAAGGCCGCCGGCCCGCACCAAGCTGAACCCGTGTGGCTGGGACGTCACGTGCCTTGACTTTGAGGTAAACAGCGAACGATACAAGTCACATTTCACGTGTTCGTCTCCCCAGGTATCCATCCGATCTCAAACTCGGCGCTCTTCATTACCACAATTGCTATCTGGCCGACTACCTCGGTATCGCGCCCCCAGTCTTGGCCCTACCTCGCAATGCATTCCCGCACAGAATTCACCTTGATCCTACCCCAGCACCCTTCCAATCTCTGTAATCTGCTTCGACACACCCGAAAACTTCCTCAGCACCGGATCGGCGGGGTCCCTCTCGGCAAATGTCATGTACGCCCCTTGAATCCTGCTTAGCAACACGTTCATGATCTTGGGCGCAACCGAGACAATCTCCGTATCCTGCAAGTCCGTACTGTGCAAGATGATACCCAACCAGTCGAGACGCTGATCCACATTTTCCTCAAAAGATGTCGACACAGCCGCTGATACTGAAAGCTTGACAAGCGGGGAGAGCTTTTGGAGATACTGCGGGTTGACACGAACGAAAAGCCGATCGAAAAGCTCAGCCTGTCGAGAAGACTGGAGCCACTAGGGATTTGTTAGCAAAGCCTCATACGCTATTAAGATGCAGTCATACCCGGATAGTAGCCTCTTCAAATCTGCCCTCTTTCATCATCTCGGTGATTTCATCCAGCTCGGGGTCCTGTGTCGACGCAGAGGCCGGTGCTGATGCTGCCGCGGTAGCCGGGCGAGATGGCTGTCTACTCATTTCCAGTTGCTTTTGTAGACTCGACACCTGGTCCTGCAGCGCAGCCTGACTTGCCGTCACCTGCTGCAAGTTCTCTGACAGGCCATAGATCAGATTGGCAAGACGGTCGAATTTGGTGTCAAGCTCGCCACGCTGGCTCGCAAGTCGTTCTTCACTATCCTGAACTGCCTTTTGGACGGATGTCGTGATAGTCTGCGAGATGGTGGGTGCAATCGTCTTGCGCACGACACCTTCCATAGTCTGCAGGACCTTTTGGGACAAATCACTGGCGATGGGTCCGGACATCATCCGAATGGTCTCCTCATCCCGGAGAGCGGTAGCCAGAGCCGAAGGCAAAGCAGCGCGAACCTCTTGAGGCACGACATTGCCAACAGACTCATGCAGGTGCTCAGCCAGGCGCCGCTCGGCCAGAGCAGAAAATACGTCCGCGACCGCTGGAAGTAGCTCCTGCTGCAAGCTGGTAGAAACGATTTTGGCGAGACTTCGCTCGACATTGTCGGTAAGCGTCTCGGAGACCAACTGCAAGACGCCTTGCTGCCGAGTGCTTGCCGCAATATCCTGTACCCTGCGATGTTCCTCAATACGCTTGTAAAGTGTGTCGAGTTCGGAAGTGATGAGACTGGCAATCTGACTCGCGCCGGCGTTTCCAGTGTTGACGGCGTCTCCGTTCGTCAAATTTTTCTTAGTGCGGTCGACAAGCACCGAGGGCTTCTCGGCCGGGTCGGGCTTGCGCTGATCTGGGGAAGCTACCTCTGGTACAGCCATACCAGCTGTTCGGCTCGCTGCCATTGCGTAGGAGTCGGGCGTTAACAGTGGTGGGTTGGCCTTTGGCATAGCTTTTGACTCGGGCAACTCGATGCTTTGCACAACAGTCTTCTGCGCTACCACGGGTTCAGTCAATGCGTTCTTAATCTTTGGCTGAGCTGACGAAGCGTTCTTGACAGGCTCGCTCTTTACGATTGTCTTTGGTCGTGCAGGTGTTTCGCTGGCCACTGAGGCTTCCGCCACAGCGGGGACAGTGATAGGAGATATCGTGATTGAGCCTTCCTTTTCTGCATCATGAGGGCTCAACACCTTGTTGTCATATCCCCACCCCAGATCCGCCTTCCTGACACTCAAGCACGTGACACCGGTCGAATGCATTGCATACAATTCGAAGAGCACCTCCTCTGACCGGCTGTCGTCCGGACTGGTCGATGCGGGACTTCTCAGCATGTCGACGCTGCGGATCTGGCCCTTTGATCCGAGCTTGATTTCGCGAATGCCACTCATGATCGCAGTCGACTCGGGTTTGGGAAGGGCGGGATCTTCGGAGGCAAGCATAGACGTAAATTTGGCTTGGTCCATTGCGGGAATATGGTAACGAGGTGCCGATAGATGGATGAAATAGACCGAGTTTCGGGTTGGGTGTGCCAGGCTGATGATACCACTTTTGGGATGATAGGCCAAGCTGCAGATAGCATCGGAGTCGGAATCATGTGGGAAGTGCAGTTCCTGGACCACCTTTTGAAGGGAAATGTCAACCAAGCTTATGACGTGATTCTGCTTGGTACCCAGCAAGAGATACCTCAGCGCTACGCCCTTAGTAATTGGACGCTCCTTGTCCACAAACATGATTGATGTTGGAGAAACCTTATCTGAGCCGATACTTGTGTTCAAGGTCATCAGGGGTGTCTTCAACTCCATGCTCGCATTCTTGGGGCTACGAGCAGCTTCCGATAGCTCTCTGACGTCCCAGAAGCGAACACGGCCTGCCTTGTCGAGAGAAGCAATGGTGCTGTCATCCTCGCTGAAAGTGAAATCTTTGCAAGCCTTGCCGGTAGTGATCTTGAGATTTCTCTCCTGAAAATACTTTTCAGTGTCGACCACCCTGGTTTTGGCATCAGTGTATTTGGTCGAACCCGCTATCTCAGGGGCGACGATATGTATAGACTTGCCCCGGGACAGGGCGAAGATGTCTTGATGTCTGCTACTCAGCTTTGATCGCGTCTTCACTGGGCTGCCAGAGGTGTTTTCTTCTTGCGCGCTTACTGCGGGGAGGACGAAGCCGTGAGCTTCAAGATCTTGGTCCGCCCATTTCTCGTCAACGGACAAGTCAACCTTGGTCCAGAAGACAGACCCGTTCACACCAGCAGCCAGCACGGTGTCCCTTGGCATCTTTTCAGGCCCCTCGCTGACTTGTATATGGAAGACACGTTCTGGGTTGGACTTGAAGACCTGCTTATCGCGACCAGAATCTTGCCTGATGATGCGGAATCCTCCCGATCTGGACATGGCGTATGCAATATGCGAACGTGAAGCGGTAGCCAAAGTCCTATCGACCTGATCGAATTCCTTCTTGAGACGAACGATATCCATGATGCCTTCGGGCTTGAATGTCGAGTTTGTGGTAGTAGGGTGGACGGTAATGGAGGTGAATGGCCGCATCGGCAGATTGTGAACCTGAACTACGTCTGAATCAACCTTTGAAGTCTGCCAGGATTCGGGAACTTCTTCCGACTCCTGCTTGATGGCTGACTTAGCGCCAGAGATGGCAGCAGACACGGCAACAGCAGCTGGTGGATTGGACATGGCTAGGGGAGCGGCCTCCGCTGGTGGATCTGGAGCCGACTCCACAGCATGCCGCTTATTGGGGTTGACTGGGCCTGCGGCTGGCTGTACTGGCGTCTCTGGCTTCGGCGTGGACCGCTTGGGTGTAGAAGCAGACAGCTTTTCGAAAGGGTTGACGTAGGTGAATATTCCGCTGCCCTTCTGTGCAGATGCCACCTCGAAGGGCGTCGTCTCTCGGGATTTCTGACCAAATACTCTCATTGGGGTGGTCTCCCTCGACTCTTGCTTCTTGGACTCGCCGTCCATCCCAACCGATGCGTCTGCGAGATTGTCCATTAGCTCCGACTGGCTCGCGACCATTGGTCGGGGTTGTGGAGCTTGGATCTGTGGCGAAGAATCCTCTGTTGTCTTCCTTGGCTGATTCAACAGGTTGAGAAGGAAGTTCTGAGGATTACTGGACGGAGAGGTAACGGTGCGAGGGCCGCTCTCATTGCGCGACTGTGCGATGGTCCCCGGGTGGACATGTTCCAAGCTCTTTGACGTGTTTGCCACGTTCTGCAAGTCAGTGAGGGGACTTGACTGCTGGGGCTGTCCATTGAAGCGGAGCAGGTTGAGAAGATTCGCTGCTTTGGTGTCTTGTGCTGGCGTCGCCACCTTTGGACTGAGTATCCCCGAGCCGCTGGGGTTTGGGGTTTGCGCTGGCGGTGAGAATATAGGTGAAGATACAGAAGGTTGCTGGTAGCTCCCAGCGATATGAGGAAATGGTAAAGGTGCCTGTTGTGAGCTCTGGGCGTTCTGCTGATTCGCGGTGCTAGAGCTCTTGAGCATGCTGAACAACTCTTGCAGGTCAGCCATGCTGCCAAATTCCCAAGACTGCCAGAGATGCGATGATCAAATTAAGGTAAGACTGTACGCCGGAAAGGTATGTCTTGGCTGCTTTCGCGCCTCTCAAGCAAGTGAAGAGAAGATAATGGTGGTCGGTAGAACAGATAAATCTTACTTTCGATTGGAAAGGTGATGTCGACGCCAAGGCGGGAACCGTCCCGTCAATTGCGATCCATTCCACCTGGCACCCAATCCTCGAATGGAAGACATCTGATTTTCGTTCACCTGATGGTAGTGATTAAAAATGAATACTGGCGCATGGGCATTTCGAAACATTCACGAATCTGCGAACACGGATGGTATAGGAAATCCGAATAAATGTGTGGTATCAAGACGTCGTCTCGTAAAGATCGTTCATTACGGCATCTCTCTCATCATTATGTTCCGTTAGCAACCATATGCAGAAGCCTCCTATATATCCCTGTAGCCTAACCACCGTATCGATACATGCATCACCGCGGCACACCCGCAATTTCGCGTATCCGCCATCTCCAATGTGATGTCTCTGCCCGTGGACCGCCATCGAAGCCGACAAACCACGACTCGCATCTCCTGCGCCAGGCGATCTCTTCTTCCTTCTGTCTGCGGATGAATTCCGGACCGAGGTCAAACTCCTCGCCAACGAGCCACTCCTCATTTGCAAGTCCGCCGCCTTGACTGGCATTAACGGAAGCGCCGGCGCCAGCAGGGGGACCGGAAGGCCCACTGTCTTTCAGATCGTCGATACCTGCGAAGGGATCTTCATCATCTTCGTCAATCTGTGGCGATGCTTTCGCAGATGGCGTCCGATGAGTTTGGTCATTCTTGACTTTGAGCCAACACATTCTGATTGGATCAAACACCATGCCGCCGACGACTTGGATGTTCTGCGTACTGTTCGCAGACATGGGTGCGATCAAGGCTGGCCTAGGCGGCGAAGGTACTGGAGCAGGATGATCATGGTGACCAAGGTAAGAGTATGAGCGATGGTGTGTAAGAGGAGTAGGAGTAGGCAGTGGAGCGGGGAACTCGAATGCGTGGAGTGCAATATCGTTACCCTCCCAACAATGGGTTCGCGGATTGAACGTCATGCCTTTCTCGGCTATGAAAAGGTCAGTATTGGCATTGAAAGAGACGCGAGATAGGATTGTAAACGGGGCAGAAGCTCTGTCAGGGTCATCATACATTTGACAATATTGGTGTCACCTGGCTTGATCAGCGAAGGTTGTACCCGTCTACCTTTGTTGCGTGCTGCGCTAGGACTTGTGTGCGGGCTGCGCGACACTATCTGTGCTTGCCATTTGTTGCTGACAGGCATGTTAGGGCCTTCACTGCGAGGTCGAGGAGCATTCGCTAAGCGAGATTCTCTCGCGATGCGGCTAGCAGCAGTATCGCGCAGGTAGCGTGGCGTGTTCGAATTCTCTTGAAAGATCTTGAGAGGGCTGCGGGGGGTTTGAGGACCAGGCAGCGGCGTTGACATGCGGTCTGTCAGCGCTGATCGTGCGCCAGTCCCATGTTCTCGCAGGTCAAGTCGGCTAGGGATGTTGCGTAGTGTTTTCGGTGCAGTCCTAGTCGATGGCTGCTTCAAGAATTTCGACTCCTTGGTTACAGACGTTGGCAGATCGTCGAAGACTTCGAGCTCGGATCCATCGCCGAATACCTTCTTCTTGGCCGGTCTCGTCAACGTTCGTTTCGCGGCCGCTTCCCGCAGAAGATCCTTCGGGGCAAAGTCCAGCCTTCGCGACGATCGTGATGGCGTATCGGGGACGTAGGCATTCGAAAGTCGTGATAAAGATCTCGGTGGAGGAGATGCCCCCCGGTGGGGATCCGAGTCTCGCCTGAGATGTGAAGGCTTCGCTGCTACGTGATGTGATTGCACAGAGGAGCCTGCAGGCAAGAAGGGAATGCTTGGTTTGTTGCTCAAACTGTAGTTGCTCTTCATGACTGGCATAGATCGTTTCGATCTCAGAAGCTGGGCGCTGGTAGTTGTCGGCTGTAATCGTAGCCGTAGAGGCTGCTGTGTCGCGCCGGGTTCCATGACCGTCTCTAAACGAGATTGATTGGGCTTCGCACTTGGTACAGGTCGCGGGATCCGCGTTGCTGCCGGCCGATCGGTGAAAGTGAGAGTTGTTGTAGGTGCACGCGCAGGTGTGGATAGGTTTGTCCTCGACGGTTTTTGTTTAATGTTCTTGTGCAGTGTGAGTTTCTTGGGGTCAAAGACATCGCCTCCTCCAACTTCCAGATCGTCAAAGAAGTTGTCAGATTCTTGAAGGAATCCCGGGGACTTGGGGGTGATCAGGGCTTTGGGCTGCTCTATCGGCGTGACTGATTCTGACACTTTTGCAGCTTCTGCGGCTTGACGCTTCCGTAGTAGTCCCTGCAAGTCAACATCGCCGCCGGGCAGTTCGAGGCCATTGAAATCGTCATCACTCTCAGCTGTTTGACTCCCGAGACTTGGGCTCATTGCTGACGTCGACGTGCTCCGATTACGTTGCTTGTTCGTTCCAGCAAAGCGAATACCTAGACTGCCCTCAAATTCGTCAAAGTCGTCGTGTTCTTCGTCGTCCTGGATGGTAGGCGGTGGCTCAGCCTTCCTCGGCTTCAATGTGAGTCCGCCGGCCATGGGTATGTCCAGATCATCCCCCCAGCCGTCGTCTAGTTTTTGCCGCGAGTTTTTCTTTCCCAATCTCTTGATGCTTCCTCCCATAAGTGCCGATGCAGGTACATTCGACGGTATCGGCACGCCGGCCCTTTTCGCAGATTGGATGGCGTGGCTCGTAGAATTATCATCGTTTGGTGTTACTTGAACTTGCCAATCCTCCTCCCCAATATTCGATTCCGAGTTCACTGAGAGTCGCGAAGAAAGTGAAGTCTGAACGGTCGAGACCGAATGTGCAAACAAGTCGCCTTGGAAGTCCATATCATCATCCCAGCTCTCTACGGCGGCCGTCATTGCGACGGTGTCGCGCGCAGATGCTGCGCTTGGTGAACCGAGTAATGTCGCACGACGTGTCGATGCAGGGTGGAGGTAGAGCGCAGGTTTGTCAAGGATGTTAGGTGGTTGGAAAACAGGTGGCTGTCGAGTGACCGCTTGGGCACGCAGGAAGAAGCGACCGATGGCTGGTAGAAGGCTTGGCAGCGATTTTGCTTTTCTGATGGGCCCACTCGACTTTCTGTCTGTGCTCAAGTTGACCCTGAACCTGAACTTCACGTGAACCGCACCACACACACGAACCTGACGCGAACCATTACAGGACGTCTCCCCGTCCACGCACGCTGTCGACGGTCGACACTAGAAACAGCAAAAAATTCCAACTGCAACAGGCCGGCAGCCTGATTGACAACATGACATGTAGGTTCGCATAGAGTACAAGCCCGGAGAGCTCGTTTGTGGTGTCGCGTTGTTGCCTGGCCCAGGGGGATCACTCAGCGCCAAACATTCATCCTGCTTTGTCCTGCCAACATTGGTACCACGGCTCGACTGGCAGATCTACCACATCGGCATTTTATGATCAGTATCCACTTTGCTGGAAGGTGCTTGAAAGATGGCGAACTCAAACGTCATTCGTATTCGAAGGACTGATGCAGGTGTCGATGATTTCGTGTTGGTACGAGTAGAGCAGACAAGTACCAAGATGGACCTGCAGCTTACTGCTACGGACGGACAGGAACCGTTCGTGGGAATGTTCAAACACGATTCACTTGCACGTCTTCAAAATAAATCGAGCAACACTTCGCTCCGGCAGTGGACGACCATACTTAGAGCATTGTTGCTTCAGGATGCGGAAAGTCTTCGACACGAGGCTGCAAGGGATGTCGAACTCGTTGCCACGGTCGGTAAATCTATGCAATTGAGTGTTCGCAAGAACATAGAGAAAATCACGGTTGGTGAAAAACCAGCTCTGTTTTGCTGAGGACTACTTACACGTCTTAGCAACGTCTGGGTGACTTGGAACTTGCGCAAGATGACGATGTCGAGGTAGACACAGTGTCGTGGGCAGCGGAGGCAGCGTCAAAGGCGCGCGCATTACAAGAAACTGTGGTATCACTCCAGACGACCTTGAAGGAGCAAGGCTCGCTGGTGGAAGCTCTCCGCGAGGAGTTGGCCAATTCCTCTACGAAAGCAGAGGCGGAACGGGATGCGCTCCTCGTGAAATTTGCTGCGCTCCTCAATGCGAAGAAGCTCAAGATTAGAAACCAACAGAGACAACTCGCGCGTGCGGGCGTGGATCTAAGCGATGAGCTACCAAGAAGACGGTCACCGGCGACATCATCTGGGAAGAAGCGCAAGGCGACAGATCGTGAGGTCAAAGAAGAACTAGAGTCAAGAGGAAACGAGGCAGAAGTTCAAGAGCCTGACCAGAGCGATGCCACGGAAGGAGAGATGACTCCAGAGCCGTCAAGCGTGGACGAAGACGAGAATGAAGGCGTGGACAACATCCTATCGAACACAGGGGCAGACGTTGAGGAGAAACCGAGGGAAGACCTAGATCCAAAGCGGTCGAAGATACCACCCAAGAGGGAGCTTCCCTTTGCCATGTCGAAGGACTCAAGCAGTACTTCCAGACAATATGCGGCACCAGCAGATGGCGATGATCAAGATGAGACAGACGACGAGTTATGACGACTGGATATTATCTGAATAGAATAGGATACCGCGCGAGATGAAGACGGTTTGCTGCACGTCGCAAAATTCTGCCCCCTTCAGACGCCGCCGGTCAGAAATTGACATTCGACCAATCAGGATATCCTATACTCGCCAAGACGCGAAATGGCGGACGACAGCAGTGGGGAGAAGCTGCCGGGCCACGTGCGGCCAACAGCCACTGTCCCTCGTCCACGCCCTCTGCACCATTGCCTGACCACTCTGACCAGCACCCTTGCGATTATCAGTGGAGGGATTGACAGCCCACGGCATACTCGCTGCTCATCCTCCGGACAATCGGTAACCGCTTGTGTCTTCATTTGCCGCCTGGATCGCGCAAACCGCACGCCGCGCGCTGCCCTTGGAGTTTTTCTTGTACTTCCGAGTATGCTCTCGTTCTCGCTGCACTGCTGTGGAAGTGCTGGTGTGGATACAGACCGGGTAAGAGCCAGGATTGAGCACAGATGTCGACTTTGACGTCGTCTGCCTCGCCAGCAGCGTCACCCCGCTTGTCCGGTTACACGCAGTATCGAACAACACGGCCGACGAGATCCCCAGCGAGCACACCGCTATCGAAACCTCCAACCCCTCCTGCTTTCTCTTCGACACCCTCGCGGGCCTTCGCACAGCCTGCGATCCCACAGTCACCGCGACAGCAAGCGAAAGCCCAGTACGTTAATGCAGGTACACAATATTCTCCAGAGGGCTACCCACCAACGGCGAAATCGGCAGAGCCTGAGCCTGCGCCTACGCCTTGCAACAAGCGCAAGCAGGTCTCGCCATCTCCTCCGATGAACCCCTCTAACACGACACCGCTCACACCGCCCGCAAAACCACATCCTCGCGACACTCCGGCCCAGCCCATGCAAGATGCGGCAGACGGCGATAGCACGGTTGCGGCCACTGCCCCCGGCATGCAAGAGATGGCGGTGGCATCAGTCAGCGCGAAGAAACCAAGAGTAGATCCGCAAGGAGTGAAGATAATGCCAAGGCAGTACGAGACTTGCGATCCCAAAGACCTTGGCATCTTGATCGCAGATATGCTGATGGAGTTGATACGGCTAAACGATAAAATACCCCTCAAGGACGGCAAACTCACTAGGTTTCATTCGAGGTAAGAGAATGTCCGCTGGAGACCAGGTCTCAGATGCTGACCAGCTCGTAGAGCGCCGCCCGGCATATCATGCCACGACTATCTCAATCGCCTAATCCAGCACGCTACGCTATCCCCACCTATTCTACTCTCCATGGTCTACTACATCGACCGGCTTTGTGCGCTGTACCCCGCCTTCACCATCGGGAGCTTGACCGTTCATCGCTTCTTAATAACCGCAGCGACCGTGGCGTCCAAAGGTCTCAGCGATAGTTTCTGGACGAATCCAACATACGCGAGAATCGGAGGTATCAGCACTAGTGAACTCGCCACCTTGGAATTGGACTTTTTACAGCGCGTACACTTCCGCATTGTGCCAAAGCCAGAGACGCTGGTAGATTATTACGTCAGTCTGGTACAGCGGAGCGACGACTATCGGTTGGAAGATGACAAATCATCATCGAGTTCGATATCGGACGGGCACTCAGATCCACCGGCAGATCCGATGGAGGAAGACCCTACCTGAACGATCGTGTCTGCAGCACACCGTAGAAATCGCATTAATTGAGAACAAATCAAGGTCATGCGGACGATAGAAGCGTCCAACCTGAGCGGTGTACACTACAAAGTTGCATTAAAAGCATCCACGATCTCGCGGGCTGCTTTCACAATCTCAATGGCCCCTGGAGAGTCCGAATGGCAGCACAGAGACACCTCGTGATCCCCTATCGGCAACTCTACTTCTTCGCCCGTCACAGCTGTCACGCTTGAATATTCGACCTGGCTGCGAATGTGCTTCCGTGTCTCTTCTGGCTTCCACGGCCTGGATCATGATCAGCAGTGCTTGTCAAGGGGACCAGCTCGCATACTTCTTTTTGCGATCAATCACGAGAGTTTTGTCCTTGTTGTATTTTACGTCTCCATACAACTCGGCGGTAAAGGGCAAGCCTAATTCTTTGGCCACCTGCTCGTGGAATGTCCCTGCAAGACCGAAGACCCTCGTCCCGGTTGGGACGCCTGCGTAAACAGCGCGACAAGTGTCGATATCTCTGTACATCATGCCTGGCAGAGTCAGTATACAGGCCGAATCTGCTGTCTGGGTTGACGGTACCGTAGAGCACACCATGGGGCTTCACATGATGTAGCTCAACCCCCTCTGCGGACAGAAAGCCTTGCAGAGCGCCAACCTGGTATCTCACCATGGCAGTGAGCTCCTCGGGGGACATCTTGATTTCTCTCCTGCCGAACCCTTGAATGTCTGGTAGTCCAGGATGGGCTCCAACAGCGATCCCATTCCGCTTGCATAGCCGCACGGTTTCCTGCATGATTAGAGGATCGCCCGCATGAAATCCGCAGGCGACCTGGTCGACATACTCAGTATAGTTCATAGAAACTCCGTGTCTAGTAGATGCCATACATTTGCATGATCAATCAACGTAATCAATTCCTCATCAGGGCCACACTTGAAGTTCCCATATCCTTGACCTGAAGTCAGCCATCACATGTCCGTGCGCGCGACGCTTTTGTCGAACACTCACCTTCGCCCAAGTCAACGTTGATCTTGACTTTCTGCGTGATTTTGCCCATGCTGTCCCTGACGGTATGCTGTTCAACGTTCGCCGTCCCTTGAACAAAAATGATCCCAAACTAATGGCAAGGAGCGGTCCCGACAATCAAGACCGGCTCCGAAGTTGGAGTCGACCTCCAAGAGCCCCTCTTATCAATGGAGCTCGCTGATCGCGATCAACCGCGGGGCAGCCCTCGACCCGGATATTCTACCCCTCCTTATCACACAGCACAGTGACAACATACTCCACCTCGTGTGCCATGGCCGTCAAGCCTCAGGGAACAGTCAATGCCCAGTATCGAGCTAAGTGCGCTTCCTCCTCCAGCAGGCAACCCTTCAACTCCCACACTTTTCCCATACCCACCACCAGCACACCCAGCATGGATCCCCCTCCCCTAACCAAGATCCGGACCATCCTAATCGCCAACCGCGGCGAAATCGCTCTTCGCCTGATCCGCACCGCCCGTCAGCTCTCCCTGCGCACAATCGCAATCTACACCCCCTCGGACAGCGCCTCCCTGCACGTTCGCTCCGCCGACGTCGCCGTCCTCCTCCCGGGCCCGGACAGCACCGCCTACACCTCCTCGGACGCCATCTTGTCCATCGCCCGCGACCAAGGCGCCGACGCCGTCTTCCCCGGCTACGGCTTCCTCAGCGAAAATGCCGATTTTGCGAGACGCGTCCGCGACCACGGCATGGCGTGGATCGGACCGGGTCCCGAAGCTATCGAGGCGTTTGGCGTCAAGCATGTCGCAAGGGGGTTGGCGAGGGAGGCGGGCGTGGCGATCGTGCCGGGGAGTGAGGGGTTGGTTGGCGATGGGGAGGAGGCAGTTCGGATGGCGGAGAGGGTGGGGTATCCTGTCATGTTGAAAGCGACCGGGGGAGGAGGGGGCATGGGGTTGGTCACTTGTCGGAATGAGGGCGATGTAAGGAAGGGGTTTGAGATGGTGAGGAGTAGAGGGGAGGCGCTATTCAAGAATCCGGGGGTCTTCATCGAGAGGTACTTTGAACGGGCGAGGCATGTTGAAGTGCAGGTATTTGGAAATGGGAAGCGGGTGGTAGCGTTTGGGGAGCGGGAATGCTCGATTCAAAGACGGCATCAGAAGGTTGTGGAGGAGTGTCCTAGTCCGTTTGTCCAGGGACACGAGGGATTGAGAGAGAGACTATGTGAGGCGGCGGTAAGGTTGGCAGAGTCGATCGGGTACACGAGTGCAGGGACCATTGAGACGCTGCTTGACGATGAGACGGGGGAGTTCTTCTTCTTGGAGATGAACACGAGGCTGCAAGTCGAGCACGGTATTACAGAGTTGTGCTATGACGTCGACCTTGTGGAGCTCATGATCAGGCAGGCTGACGCCGAGCTTGCTGGAAAGGGAGGCCTGGAAAATGACTATCTGTTATCGTATCAGGGTCGGAAACCTTCAGGAAGCGCCATCGAGGCACGAGTGTATGCCGAGAATCCCCTGAAAGGCTTCGCTCCCGCGCCAGGCCTTCTACAGGAAGTCAGATGGGCAGATATGCCAGGAAGTCGGATAGACACCTGGGTCTTCACTGGAGCCACTGTCACACCAAATTATGATCCAATGATTGCCAAAGCCATGTATCATGGCAAGAGTAGAGAGGAGGCTACGAATGGGCTACTCGATGTTCTGCAGGGTTCGCAAGTCTCAGGCCCACCCACCAACCTGGACTTTCTGGCGCAGATCTTAAAGTCTGACGACTATCAAAGTGGCAATACTCTTACATCTTTCCTCGACTCGTTCAAGTACACACCGTCAGTCATTGACGTGCTCAGCCCAGGAGCTTATACTTTGATACAAGACTTACCAGCGCGTCCCTCGGTCGGCAAGGGCATTCCTCACTCTGGACCGATGGATCCCGTAGCCTTTCAGGTTGCCAATATGCTAGTTGGCAATGATCGCAGGACCGCTGGCCTCGAGATAACCCTGAACGGTCCAGAGCTGCACTTCATCGGGGCAGCAATCGTAGCCCTGACAGGTGCGAGCATGGAATTGTCCCTTGATGGCGTTCCTGTGTCGATGTGGACTCGCATACACATCAAAGCTGGTGAGAAACTGAAAGTTGGCAAGTCAATCGCTGGTGGTTGTCGGTCATACCTTGCCGTGTATGGTGGGTTCCCTTCGATAGCCGAGTATTTCGGCTCAAAGAGTACGAGTCCTCTGGTGGCAATTGGTGGATACCAGGGTCGACAGCTTGCACCTGGAGATCTACTGTCTTTGGTCAGGGATATCCCAGAAAACCTCCACTCTCCTGCGAGTCTGCCATCTCGTCTGATCCCAGAGTATAGCAACGACTGGGAGATCATGGCCATGGTTGGTCCACATGCGGAAGGCTACTTTGAGCCGGAAGACCTGGATATGATCTATTCAACAAAGTGGAAGATATCGCACAACGCCAGCCGGAGCGGCATCAGGCTCGTAGGTCCGGTGCCTAAATGGGCCAGAAAGGACGGCGGCGAAGGTGGCTCGCACCCAAGCAATCTTGTTGAGTACGGCTACCCCCTTGGCGCCCTCAACTGGACCGGAGACGATCCGTGTATCTTTCCGGTCGACTGTCCTAACTTTGGCGGCTTTGTGTCCAGCACGACAATCATCCGGGCCGAATGGTGGAAGATGGGCCAGATCAAGGCAGGTGACACTATGCAGTACAAGCGAGTGACTCTTGACGAAGCTCTCGGTCTCAGGAAGGATAACGACGCTTACCTGGATTCCGTCGAAGAAGCCCTCAAGTCTGGTAGTAGTCTAGACAGCATCAAACCCATCAATGCCCGCTTCGCTCCGTCTACCGACGGTGGTAATGCTATCATCTGGCAGCGTCCTGCTCGCGATGCCCAACCACAAGTCCGCTACCGCCAAGGTGGCGACGACCACCTCATCGTCGAGTACGGTAACGAGCAATTCGATCTCAACCACCGATGCAGGGTCACCGCCCTGGAGAAAGCCCTCTATTCCTCCTCCGCCCCAGCATCCATCAAGTCCCACATCATCAACAGCGTCGGCTGCTGCACCTCCCTAACTCTCTTCTACAACGGCGCCCGTCTTCCCCGTTCCGAACTCATCACCCACCTGCAACACCTCGAGGATCAACTCGGCGACCTCTCCACGACCAAAGTTCCCTGCCGTATTTTCCGCCTCCCCCTATCCTTCGAGTCCAAGCAACAAACGGAGGCCATCCAGCGATACATCGAGACTCAGCGCCCACATGCCCCTTACCTGCCGGACAATCTCTCCTTCGTGGCACGCAACAACGCCTTCAGCCCAGATGAGCTCAAGCACATCTACCTCACGGGCCAGTTCATGGCCGTCGTCGTAGGTTTCTTCTGCGGGAACACGGTCTCGCTCCCCGTCGATCCCAGGCAGCGGATGAGTTGTCCGAAGCAGAACCCTTCCCGGGTGGCGACGCCCGCAGGCACCGTTTCGTGGGGCGGCAGCTGTATGAGTATCTACCCGGTCTTTTCCCCGGGAGGGTATCAGATGACTGGGCGCACGGTGCCGTGTTTCGATTACTTTGGTTGGAAGAAGGGGTTTGCGCGGGATCGGCCGTGGTTGTTCAGGGATTTTGACCTGTTGACGTACAAGAGGGTCAGTGAGGCCGAGCTGGACGATATCCTGGCCAGATGGGAGAGTGGAAGGTACGAATTTGAGTATGAGGAAGGGATGTTTGATATGGAGGCGCACAATGGTTTGCTGAGGGAGACGGAGGATGAAGTCAAGGGGATTCGACAGCGGCAGGCTCAGGCGCAGGAGGAGATGGTCAGGGAGGAAGAAGAGAGTTTGAAGAGGTGGAGGGAGGAGAAGAGCAAGAGCAAGGTGGATGAGGGGACGGTGGATCAGTTGCTTGATGGTAAGGTCCTTTGTTCTGGCGGTCATATGGTCATTAATCTCGAGACAGATCCGAATATCATAAGCGTCGATGCACCAGTGGATGCGAATGTGTGGAAGATCGAGGTCGCAGAGGGGGACATGCTCGAAAGCGTGCAGACGGTGGCGATACTGGAAGCTATGAAGCTCGAGATTGGTGTCAATTCGCCCGATGGCCTGAAAGAAGGGTCGAAGATCGAAAAGTTGCTGGTGCAACCTGGAGAGACAATCAAAGCTGGAGGAAGGATAGCGCTGATACGCGTGCCGTAATTCGAAGCCGGATCATGTATGTAGCTACTAGCCACCAAGTCTTTCGTGCTGTAAAGCCAAGATCCGCTGTCGTCTACTTGTGCTTTTCTTGATCCGCCTTCTGTCCTTGCATGACCCAATTGCTATGATGTTTAGCATAGTCCTCCTCGCCCTCTTTGGTCTTCATGGCCTCCCTCAACTCGAACTTGTCGGGGATGTTGACGCCCTTCTCTGTCGCTGGCCTCGCCTCAATCGCGGCCTTCCACTTCTGCACGTTGGGGAACTTGTCCAACGAGATGCCCGCCCACTGGTGCCATTCGATCCACGAGAATGACGCGATATCTGCGATCGTGTATTTCCCGCCTACAGTCCAGAGGCCCTTGCCCTGCTTCTCCTGGGCAGCAAGTCGATCCTCGAGGACTTGGTACAGCCGGCGAGTCTCTGTCTGGTAGCGATTGATGGCGTACTCGATCTTCTCGGGAGCGTAACGGTAGAAATGATTAGCCTGGCCCTGCATAGGCCCGAGCCCACTCTGCATCCAGGTGATCCATTCCACAGTCTCCCAGTACTCGTACGAGTCGAAAGGGAATGAGATCTTATGATCCTTGTCGTATCTAGTAGTCAAATATTGCAGTATCGCCCCCCCTTCGAAGATGCGCTGCTTTGGGTCGACTGTCTCGTCGACGATGGCAGGGATACGGCCGTTTGCTGGCAGGAGTCGTCAACATGGTAGCACTAGCGAAAGAGAGGGATACCTACGATTGATCTCGAGGAACCAGGGCTCTTTTTGTACGTTCTTGGCAATGTCTATCTTATGTACTTCATACTCCAGACCAAGCTCTTCGAAAGCGATGTTGATCTTATGTCCGTTCGGGGTGCCTGCTGTGTATAGCTGAATCTTCGCTCCCATCTTGTATTAATGTGTTATACAAGAATCAAGTCCTCCGATGTAGAGATCGATTGCTTATGTCGAGATTACGAGAATGTCAAACGAGAACGTCATGTATACAGGATGTGTCTGTAGTGAGGGGTAGGATAGCTGGATGTGTGATGTCAGCGGAGTATCATAATTTCGAGACCCTCTAAAAACCATGATCGTTCTGCTCTAGCTCTAGGTTGGCCGCTCTAGCTCTTGGTCGGCCAAATCTTATACTATAGCTATAGCTTCCTTCTTACATGTCGTGTTACTATGCTAAGTAAACCCTGGATAAGTGATTGACTAGGAGCTTAGCTAACGTCACGGACCCCCTAACGCACCAGACCGCCTAACGCACCACGGAAATCGTATTTAAACTTTAAATAGCGATAACTTGATTAATCTATGCTAATTCGTCTTCTAAATCGGATAGTATACAGGTTCCCTTTCCTCTTCTACCTCTATAGGGTTAGATAGTATAGAAGCTTGTTCTTTGCCCTTTTTACGACACTTATTAGCTAACGTCTTTCGACCCCTAATGCACCAGGACCCCTAATGCACTAGACCCTTGAAATTTATCGTATCAGTTTCGTAACTATCCTTCTTAAATAACGCGACAATATTAAGATATCGACGATTCTTAACATATATTTACAAGCTGATCTAAACGCTGCTATCTAGGCCTATCGTAGCAATAAATATCCGTTAATTCGTAGTGCTACCGACGCGTTTAAGATTCTATACTATACGCTCTGTTATCGATTAAACGGCCGAAAACTACGAAGAACTGCGAACGAGTAGAACCAGCTACTATTAGCTGCCGAAGAATCGACTCTTGTTAGATATCTACTTAAGCTCGCCGAGCTTAGATGTCCTGCTACGCTATCGTTCGCGATAGAGCTTGCTATCGAGATAATTTATTACCGAAGCTAGATCTATAACAACAACCTTCTAACGATATTATTACGACCGATTAGCTATACCTAGCTTAAAAGGCTACGTATACGACATCTAGAGCTTCGAACGGTTTAGTTATAGTAATTAGAAGCTTCTCGGTTTAAAGCTACGACCTACGAGACCGTTTAACTGTTCTTTAACGCGTTAACTAAGCTATATCTCTAACATTAATACTAACCTTATAATATCTATAATATAGACGAAATTAGTATAGCTATCGGAATAACGCAATTAACACGTGTTCTAGTAGGCTCTAATTAGATCTAGACATTAATAAAGGCAAACAAACGTATATCTAGCTATTAAGAGTAGATATTAATCGTAGAGTGTATCCGTAGCGATAGATTAGCTTTGCCCCCCCTTATTATTTATAAGGGCGATAAGCTCTAAACGAGCTAGATTCTAGAGCCGTTTCCGGATAGATAGCGTTTCTTAATATCGAATAAAGGCTAGACGACAGACTGCTACGGCTATAAATAGTTAACGACGCTATTCTAGCTAGAAATAGATCGCTACCCACGTTAACGACATCTTCTCGTTTTAGACAGCTATAGCTCGTATATTACGGCTCGGTTTGCCTTCTTCTGCTACGACTACGACATTAATCTAGTTATACTTCTACTATATTTATTATATTTCCTCTAACTGCTCGATGTCGGCGTATTTTCGCTACTTAAGACGGCTCTATTACGTGATATCGATTAGATTAACTGTCTAGATATAGGCCGAATCCTACGCTATTAGTGGATCTAAGCTTACGCCGACGCGAGGGCCTATACTCTAACAGTTTTAAACGTTAAAGCCGGCTTCTTATATACTAGACTCTTACTATTAAGTCTAGTAACCGTCCTATCGAAAATCATGCTATAATCACGTAATCGGCTATCTACGCCTATCTAGGAGCATCTAATCTACGATTTATTACTTCTAGGCTTATTACTACTATTAGGTACGCTCGTACGGACGGTAAATTAAGTGTTAAACAACGTGATTACGTCGTCGTCGATATAAATACCGGTTAAACGATATATCTCGAAAATAATATTATGTTTCGAATTGACGACTATAGAGAATATACTACTATAGCGGGAAAACGAGTAATAGCGGCAGCTTCTAGAGATATAGAAGAACCGTAAGATAGGCAAGCGGATAGCCGTTAAGGGGAAGTTCGTATATAGTTCGTAGGAGATAGTAGAAGTTCTTCGTAAAGCTAAAATAACGATAGCTAACAAGCGTTATAAAAAGGGTAAAGAACGAGCTTCTACACCCCCTATACCTATAGAGGTAGAAGAGGAATAGGAGATCTATCTACTATCCGATTTAGAAGACGAACTAGTATAGATTAATCAAGTTATTAATTATTCGATATTCAAAGTATAATTTTCGTGGTGCATTAGGGGTCCTGGTGCATTAGGGGTCGAAAGACGTTATCGTTAATTTAGTCTTACGAAGGACTTCTACTATCTCCTATAAACTAAACACGAACTTGCCCTTAATAGCTATCCGCTTACTAGTCTTATAGTTCTTCCGTATCTCTAGTAGCTAATATTATTATTCGTTTTCGTGCTAGAGTAGCGTATCCTCTATAGTCGTCGATTCGAAATATAACGTTATTTTAGAGATATATCGCTTAACTAGTATTTATATCGACGACGACGTAATAACGTTATTTAACGCTTATTTTGCTATTCGTATAAGTATACCTAATAGTTTATAAGTTTCGATAGGACGGTTACTAGGCTTAATAGTAAGAGTCTAGTATATATAAGCCGGCTTTAACGTTTAGAACTATGAGAGTATAGACTCTTATATAGCATAAGCTTAGATCTATTAATAGCGCGGGATTCGGCCTATATCTAACTAGTCGATCTAGTTGATATTATATAATAGAACTGTCTTAAGTAGCGAAAATACGCCGACGTTAAGGGGTTAAAGGAAATATAATAAATATAGTAGAAGTACGACTGGGTTAATATTATAGTTATAATAGAAGAAGGCGAACCGAGCTATAATATAATATGTAAGCTATAGCTGTCTAGAATAAGTAGACGTCGTCGATAGGGGTTTTAATCTATTTTAGGCTAGAATAACATTATCCACTACTTATAGCTATAGTAGTCTATCGTCTAGCCCTTATAAGATGTTAAGAAACGCTATCTATCTAGAAACGGCTCCGGAATCTAGCTTATTTAGAGGTTATCGCCCTTATAAATAATAAGGGGGGATAAAGCTAATCTATTACCATAGATAAGGATATCTGCAATACTAATGTATTGATAGAAAGTGTTGTCCTTTTGATAGACTCTATCTTCCTAAACTCCCTGTCGTGAAGAAGCATCGTCATCTACATCTTTTTTGAGGCATATCTTTAGCTTATAGAGGAATTTTATGTTAATGTATAAAAGACTACTCGATCCGTGGGGCAGTCGAAGCCTGACACTACCAAGCTTCGACCGCGGGATGGTCCCTACACCGTCCGATTCCACTCCGCGTTGTAATTGACAGTTTGGTACTGAAACATGGCGTGGTTTTCGACATAAAAGAGCTCACATGCTGTATAGTACAAGCTGCGAAATGCGCGGGGAGATGAGTTTATATGCTGTGTAGAACGTGTATATAAGTTACCACATGTAAATTGGGTATAAGCCGTGTATAAACCGTGTAAACCGTGTGTGAACCGTGTAAACCGTGTGTGAGCTGTGTATCAAGTGTGTGAACTATGTATAAATTTTGTATAAATTGTGCGAACTGCGTATGAACCGTGTGAACTGTGTACAAGCCGTGTATAATCCGTGTGAGCTGTAAATTCTATAAACTGTGTGAACTTCATTGGTTCGCCAGGCACATGTGCTAAACCGGTATACCGAATCCTCATACTAAACCCCTTGGCTTCCGACATAGTGCCTTTAGCTGGCCGGAGCACCTTCGCATACGAACTCCAATGCAAATACCATAAAGGCCGCGACCTTTACCGCCAGCGGCATAGCTAGTCATACAGCTGACGAGATTGTAGCTAGTCTCGCAGATACTGCAAAGGTTAGCCAGGAATATAACATTTGATATGGGCACGTGCTGCAAGGTTCTTGATATCGCAGTCCAGCCAGAATCTATCAGGATTTAAGAAGGCGTTTGCATGTCATGGATCTGATAACTTATCGATCTCGAGCTCTGTCAATGCCATCACCACTAGATCTAGGTTGAAAAGGACACGAAATGGGATTTTGATATATCCATAGACTATATGGATGTGTCTAAGGCCAATTGAGTCTTCTCCTATTGCATGTCTGTTTTTGCCAACATGTCGCAACCAGGGAAGCAAATCACATCTGCGACTATCTGTTAGGAGGACGACTTTGGACAAGAAAGGATGGCTAGAGCAGATAGAAGGAGGGTGGAGGATGTTCCTTGGAGCATTCGCTATGGCCTGAAAAGCCTTGAATGTAGCAGCAGAAAGCTGAACAAATCCGGAAGGCGCTTCAAGAAGACAATCGGGGGAACTTCGACATCTCCGATCGGCTGACTTTATGGATGTGGTTTGCCCGACTTTCGACTTCTCGTCTATATAACGTCACGGACCCCCTAACGCACCAGACCCACTAACGCACTACAGAAATCGTGATTTGAACTCCAAATAGTGATAATTCGATTAATCTATGCTAGTTCGTCTTCTAAGTCTAATAGTATATAGATCTTGTGTTCTTCTTCAACCTCTATAGGTTAAATAGGTGTAGATGCTCGTTCTTTGCCCTTTTTTCGACGCTTATTAGCTGTTGCTTGTTTAGCTTCACGAAGAACTTCTACTATCTCCTACGAACTATATACGAACTTCCCCTTAACGACTATCCGCTTGCCTGTCTTACGGTTCTTCCGTATCTCTAGAAGCTGCTACTATTGCTCGTTTTCCCGCCGTAGTAGTATATTCTCTATAGTCGTCGATTCGAAACGTGATGTCATTTTCGAGATATATCGCTTAACCGGTGTTTAGATCGACGACGACGTGATTACGTTATTTAACGCTTAATTTGCTGTCCGTACGAGTATGCCTAATAGTGGTAATAAGCCTAGAAGCGACAAATCGTAGATTAGATACTCCTAAATAGGCGTAGATAGCCGATCACGTGATTGTAGCGTAAGTTTCGATAGGACGGTTACTAGGCTTAGTAGTAGAATTCTAGTATGCAAGAAGCCAGCTTTAACGTTTAAAACCGTCTAAGCACGGGCCCTCGCGTCGGAATAAGCTTAGACCTATTGACGGCGTGGGATTCGGCTTGTATCTAAACGGTTGATTCGATTAATATCATGTAATAGAGCGGTTTTTAGTGGCGAAAATACGCCGACATCGAGGGGTTAAAGGAAATGTGATGAATATGGTAGAAGCACGACTAGATCGATATCGTGGTCGTAGCAGAAGAAGGCAAACCGAGCAGTAATATGCGAGCTATAGCCATCTAGAACGAGGAGACGTCGTTTACATAGGTAGCGATCTGTTTCTAGCTAGAATAGTGTCCTTAACTACTCGTAGCTATAGTAGTCTATTGTCCAGCCTTTATTTGATATTAAGAAACGCCATCTATCCGGAAACAGCTCTAGAATCTAGCTCGTTTGAAGAGTATCGCCCTTATAAATAAGGAGGGGGGGTAAAGCTGATCTATCGCTATAGATACACTCTAGGATTAATATCTACTCTTGACGGCTAGATACTCGTTTGTTTGCCTTCTTTAAAGTCTAGATCTTACTAGAGCCTACTAGAACACGTGTCGATTATGTCATTCTAATAGCAACACCGATTTCGTCTATATTATAGACGTTATAAGGTTAGTATTAATATTAAAGAACTAGCTTAGTTAGCGCGTCGAAGAACGGTTAAACGGTTTCATAGGTCGCAGCTTTAAATCGAGAGGCTTCTAGTTGACGTAACCAAACCGTTCGAAGGTCTGGATGTCGTCTACGTAGTCGTCTTAGCTAGCTATGTCTAATTAGTCGTGATAATATCGTTAGAAGGTGGTTATTACGAATCCGGCTTCGGTGATAGATTATCTCGATAGCGAGCTCTATCACGAACGACGGCGTAGCAGGGCATCTAAGCCTAGAGAGCTAAAGTAGATACTTTATAAGAGTCGATTCTTTAGTAGCTAATAGTAATTAGCTCTATTCGTTTGCTATAATCCGTGATTTTAAACCGTTTAGTCGGCTTCGAAGCGTATAATATAGAATCTTGAACGCGTCGGCAGCGCTTCGAATTGATAGATATCTATTGCTACGATAGGCCTCGATAGCAGCATTTAGATTAGCTTATAAATATATAGTTAAAATCGTTAAAATTGCGTTGTTGTCGCGTTATCTAGGAAGGATAGTCACGAGAATGACGCGGTAAAAAATAAGGGTCTGGTGCGTTAGTAGGTCTGGTGCGTTAGGGGGTCCGTGACGTTAACACCCCATCTCTTAACTTTGAGAGCACGGGCAACCATGATTTCTGGCTCGTTTCGCAATGGTTCTACGCGCAGTCATGGCGCTCGAGAGCATCGAAGATTCTATAGGCAATTGACATTGGAGTTCGGACGTCTCATCTTTGGATCAAGGTCATATGCCCACTTGTTGATGAGGATTCCTCGTCCGCAGATTCCTGCCATGCAAGCCTGGCAAAGCTAGTTTGAGATTGGAAGTAAGAGACGCTTTTTAGGCAACTTAGAAGGAGCATCGAAATACAGGTAAGAGAGAGCTCCTCAAGAATGTTCCCGAGACTGCTTGTACTATATGCTGGAGGGATCCATATCAGAATTGACAACCTCTGCCATCTTTATCTTCTAGACATACGTCTAAGCCGCCTATCAACATAGTCGTCTTGCATCGAGGAGAGTGCGATAGCTAGGGACTCTAGTATAAAGTGAATTATTAAGCATTCCCTCTTCGTGCATCTTGTACGCAACATTGCCTATAAGATTTTCGAGCGCATTCCAGTCCACTAGACATCATGATACTCCAGCTCCCCGTCGTTGATCGCATCGAGCTGATCCTTGTAATACTGAGGTAAACTATAACCAAAGTCGCTATAACTTACGTCAGGTTCCTGCCACGAATCAAATCTTGCTTTAGTTAATCTCTCTGATTAGGAACTGTCCTTAGAATAGAATCCTTGAATTGGTTGAGAACGGTCATTACTTCGGAGGATGTAGCGCTGATACTATTGCCTATGGTGAATCTTATAGCAAGAGGGAAGCAGTGCATTCCGGCATAGTCGTGTTCCCTCTTACACCCTATAGCTCTAATGATATTGTGCGACGCCGAGAGCGCCTAATCTGTAATCCCATCTCTTTGTCAAGGCACTTGAGTTGATCTGCGCAAGTGGTAATTTATCGCAGTGCCGTTGTCGAAATAGACACTCATCTTAAGAGACCGTCCGTACTAATTTATCCTATGAAGGATGCGATATCAGCTAGTCTTAGTAGTGTCCTATATAAGCGAGACCAGAAAGCGCTTCTTTAGCGTTATTAGTCTTCGAGATACTTCCTTGTATTCCAGGTCCATTGTAATAGTCTATAATACTAGGCTAGGCGTATAGCACTCTGCATATAATTGCGTTTTAACCTGACAGTCTTCTAGTCAGTTTCTTAAGGCCGATATAGGTACCCGTCGCTAGAAGAGCAGGGCTACAAAAAGTAGGCGTCGGCGATTACACTAACAGCAGGGTCAATAGTGTAGTAATGGCATTATGCAATTGTGTATCCTAAGAACAAAGCATAGTCTGTCTCTTCACTCCCTCACAAATTACAAGGACAGACCTGGACTAGTGTCCCGTCACACCAGGTGTCTCGCCTCTCCGGGATGGACGTTAGGAACAAACAATTCATCACCAAATCCAAGTTTCAAGCACGCAAGACGCCCTCTTCATTCACCGAGCACACATGCAAGATAGTAATGTGCTCTATACACATGACGGTGCCTCGTTCAAATCCCTCACTTTCCCGTTTCGAAGATCCCCACTCGAATTCATCACCGATTCGACAATCCCTCAAACATATTCTCCCCTTCATCCCATCGATCTTCGTCATCTTCAAACAGCTGCTGATTCTTGCCGTACCCGAGGAAGTCGGTCTCATACTGCTGGCTTCCTCCTACTGCTCCGGCACCACCTCCGGCACCACCGTACCCGCCATAATGATCTCCACCACCATTCATCCCTCTCCCTCCATTATTCTGCTGATGCTGATGCTGCTGATGCTGATGCTGCTGCTGCTGCTGCTGCTGCTGCTGACCATAGCTCTGGTTCCCGTAGGCTCCTTCCGGACTGCGCCGCCCGGCCAACGACCCCGTTTCAGCCGCTTGCGTGGGCTCCGAATCGAGTCTCGCTTGTTGCTGTATCTGATCAGTCTCCCTTTTCGCACGTCCCATGGCAACTCCGGTACTCACCTCCTGCCACCGCTGATACTGCACAAACTCTTCGCTCCTTTCTTCCTTCTTCTTCCCCTGTCCCGTCCCTTGCGGTTGCTGTTGCTGCTGCTGCTGCTGCTGCTGCTGTGGCTGCTGCTGCTCCTTTCTCTGCGGCTGCTGCGCGAGCTGCATCTGCGGATGCATCATCTGCACCTTTGCCAGATAACTGTACATGAAATTGCTCAGCAGCACCTGGCTGTACAATGCGCGTTTCGGATTCGCTAGCTTGATGTGCGCCATTCGGTAGATCGCTCTCTCCTCAAGGATACTGAACCTCGTCCAGTTATAGTCAATGTCCGGCTTGAGCACTCTTGGCGGTGGCTCCGGCGACAGCGAGCGATTCGAGTGGCGCTTCTTGGCAGCTTCTTCGGCCGACGAGGACTTGGAACGTTTGCCGCCGCCGAAGATGGCGGACAGGAGACCGTCTTTGGACTTGCCGCCCTCGTCTGCCTTGCCAGATTTACGCGAGGATTCTTTCTTGCGTTCTTCCTCAAGCTTGATATCTTCGCGGTTGAGAACGAGTGACTCGCGGCCTCGGGATGCAGCGGCGCTGTCGATCGAGGTCTGTAGGACATCGAGCCGAGTCTTATCCGAGGAGGCAAGTTTGGAACTGATCTTGGGCTTGCGCAGCTTCTCCTTCTCCTTCTCGTCTTTCTCGCGCTGCTTGACAAGGTCCTTCTCCCGCTCCCGTTCTCGATCGCGTTCGCGTTGATGCTCCTTGTCGGACTTTTCCTTCTCTTTGTCTTTCTCAGCACCACCAGTGAGCCAATTCCAGCTCGTCTTGCGGCCAGTCTTGGCTTCGGCTTTCTTATTATCGAAGGTCGGGACTTGGGTCAGCTCGTCGGTGCGTGATCCGCCGCTGCCAGGCCATTGTGATGGATGTGATGAGATGTCGTCAAGTGTCGACGGCCCCTTTTTCTCCTCGTTCAGCTGCCGCGTTCGAGCGCCCTGTATCAATGGACCTTGGCGCTGTGCACTTTGTGTCTGTGGAGCCTGAGGTGGCTGCTGTATCGATGACTTCCGCTCAGGGAACACGGGAAGGGCAATAGGTTCCGGCGGTGGCGGTGTTTCAATGATGTGCGGTACGGGAGCATTAGGTCCTGGTAATTGTGCTGTCGTCCAGCCGCCACTAGCTAGGCGTGAATGGAACTGCTGGGCCTTTGGCTCATGAGAGTGTTCCGATCGAGGCCGTTCTTCTTCCGGAGTAGGCGACTTCCTGATCTGCGGCACGTGATCTTCTGAAGATGTTGACGGCCCGAGCGGCGGTCGTATCCTCCTACCGGGTCTCGAGAAATTCTCAGCAGGTTCGAGTGGAGGTGCAGACGACATCGGCTCCGTCCGCACCCGCGAAATCCCTGGCACTGGCTCGTCAGAGCCCAGTACAGGCGACTGTGCAGGTGAATCGTCGAGTTCCGAGTGTCGGCCTACAGCCCGCCTGGACGCTGGCGCTCGCTCGCCCTTCCGTAGACTGCCCCTCCGGTACGCAGTGTGCCTCGATCGCTTCAAACCGCTACTCATACCTGGCATGATAGGCATGTCGTCTGCTGTCGGCACCCCGATAGCAGAGTCCTGGCTGCGCCTGACAGTGTCGATGCTTAGCTTCCGCATGAGGTTCTGGGGATCATTGACCAACATCTCCAGCTCGGCCAGGTTCGCGACTGTGTCTGCGCCATGTTCACCACTTTCCGAGCGCTTCCTCTCGAGTCGGTCTGCACCATCCTGGTAGCCCTTGTCGGTGTTGATCTGCCTCGAAAGCATGCTCTTCTTCCTCTTGATGCCCCCCGAAACCTGTCTCTCTAGACCGTTGGGTGCCGGGATCTGCCCTTCATCGGAAAGCCTCTTCATCTTCTCCACTCGATCTTCTATGAATGTCTTGAACTCTTTCGGTGCCAGTTCGGGATGTAGTCGTGCAGGCACCCAGAACAACTTTGACGGGTCGTCTTCGTCTGAGGAATGAGAAGGTGGAAGTGCAGGTATGCCAAAGCCAGGACTGAACGATGGAAGGTCCGGGTCGGCGGTATCAACATTCATAGACATGCGACGGATTGCCTGCAAGTTGCTGAGCTCCTGGGCGACTGCGGCGGGACTTGACTCGTAGTCGATATCATTTAGAGGGAATTGCTGCACTGCTGTGTCCGATGAAGAAGATCTGCTCAGTGTCGGCGGCGGTGATATTGGCGATCCATCGCCGTGTCCAAGACTTGTCTTCCTCGCTGGTTCAGCGCTCTTGCTGCTCTCCCCTCGCACCGAGATCCGATCTTGCATGGCCGTCAGCGAATGTGGTGACCTTGGCGGGGACGGTCGTTGCTTGTCGAAGTAGTTCCCGCCTTCATAGTCCTTTGGCGTTGTCATGAAACTGAGGGGTCTTGACTTGCCCGACTGCTGGGGGCTGGGGTAATCGTCATCATCGCTGCCGTACATTCCACCTATGGCCTCTGTGACATGATGGTCCGTATCGCTGATGGATATTTGAGGGGCATGACCGCGTCTTGAAGTATGTCGCTCCGAGCCCAACGGCCTTGTTGTGGTCGTGGGCTGGACGGAGTTGGCCTGAGTGATGATTCGACCAGGAGGCTTGCGCCGGCGTTCCTCTTCCATGACCGGCGGCAGTAGTAGTCTGATGGTTTTGTGTCACACGTGACGCACCTGCATAGCACTCTGCCCTGGTCGAGGAAGTAGACTGGCTCACTCAGGCTGAGGAGCGATGCGGTGTTGCTCCTTTCGAGCGGGACTACCGCTCAGGACCATCTGGTGAAGCGGTTGCGCGGTGTTATGTGCTGCGGAAGTCGCTAGTGTCGTCCAAGAGGGATTTTCAAGGTGTATGAGTTCGTGCAGTGCGCTGTATTGTGATCATCAATCCGACTTGATCGTCTAGGACTCGCGGGTTGGATGGACTTGGACAATGTGAGCCGACGGCTTGGCGTTCAAGCGGCGCAGAAGCAACGCCCACCTCAAGTTTCAGAATAAATGCCACACAGCTTTCGAGGTTAGAGATCTCTCTGTATTGTCAAAGTCGACCGGACCGCCAGAGGGTTTATTGTCTTGGAGACTAGAGCAGCTTCTCCATCGACGAAGCAGAGGTGAGAGCTCCCCAGACTGGCCGGCGCAGCATACCGTATTGAGTAAACACGCAATATCGACGGCGATCACTTTAGATGGATCACAGTCATTGGCCCTATTTAGACGCACAACACGCTTGTCACACGGTTCGTGGTGATGACAGCAGTTCGACAAACACTACAAAGCCACTGCTTGCTGAGCATCTGATTGCATTGTGAGCTGATGCTACCGACGAACTATCTGGAAGACCCGACTAACTGAGAAAGAGAGACCATTCAACAAGCATCCAAAGGAGGGTATCTCAAAGCAGAACCAAATCAACAACTGCCAACGCCCGCTCCAAGCCTCACCATGACTACTGGACCTGGTGCTCCCTCTCACCGTGCAGCATGTGGTAGGCAAGCCTCTTCGAGTTGCCCTCACACTTGATTCGGCTCCCAGGCTCAACCTTCTCCAGCATGTGTTCGATGCAGGTCTTGTGGTCTCTCTTCGTCCTGAGCTGCATCACGTACGTGCCACGCTTGGCGTATCTCTTCCTACCCCACCTCTTCAGTTTCGTGCCCGCTGCTGGACATTCGTCGTCAATCGCTTTGACGATAGTCCAGCCGGCATCGACAAAGTACATGTCGGCATTGTCTAGATCAGCCGACTCGACGCCCTTAAACGAGAAGTTGGTCAGGCGCAGCTCCACGTGGTCCTTCTTCCGTCCTCTCGTGACTTTGCAATAGGCGTAGTGCGGAATCATGTCTTGATCTTCGCGCTTATCCAGGGGAGCCGCCTTGGCTATGTTGGCGACATGCCTGCCGTTGTCGTCTTCCTTGTGCTGTGGGAGGCGCTCTCGCTGCGAGTCGCCCTTGCAGATCTGAGTATAGGGCCCGGCACCAAGTTCCATCAATGTTTGCTCGATGCAGCTCTTCGAATGCCCCCTTATTTTGCCCTTCATGCGCATGGTCGCGCCCTTGAACCACTTGACTCGTTTGATCTTGTGGGGCTTGATGGTTCCTATCAATCTGTTTGGGCAAGTCTCGTTGAGCTGGGCAGCGAAGTTGTCGACGGCGTTGTCCCATTGCCCTCTGTCGGTGACCATCAATTTGATCGTGAAATGGTCCCTGCCGCTCTTGTTATGGTGGGTAACGCGGCAGTGGAGGCTAGCGTCGCCCATGATCCAGTCCTTTCTGCCAGGTTTGATAGGACCAACGGGCCACTCTCTCTTGTGCAAAATGACATTGTCCAGGCCTGCGGTGGAGGTGATATTAGTCATCAGGAGGTCCTTGGGGATCGAGTGAATCTTGTCAGGCATGTCTACACGGATGCGGCCGCCGATGGATGTCGAATTGATAGGCGTGGTGATGTTGCTCTGACCAACCGTACCCACGGAAGTCCATCCAGCTGGTTGAACGGGGAGAGACCATATAACACCACCCATTTTGTCTGTAAGTGTAGCTTGGTACTTATGTTGGTGAGAGGAGTCTGACTGGTGAGGTGAAATTCCACGCTGCGCTGTGTTCTGAAGGTGATGTGAAAGAGTGAAGAGAGACGCATAACAGAAATCCTGCTTATATATCATTCGACAAATGCTTCCTACCTCGTTGCTTCTGCGATTAGAGTTCACTATAAGAAAGCAGCTTCTGTACCCGCTGCTAGACGAGAGCACAAAAAAGGTTACGCAGCAGACCAGCGATGGTCATACGTCGAGCAGTTCGAGAGCCCAGAGCCTATATAGCTTAGCACCGCGGTAGGTGCCGTCGACAGAACTGAGGTCAAAAGCGATGGAGAATCGAGGTGAGGTTCAGCCGCAGATTAAAAAGCTATACCGTCAGCCCTGCACAGTGCCCCACCGATCCCCCCCACCAAGGAAAAATCACGCATCTCAGAATCTCGCAGCACAAAGAACAACACCACTTCCATCCCAACCGCCAATCCCCTCAATAACACACACTCGTCACAACCGCCAAACATGTCTCTCGAACCCTACAAAACATCCCTGATCAAGCTCTGCATCGACAACCGCATCCTGACCTTCGGCACCTTCACGCTCAAATCCGGCCGCACATCCCCCTACTTCTTCAACGCAGGCCTCTTCAACACCTCATCCTTGCTCCGCTCCCTCTCATCCGCCTACGCCCAAACGATCCACTCGTCCTTCACCAACTCCGACTCTGTCCCGCAATTCGACCTCCTCTTCGGCCCAGCGTACAAGGGCATCCCCCTCGCCAGCACGGTGCTGCTTTCTCTAGGCCTGCTCTCCCCGGTCTACGATGGGATCACCTACGCTTTCAACAGGAAGGAGGCCAAAGCCCATGGGGAAGGGGGCAGTATTGTTGGGGCGTCGTTGAAGGGGAAGAGGGTGCTGATCGTTGACGATGTGATTACGGCGGGCACGGCGATTAGGGAGGCGGTCGAGATTATAAGGCGGGAGGGGGGCGAGGTAGTGGGGATTGTGGTCGCGTTGGATCGTGGGGAGAGGGTGGGGAGCGTCGAGGAGCGAGAGGGCGGGGAGGTCAGTGGGGAGAAGGTTAGTACGGTTGAGATGGTGGGGAGGGAGACCGGGGTCAGGGTCGAGGCCGTCTTGACCTTGGCGGATGTGATTGGGGGGCTGAAGGAGGGCGGATTGGTAGGAGAAGAGGAGGTGAGGAGGATGGAGGAGTATCGGGCCAAGTATGGGGCCTGAGGAAGAAAGTGCCATCGAGCTCGAAGCTGTGGTGAATACCCAGGAGATAATGCGCCACGACATTACGACCATCTAAAAGACATGTAAATCAAAAGTCCGCCTACACGGTGAGGATTAGAATGCTATATACACCTACAGACCCCGAGTCCGAAAGCCGCCATCATTATCATATTGGTGTTTATGTGTGTGTGTGCCGTGATCCATGCCATCGTATCCAGTGCAATCATGATGTCCCCCTCCCTCTTTCTCATTTCTTTTGTACCAATCCTCATCTCCCACTCGAACTCTCAGCACTCCCAACAGGCCCCAAACAAGCTCTTCTGGCAGCCACCACGGCCTCATCAAACCCCTTCCCCGCCATCTCTTCATCCGAAGCCTCCTCGGCTACCTCCCTCCTCCCGCCGACCTTAAACCTGTCAAAATCGCCCGTCCCCTCCAACAGAAAATCATCGAACCCGGAATCCTGGTGCGCAGGCGCCCGGAACCTGGCCCCGAGCCCACCCTCTACGTCTCCCAGCCCCGAATCCTGATGAGCAGGTGGACCAAATACCATGATCCCCGTCCTATCCGGTAAGCTAAAGTCCTCTTCGCCCAACTTCGAGGCGCGCTCGCTCCTCGGCAGGGTGCTTGACTTCCTCGACGTTCGCGACCGCGGCGCGCTTTGGTCCGTGACATGTACACTCGGGGGAGCCAGGGGAAGACTTTCTCGGGCGGGTGTGACATAGTCTGCTGAGAAGGAGGTGCGGCTGCTGGCTGGGGTGGAGCGGATGGAGCTCCGGCCGCGGGTATGGCTGCGGCGGTGAGGGCGGACGACCCGATTACCTGAGGGTGTATAGTAGGGATATGCGTTGGGGCCGGAGCGGGAGGGACGAACGCCAGCCGCATGTTGGCGTTGGCGGCTTCGGTGCTCTTCGATGTCGGCATAAGTGACAACGTTGTCTGGGTCGGCAGGTTGAGATCCGTCGGAAGCGTCGAACTCAGGAGGGTTTGAGGGCTCGGATTTGATACCTTCCTGGAAGAAGTGGTGGAGTTCTCGGGCTGCACAGCGTTTTTGTGGCCGACCCTCCAGACAATTGCGGACAATGTAACGGTACCAACTTGGAATCTCGGAAGAGAAGCGGTCAAGGTCTTCTCTACTTAAACGATCCGGCTCGTCGACTTGCTGCGCAAGCGCGTAAAGGACCATCCCGAGCTGATACAGATCGGTCTTTGTGCTGATCATCATACCAACCTTTTGCTTGCTAAAGATCAATCGCATGAGCTCCGGCGGTTCCCATCCCACCGGACAGCCTCTGCGGTTGAGGTCGATGATGTGTGCATTGTCATCGTCATCGATAACCACGTTGCTCAAAGTGAAATCGCCTTGAACGTATCCAGCCTCATGGATGGCAGCAAGTCCTTCGATGATCTGACCAGCCCACTTCAGCCGCCGTGTCCAGGGAAGCATGGGCGTGTGATGGAAGTCGTAGATATTCTCCACCAGAGAGCCTTTGCCAGCGTAAGCGATTAGTATGCCTTTGATCAGCTTCCCTGCCTCATCCGTGACGATACCCTTGAACTCGATGACCGAGTCCGCCTCGCGAAGGACGTCAAGCGCGTTCAATTCGTAAAGAAACTCGTCTACGTTGTTTGGCCCAGGTATTTCTTTCTTAACACACACTTGATCATTGGCTCTGACTTTGTAAACGAACCCAGAGAGATGCGCTTCGATAATGACCTGGCTTTCAGCGTACCTGGGTCCTTGTATGTGAGCCGCAATGTCCACAGGCGGGTATTCTATGATTTCGACCCTGTCTTCGTTGATGTAAATATGGAGGCGATCGTCATCCTCAGTCTTTAGCTTGAGATTTGTGACCGTGTCGAAGAAGCTGATATCGGGGAGCGAGACGCTGACCGACTCGTAAACCCTCATGTTCTTATCCCGCTGCAAGCTCAACGACTTTAAATCTTCCTCGAGAGACCCTTTCCGTACGTCACGATAGTCCCAGGTGACGGTAACACGCCTCCAGAAGTTTGGGCGCTCAGCATAGGTGATGAACAGCTTTTCCTGCTTGGTCTCGTCCCGGAAGTACATGCTCAGATTGAGAATCCATTTGGAGTCCAGCTCCTCGGATAATTTCTCCTTGTCAATGGTCATGGCGTCAGACTCGGTACTGTCCCTGGTCTTGTGACTCCCCGCACTCTTCACGCCTTCGTCTTGTATGGGGGGCTCCAAGCGAGACGCCATGTCGAAATCACCGAGAAGGGATTCGTTGACCTCAATCCCTTGTTCCTCGGGGGGCTCTGCCTCTTCTGCTGTATCACCGAGCGAGAAGTTGTTGAGCTGGTACGCAACATCTCTGAGATCACCGTGTCCGGGACCGTGTCCATTTACAGGCGGCCGAGAGGAGGAAGAACGCCGGGTGGGCGACGAAGCTCGACTACTCTGTACGACCGCCTGTCTCGTCTCGCTCTGAGCCCGCCTCCTTGTGTTCGCGTCATGAGGTACCGCGGCCGGGGTGATTGGCCTCTCCTCTGACTTGAGCCTGCGGTGAGCTGCAGCTCTGGCGGGCTCCGACTTGCCTCGCCATTTCTGTGGTATGCGCCTCAGTAGACTCCGCCTTCTCACTGGCCCATCGCCATGTATCGGCGCTTGCGGATCACTCCTCAGCTCTTGCGCACTGTTCTGTTGTTCCGTGGCTTTTCCATCATCCTCCCTGCGTCGCTTCCCTAAGCGCTGGATTCCTCGCAACAAGCTACGCCGTCTCGAGGCTCCATCATCGGGTAGTGCATCTATTTCTTTGGTCGCAATCTCGTCCTTTGTGGCCCCGGTGGAGGATGCAAGTGGTAGCACGTGTGGCATCCTCTGAGCAGGATCATAAGAAAAGACGTGCGCCTTGGAAGACGAGCACGATCTCACCGCGAATGGCTACTGCAGTGAGGCCGACTGTGTATCATGAGAGGGGTGTTGGTACAGTCGATCGGTCTTTGCGGGTCGTCACACAAGCAATGGTATCTCAATGGGTTCCTGTGCGCCATTGGGATCATTCCAAGTCCAGAGGTACTGTGCGGTGACCCGAGATGGCTCAGAGTTATGTCATTCCTGAGTCGGAAGCCAGCGTTTGAGTCAGTGGCAGAATTGCTAGTTATGAGCCTGAAACGTGCGGTCAGCTACTCGTAATGGCGCCTTGGGCGTCCCTGCGGATCGTGGTGGATGCAGCGGTGTGGTGTACACTGAACGGTAGACGGGGCTGGTGAGCGGAGATATGCCTGTGCTTACCGGCGCCAATTCCCTGCCACCCCAATTGCCTGATCGACAGAATGCGAGGAAGCGACTATGTTCTGTCAAGGCGGCTGGTGCAACAAGCAGCACACGAGCATTTCATGTTCTGGAATCATTTGTGGAAGCCTGCAGAGAGGAAAGCCGCGGTCGCAAGTGGTGTACACAGCCCCCACTAGTGCTGTGTGGGCAGAGGTGTAGTGTTGGCATGACTTCGCCGCCGCTCCAAGGGGATAGCGCATGAAAGGCACTTCGCATGGCCCCATCATTGAGCCGCAGTGATATGTAGTCATGACCCACGTCAAAGGGCGTGTCGGTAATCTATCGATGACCCGTTGCGTCTGTCATGCGTCGTGCCTCGAGCTGAACAAGCAAGCTGAACAAGATCGATCAATCAGGTGCACCCACGCTACCAAGTTACGCCACAACATCGATGCCTCATCATCCTCGCCCGGCAATGTGCAAGAATGCCTGAGATGCTGTGAGGCAGGGACATTTCACTGTGATTGCATGACCCACGGTTCGGGGAAGACTGCCGACGCCGTTCGGGGGCCTAATGCAGGACGTTCGGTTGATTTGATCGCGTGTGGTGAGAGTCAGGCAGTTCAGCTCAGCCTCATCACATTGCGAAATGCGAATTATGATTCCGGGCAATTGTATCTCGACTCCGAGAAAAGACAGTCGTAAGACTTCTCTTGGTCGCCTCTTCTATAGTCGTCGTCACCGCCGCACCTCATCCTCGCCTGACGTCCCTCCGCTGGCAACGTCTCATGTATGCTCTTCGGCCTCCGACGCGCAGATGCTGCCCAATGCTTCCCCGTGTCAAGCCATTCGAGCTTCATCGACCATGCCATTCGCAGTCGTCTCGTCCTAGCATCGAGACGCACTCAACCACTGAACCTGAACCGCGTTGCCTCGAGTCTGCCCAACCCTTCCCGTGGTGCCACGTTGCGCCTTCGGTAGGAACTCGTAAAATCCTGCAATACGCTTCTAATCTTCCGAACCTCCCCGGACTGGAGGCGCCTGCGACATAGGTTAGCATGGGTATGGATGTGGACATGCACTTGTAGACTCACTGTTGAATGTTCCGAAGGAAACGCTCCTGCTCTTGCGGGCTGATGCTGCCAGCGGGCAGCATATTCACCGTGCTTGCTACCCAACCGGCGACCACCTCCGGAAGCAGTTGGAACATGGCAAGAAGAACGCCGCTAGCGTCAGGAATGCACTCCGCGGGAAATGTGTACATCATGCCAGCCATAACCCGTTGCGTCAGAGCCTCTCCGTGTGCTTGTACTAGCTGCCTGACTGCATCCCGCACCTCTGGAGATTCCGCACCATTCGCTTGTGGTTCATCGCTGAAGTTGCTGCGCGGGGGATTGGATGAGCCATAGGCAAGAAAGTCTCTCAAAAAGTGTAGCGTGGCCATGATAGGCTCTTCCTTCAGCACTGTTAGTGTGGAGCTCGAAGCCGAGAGTATCGTCGGCATGAGATGGCTTGTGACGAGCGCCCGCGAATGATGGAGCAACACGTCAGTAGAGAGCCTGAAGAAGTCTTCGATGACTGTAGTGTGCGTCAGTATCACCTCGCCTGACACCCCTCTGGCATAGGGAACGTACCATCTGGCAATTCCTCTGGTGGCAAGTCATTCAGCGCCTTGAAGAAATTGGTAGCTTGTGCATCGTAAAAATTGAACACCGACGTCAGAGTGCCCTGGTCAACCCCAGCATCCTGAGTGAATTCTCGCACAATGGAATCTGTAGCCCATAAGAAGCACCCTTGGCGGGACTTCTGGAAGCCATCCGCGAGCCGACTAGCGAGTTCTGGTAACAGCGGAGCCATCGCCGTGCGATACGACAAGACCATGTGTCGCCAGCACCTGCAGACTCGCTCGAGTATTGGCACAAAGGTCGTAAAATTCTCCGCAATCGCCGATAGGGTCGGGAAGATCTCCTGGCAGTACTGAACTGCGGGATTGGGCTCACTGGGGGAAATCTCTGGCTGTATCCATTGCAAAAAGATGGTGATGAGCTGAAGATGATCTGTACAATGTGAGTTCTCATCTTGATACTCGTCCGAACTATCTTACCAGCGACTGCGAGCTTCGCCGGCTCATCGGTAGCTGCCTGGGCCATCTCCATGACTCTAGACACGACTGGATCGCAGGTCTGCTTGAACATCTGATATGTTTGTGTTGGGGGGAGCCTGGCAATGACAGAAGCAACACCTTCGGTGATCTCTTCCTGACTAGTGCTTGGCAGTGTGTTGATGACACTCTCATAGAATTGCTGCAACTGGCCAACGAAGTCTTTCAGCAAGTCTGCGCAATCGTTGCAGAAGAATCGGAATGAAAGCGCAGCAGCCGTACGGACTTCCTTTGACGGGTGCTGGAATGCTGCCATTATGAAATTAAGTTGCTGCTCCAATGTATCAGGGTGCTGTGCCGTCCATTCGGTGTAGCGTCCTAATGCCATGACAGCTTGAAAGCGCACTTTCTCGTGATCGGGTATTTGTATCAAAAGTGGAATGAGTCTAGGGAGCATAATGTTCTCGTCGGGCGGTACCATGCGACCCATGGCACGCATACTGAAGATAGGGGCCTCGAGCGTCTGCCACTCAGGGACGGCTCCTTGGCTTGCTTGTTGGCCATGCGCGTTGACCCATTGCTCGATCAATATGTAAGACTTCTGAAGGCATTCCGTGACACCGATGACTTCACAGCAGTCCTTGAGGACGTCGCCCATCTGATGTCGGAATTCACGAAATTTCTCTTCTGCTTCCCGGTCTCCATCGAACAGGTCGTTAGGATTGCTGCCCTCGGGCTTTGGGAATTCAAGATGACCGACCATAACATCGACCAGTTTCGAATATATGTCGGCCAAAGTAGCCCGCGCTTCCATGTAACGTTCCAGTGTCAGATACTGCTTCAGCTCGTACCAGAAGATGAACGTGACGGAAATGGCCTCTTTATCCTTGTCGGCAGCGGCGCACTCAATGACTGCTTCTACCAGGGGTCGGAAGTTGGTCGGCTCCCGGCAGATCAGAATGACCCAGGCCTCTCCTGCTTCTGCCAGTATCCTTGTAATATTTTTGAGAGCCTCTGTGTCTTCCTCCGATGCAGCCTTTGCTATGCGCGGTCGCAGCGTCATAATCCGTGGGTAAAGCAGCTTAATAATTTCGATCGTCTCGTCCACGTCCCTTGTCTCTCGGAACATGGCGCAGAGGCACTCCACCCCGGCATCCATTGCGCCACCGTCGTCCATTGATGCCATAACCACGTCCATGAGTGGAGACTGCACAATCTCATGTAAGGGAATCTCTCGAATCCAGGATGTGACGCATTCGAGAAAGTACTGTTCGCGAGCCGCTGTGCCTGTCGCCGAGTCAGTACGAGTGCGACGTTTGCGCCGGACACCATGCGCCCACCTGTCGTTTGTGCGTACTGCTTGAGCAGAGACAGCACCTGAGATCCATTCTGTTCCAGAAGCTCCGTTGTCCTTTCACGTAATTCATCCTCCTGTTACCCATCAAATTAGACACTGATTTCCAAAATCTTGACTGACCGCGCTGCCCGGGTCGAACATACTGTGAGGTTGATCTTGCGACCTTCAGTCACTTCTTCTGGAAGTACTCGAAGGAATTCCATTAGCGTGGGTATGCCAGTAGTATCGCTGCCCAGCGCGGCCACTACGGTCGACAAGACATCCTTCCACTCGAGCATCTGAATGGCAATGTTGGCGAGGCACACACACAACTGGGTCCTGATTGGCTTCGGTCCTTTCAGGTATGCGGAGAGAAGGGACAGAACACTGTCACGCAGTTGCTGGACTGCTTCCTTGGGTAGCTGGTGAAGATCATAGATGATCTATGCTTGTCAGCCTCGACATCCTACCATGTACCCCTCAGTGCATCCCACTTTTCCTTTCAAGGTCGTAGCGGCAAATAGTTTTGCTTCACTCGAAGCATCTGCAGCAGAGAGGAGAGAGAAGACCGTGGTCCATGATTCACTCTGTACGGATCAGCGATGCTTTCTCACAAATCGTCTGGGAGACCAACAGATTTCTGGAATGCTTCGAGGTATTGATGGGCTTGATCCTTCTGATTCCGGTCTACGTTGGACTGCATAGTCTGCAGCGCTGCGAGTATCGGCGCATAGGCTGCCCCGCCCCCATTCGTTGCAGCCATGATTGCGAGGATGGAGAAGAGGCGAATATGGCAATATCCGGCAACGTGACATTGAGCAAGAGTACTCAAGCCATTGGTCAGTTGTCAAGTACTACTGATCAGATGTCCAGAGCGATGGGTGGCAGCTGTGATGTGAAGGTAATAAATTTAGAGGTCCCTTGACATTCAGGCATCTTCACATATTCCGCCCACCAGAGAATCGAGCACAGGCCAATTCGCGGAGCACTTCAGCCCTGCGAAGATTTCTGGACGACGAGCTCAAGTAACCAAGAGTTCAGTCTAATGTCAGGGCGAAGAGCACTTGCGCCACATAGCGACTTCACGACCGAGCCCACACAAGGCGTCACGATTCACTGAGCAACTCCGTCGATTCGCGACCTACCGAAGAAGTATAGAAGCCATCGCGCAGCTATTCAAGCTTCGGGGCCTTCTTCAACACCACCCACAGCACCATGAGCGGACGCGGTAGAGGAGGCGGAGGAAAGGTGCTCCTACCACCCATCAATGCAATCTTCCAGATATTGCAGCGACAGCAGAAGGTCTCCATCTGGCTGTATGAGCAGACCGGGATGCGCATCGAAGGGTTCATCAAGGGATTCGACGAGTTCATGAATTTGGTGATTGAGGATGCGGTGGAGGTAAAGCAACCAGATCGGCAAAATCCTGAAGAACGACGAAAGAGTCTTGGTAAGCTTGATAGAAGTGATCCGGGTATATCTACAGGACTGACCGCGACAGGGCGCATTCTGCTTAAGGGGGACAACGTGTCACTTATCCAGAACGTCAGTGCATAGAGCCGCAGCGTGGAAGCAACGACTTCCAAAGCCAAAGAGCAGTCACGTAGGAAAGGTGGTACAAGCAGCTGCTGAGCTCCATTGCGAAGAAGTCGCGACGAACATGCATACTGGCAACCACAGACCGCTCGCCCCTGGCATTGTTCGAAACACATCGCTCGGATCACGACTCAGATGCCCTATATTCACTGCCCATAAGGACAGCATCAACTCTGTGATCCCAGGCTTCCACAGGCAATCGATGTGGGTCCCTTAGAAGCTGTTCTTCAAGAGCCAGGCCAACTGGGAGGAAGTCAGTCAGTGATAAGGTCGAGGAGAGTCTGAGGTCATCTCACTAAGATATGGCGTCCGGTATGCATTGCCACTTTTGTCTTTGCTCTCGAAATAACGTGTCAGAAATCGATCGTAATAGCCCTTTCCATGTCCCAATCGATTGAAGGCCTCATCAAATGCCACACACGGCAGAAGCATCAAATCGAGTCCAGCTTCGGCGGGGTCCACCAGAGCAGTGTCCCGATCAATGCCGCGATAGCCCAGACAATTATGGCGTTCGTGCACGGTACTGGAACTCAATGACGGAATCCCCCATTTGTCGGTTGTGAGCGAATGGAAGTCTTCCTCATTCCGAAGTTGCAGCATGTCCATCGTGGAGGGATTCCTGCGGATGTAGGGGACATAGACACGCTTTCCCGAGCGCAGCGCGTGTAAGACGATGCTGGCTGTCTGGACCTCGCCATTTGGCATCGATAAAAACAGACTGATACTTGCAGCATTTTGATAGACAGGCAACGTTTGCAGCTTGCCAGTTGCCTCGATCGCTAGTAGAGATCAATCGTGAGATACTGTTACGGCTTCGGATCACGAACATTGAGCCGCTATGCGATCTTGTGACAGCCCTGATAATACCAATCCGAACGCTTTCCTCCATGCCTGTTTGGAGTGTCTATCATCTGCTGAAGGTATCGCCAAGTTTGCCATTGCTTGCGCACCTGCCGAGCCCATAGCTCGAGACGAGATCGGCGTTTGCTGTGGGAAGGCTGGGATGTGGTTTCGCCTTAACTTCAAGCCCGCAAACATGTTTCAGTTTTCATGTGCCATATCGAGAGGGAGCACTATGATGTAGACGAAGTTCCAAGTCGAGTGCGCCCAAGCAATCCATAGGACCCCTGATATGACAAGACACAAGAGAACAATTATTAGATGACATTGAAATTGACAGCAGTGACGCACGTGCCCGCCGAACACAATCGGCGGGTTTGGCGCCACGGCAGACGGCTCCGCCCCGTAAATCCAGATACGAGCGAACGACGTCCGACTTTCTCAACCACGCCTTTCACCTTCACAACAAGTACACACTCGTTTGGCACCACACGATTCGAATCATGAAGGCTTCGCTCGCCTCTGTTGCCAGCGCAGGCATCGTGCTACTGTCCACAGTTAATGCACAGGGAGTCTGGCCCCAAGAGCTGGTGGGCACATGGTCAACCAAATCGAACAAGACATTCACCGGATCAGTACGACACCCCTCACCTCTCGGTATGCCGTCTAACAAGCGCAGGGCTTCTACGATCCAGTCAAAGACGAGTTCATCGAACCCGAACGCACCGGCTTCTCTTACTCCTTCACTTCGGACGGCAAATTCGAAGAAGCCTACTATCGCGCCATCGCAAACCGTACGCCGCTTCCCTTTCCGCTCGATCCATTCAACTAACAGGTCTTCCAGCACAAAATCCACAATGTCCCTCAGGTATCATGCAATGGCAACACGGCGAGTGGACTCAAAATGCCAACGGAAGCATCACCCTTACGCCGATTGCCGTTGATGGCCGCCAATTAATTTCAACACCCTGCCAGTATGACAACGGCGTTTACACACGCTACAACCAGACGGAACTTTTCAAGACATATCAGGTCTATACCGACCCGTACCACAAGATCCCTCGTCTTGATCTCTTCCAGTTCGACGGCGCGCCGTTGAACCCGATGTATCTGGTTTACTCTCCACCGCAGATGCTGCCTACTGGGACGCTGAATCCTACAAGCACGGCAACGAGCGGGGCGAAAGCGACGGGCAGGAAGGTGAAGAGGGATGCGGGAATGGAAGTGCCAATGAACTGGAAGATGGGGAGGAAGAGCATGGCGCAGCACGCGATGAATCCGGACTGGTGGTGGTGGATGGGGATGGGCTTCACTGGTGTTGGGGGCCTGCTGTACTTTGGACCGCGGAGGATGGGGATCGCTTTGTGAGGGACCGGGCTTGGGATGAATGTAGGATGCCTCAAAAGCTGGTTGTGTGTGATCCATGACGGCAAGAAACCACGAAGGTGATCAGTCATTGTGGCTATGGAAAATGTGTATATTGCTATGCTGGCATGCTTTGGCGTTTCATATGCGGACGGAAAGGGTTAGCATCCAGAACATGGAGGTGTAATTACTAGAAATTGCAATACTTTTGACTCTCTTGTTTTTATGATCTTCCGGCTGCGAGACGAATGCGGCGAAGGTATCTCCCCAGACATACGGGCCAAGGCACTACGACACGACCTCCTTCACTTTTGCAGGCTGAGGGCTTGACATATGTGCAATCGAATTCAGCCGGTCGTACGTCCGGCCTGACGTTCCAGGGGTCTTTCCCATTGATCAACGATGTATGATTAGATGTGATGAGCACGAAATGTCACGGACCGCCAGCGGATCCTCTCGACATATTTCACAGCACGATCTTACGGTGAAAGCCTCAGTACACGACTTCATGACACGTCCTCAAGTGTCACGCAGAGAAGTACACTATGCAAGGGTCGTGTCTATTGGCGATGCCCTGAGCGAACGTAGCGGACGCGGTGCCTTGATGGATTGTCAAAAGATCGGGACTGTAGGGAGTGCTTAGTGGCGACCTCCTCGGTCACCGCCTATGCAGTCAAGTCTGAGAGTGACTATGGTGCAGGGATATGAGAATACATCGCCGATCCGCTGATTGCTGGCATGATAGCTTTGCATAACAGGATCGTGATAGAAGGTTGAGTGCGTCGTTCAAGGTTCCAGGTGCGAGAACGTGTTGTCATCTCACCCGATGCTTTTGTGGCAGCCTGTCTATGCTCAGTAATGCCGCGATATGTACATTTGGACCTGTCGGATCTGCTTTGACATGACTGCATCCGTATCACTGCACGTCCGAGCATGTACAGTGGGGTTCAAGGATTCTAACAAGTGCTAGGTGGGATACCAAACATTCCGCGTCCGTCCCAGAGGGGGTGCATCGTGTGACATTGCGGGACAGTCCTATGGTTTCCGGGCTCGCGGTCATGGATGTGAGAGTTCCACGTCTACTAGTAAAGCCTTTTATGGTGGGCTTGGAGAAGAAGAGCTCGCACCCACCGGAGCATCATAACCTGGGGAAAGAGGCTCGAGTCCAAGGGAAAAAAGGCAAGACACGGCTCACATTATTTAGACCAATTTGTCAACAAGATTACTCTTCAGCAAAGGCAAGCCTTCGGATACCACCGACATTCGATGAGGAAAGTCGCCAGCCTCCAAAGCAAATCGACCGACCTGAAGCCATGTCACATATGCTGAGTGCTAACCGAAGCCTCTGACCACGTTGGTTCGCAAACGAGCCGACGACAAGCGTGACAGTTCGCTTAGCACGACCCAGGTAAGGAAAGGAGGCACAGCTAAGGCCAGACCTAGACGTGAACACATTCAGGGTGCGGTATAGCTGATTGATGACAGGTCAGCCCCTCGAAATGGGATCCGGGGACCAAGGCGGAACGACAGTAGTCCAGGGTCTCTACAGCAGACGGAGAAACTTCTTTGTCCCGGCTGGCTGGACTGCCCGTGGTAGCTTCCCCACGCTCATGAGGAGGAGTCAGGTCAAGGCCAGACGACATGGCTCTTCGTATCTGATGCGGCTCCGGTGGATGCATGTGCCGTCACATACCATATAGGCTGTAGACGTTGTGGAGAGGGCCTTGCGGGGCGGATAAAGGGACGGGTTGGCCTGACATCCAGTCACTTGCAACTCTCCAGGCGGTACAATGTGTGCAGTATGGTACCACGTATCTGTCGGCTCGGAATCGGAAGAGGACTCTCGGCGGCTGAAGGGTAGCCGATCGTATGTTGCCTTTCCCCCCAGACCGTTGGCGTAGTGAAACAGGATGGACGCGGCATCATTTCCCTTATCAATGGCCGCACATCCATGTCGATCTGGATCGCAGGGAAGTGGAGAGAAGAAGAGCCAGTTTGGAGAGGGTTCAAAGCGGACATGCTCGTGTCTGCGAGAGCCCCCCCGCGTTGGCTTGATTGCCGGCCTTGGTCTAACTCGTACGAGGACGCCCTCACGCTTCACCTGCTGCCGAAGGAAAAGCCCGGTTTGTATATGGGCTGCCCCAGGATTCCCCAGATCGTCGGCCTGTGTCGTAGATGGTGCGGCTCAGGCACGGAACTAGGTTATGGGCCCGAAACGATCATTTTGTTGAGTACGTACCCCCCGCAAATTGCAAACGACATGCGGCGTGTCAGATAGGAAGGATGTCATTCTGATGGACCGGTCGGCAAAGAAGACCTACGTTCATGGCTGTGTTGGAAGGGGATGGAGACGGGTGTCAGGTCCGCACATGCACATCCCTCGCTGAGAAGTCTCCCTCCGAGCTGAGGGAGAGGGGAGGGGAGGGGGGGAAGGGGAGACCGGTGGTAGGCTGGCACGGTCCAAGGAAGGGCAGATGCTGGACTGCGCACGTGTGTGATGCTCAGACTCTCATCAGACTGATAGCGGATGATAAGGAGATGCTGATGAGGACACCCACCAACAACACGAGTGCCAACAACACGAGTGAGTTCATTGAGTTTATCTCCTCGGCAAGACACGCACCAAGCACACAAGATTCGCATTGCGCAGGTCGATCAGAACGCCATGTACCGCAGCCATGTCAGTCAGGTTGTGCGAATCAACATCAGCTGGCCAGCAAAAAAACGCGGCATGCATGTTCCAAATCTGTAATCATCGCGAGCCCGGATACAGTAGTATGGCCGCCTCCCCCCACGATTGACTGATGAATGACCCAGGCCACGGCGTAGCCCTATCCTCTTGACGAGCCAAACATTTGGAGAGCGAGCGAAGAAACGCTTCGATAGCGGCCAGCTACTGGTACCGATTACCCGCGGCCCACGGCTGTTTCCATGCTGTCGTTGCGTGAGGCAGCTGATTCGAGGCAGCTGAGCCTCCTCCTCAACCAATCTGAACACCAAGGCTCCAACCTCGGTCATCTCGCTCCGCTTCTGTCCCCACACGTGCCAGATACCAAGGGCCCAGGGCATCCCAAGAGCTGCGCAGGGAATGAGGGCAAGGCCGGGGGGGGGGCGAGGACGGTTTCTGGCCGACCAAGGGAATAACGGACACAGACAGGTTGACAACGAAAAAATACGGGCGCCTAGCCTCGTCACTCAACATTATTCCAATGCAAGGGGTGGTAACGTGCTGTAGTAGTAATCATGGATGACACGTCGTCACGCATGTCAGTGACTTGGGGCTACTATTTTGTATGTACATACAAGCACTGCTTGTTGCCGTCGACACCACGTTCCACGCGGGGGTCTGCTCATTCGCCAAGCATCTCCTTGTTGTTGGTAAAAGACGCACCAGCACCATCGCTCTTGAGGGAGACTGCGAGAGTCTGGAGAGCGGGCGCAAACGACACCACGCAGTGTGGCTTATCGTTGCGCGATTGATCGACGAGCTGAGACCCAAACGCTCGTCGTGCCCGCAAACGCCTTTTGCTCCCAATTTTCCATTTTCCCTCAAACTCAGCCTTGGGAGTCGAGACGCTCTCCACAAATCTCCCGGTGCCGCCGAAGTAGCCCGCGGTAGAATTTTCTACGTGCCGTCCACAGAGATTGCGCGCACGAAAAGCCGCCGGAACATCCCAAGCTTACAGACGCCCGGCCGACTGCGATCTGACCGTCTTTTGCAGTGGCCGTCTCTTGCGCCAGGGAACACTGAGGCAGTAGAAGCGTCATCGAGCTTCCCGTCTTTTGTCTGTCCCTTCCCGCCCTCTCCCACGCTCTTCTCTCCTTCCCCACACACCGCGCATCATCCCATCCTCGCATCCTCCCACCATCCCTCCTCGCCTATACATCCAACACTTGGCCTCACAACCTGACTTCCCCCATACCACTGCTCTGCTGCTACTACCCTTCCATCACCTCTGCAATCCTCACTTCTCGCCTGCCGCTCGTCGACCTTGCAGCCGCACCATCCTTATCTCACCGCATCTCAGCGAGGCAGGGCCAAAAAAAAAGTCGCTAGTCCTTTGTCGTGCAGCCCGCCCACTCGCGTACTCCAGGTTTTGCGCCCTGGCGCCCTTCACATGTCAGCGACCGGATCCGCAAGCTTGCAAAATCTACTGAGTCCCGTCGACGACTCTCCCTCGTACTCATCCACCTCGTCACCGATCCCCATCCAGGCGACACCGTCGTCGTCGACGCCCAACACCACCCCGCCGTCGGGCAATACCAGCCCGCGTCTTATGGCAGCAGCGGCTACCACACAGCTGCCAGCAATGGCTTCCAACATGCAATCACAAGACGAGCACCGCCCCGACCTACCCCGCCCTTACAAGTGCCCGCTGTGCGACAAGGCATTCCACCGTCTCGAGCATCAGACAAGACATATCCGCACCCACACCGGAGAGAAGCCTCATGCGTGTCAGTTCCCCGGCTGCACCAAGAGGTTCAGCAGGTCGGACGAACTCACGAGGCATTCACGGATACACAACAACCCCAACTCGAGGAGAGGCAACAAGCAGCACGCTGCCGCCACTGCGGCCGCCGTTGCCGCCGCGCAGGCCGGTTATGATCAGCAAGCCTCGATACAACACCACCAGCTCGCCCAGTCCAACGCTTACGCCCAGAATCCTCAGCTCAACGCGCCGAACATGATGCCGCCTCCGCATGCGCCCATGACGCGATCGCAACCGGGATCACAAGTGGGCTCGCCAAACGTATCCCCACCCCATTCGTACCAGCAGGCGTATCCAACAAGCGGCGGCTCGTTCATGACGCGCAATGTCAGCGGCGATCTGAGTCCCGCTGGAGTGCACCATCCGATGGACATTAATCTCCTGGCGACGGCAGCTTCCCAGGTCGAGCGCGAGAACTCACACTCTGGCCACCTGACCCCGTCAAGTAGAAGCTCTTACGGATCCATGAACCCGTATGGCCACCACCATCCGTACTCCAGCGGACGTCTGCCTTCCCTGTCGCAGTACCACTACTCGTCGAATCCAACATCTCAGCCAATGTCCAGGTCTCATTCGCACGAGCATGACGATCACTACGCACATCGCCAAGCGAAAAAGTCACGGCCAGGTTCTCCTCAATCGACCGCGCCGCCTTCGCCGTCCTACTCGCACCACTCGACCTCTCCGACACCCGATCACACCCCTCTGGCTACGCCGTCGCACTCACCGAGGCTGAGGCCGCAGTATTACCACAACGGTGTGCAGCTCCCAACCCTTCACCACCTTTCCCTCCAACATCAACCGCCACCGGCACTCGCACCCGTCGAACCCTCAGCTGACGGACAGCAGCCGTACGTCCCGACCCAGCACAGCGGGCTCCGGATCAGTGAGATCATGGAGAGGGAAGACGGTGCACAAAGGAAGTTGCCTGTTCCGATGGTACCCAATGCGATGAAGGTGGGCGATATGCTCCATCCTACCTCTGGTTTCAGCAGCGGACACTCTAGTACCACGGCCAGCGTTGCCGGGGACGTTCACGAGCGGTATCAGTAGATCAAACAAGACTCCCCTTGTCTATTTCTGTTAGCCACGGTTCTTTGCTTTATAGACGCCCACGATCATGAAGGACACACATTGAGCGCGATTCACGCTGCGGGGGGGCATTGCAAAGGGCGTTCAGGGGCCATGTCCCACAAATTTTCTGCTTTGGACACTCTTCTTCTCATCACCCAACGGATATCCACACGGCAAAGCGGTACAATACCCTTCTCACCTCCACCACCACCACCACCAATCACCAGTAGACGGGGGGATAGGAGGTCTGTTTGTTTCGACCCGCCACGGGTGCACACGGCAGAGCGAAGGTAGTTAATAGTCCCACTTTTTGCGCAACATGATGTTTCACAACAAGTCTGATACTTGGTCCCTGTCCTCCGTGTTCAAGACGTGTGAAGCCCGAGTTTGCTTGCTGGTCTGCCACCCTCTTCCCACGAGTTTGGGTATAGTAGATGAGGTCTTTTTACCTGTTGCACATGCAGCAGCCATTGTCTGCACCCCACGCCATCACTTCGCTTGTGGCACAAATGGCGGCGTGTGTGAAGAATCCTTCCTAGCCATCATTCGGATGCTAGTTACCCCACATATTCGAAGCTGACCGCGAGTACCGATATGATTGGCGAGCGATATCCCCAACATTAAATTATTCCCCCTGCAGACGCGATCTTATCTCCTAGGAGGCTCTGCCCGGTCAGACATGGGCTTTCCCAAGCCGAGCACGCACGCATGCAAGACCACAAGAACAGTCCAGGGCCTCGGACGTCATGATTACATTCTTGTGCCCTGCAATCTGCAATGGCAAATGCGCGCCCCGAGAAAGAAAAAATTCCTGCGAGACAGACGCGCGCACGCTCGGACGGAAGGGCAGCCCAACATGATTGCGTGCTCCTTTCACATGTCCACCAATTGCCGCTGCTTGGCCCACTCAAATGCCGAGTCTCAAGTCGTTCGGCTTTCTGGCCCGAAAAGCATCATCGTCTTTCGTAACGTAGCTCTGGTTTTTTTTTTGCTTGGTACTACGGCACACGGTAATTTCCCGCTCAAGCGTGATAATGACTTGCTGACAGTTCAGCCATCCCTTTCACTTTCCCCAGCTTATCTTGCTCGTTGGAACCCGCTAGACGAGTCAGGTATCGGCCAGATCGATCGCTGATATCGCGGGGGATCTGCCACTTGTCCAATCACCTCACGGCACGCTCGCATCTTGTCTTACACAGTCACCTGCTCTCGCCCTGCGACGGGAGCGGTGAAGAGACGACGGACATCTTACAGTGTTTTGGTAAAGGAAGTACACCGTACTGCGGCGGAGTGACATCGCCTACCATCACTGCCACTGGACAAGATAAGACGTCTCAATCATCTCCCAACGGACTTCAACATGCCCCCCATTCCAGTTTCGTATCGCTGTCACCGGACCGCACATCCAGGCATGATTGACTTCCCCAAATATCGTTGGTCTCACATTTCAGCTGAGGTTGTGCGCTCCAACCAGCCCCCCCCCCCCCCCCCCCCCCCCCCCCCCCCCCCCCCCCCCCCCCCCCCCNCGGCAGCGTTGCGCCCATCTTCCGTCGGAAGAGCCGTTTCATGTGCAAAAGGCCTGTATCTCGGGCCGGGAGGTGGTTACCCCAGAGAGGAGCTGCTGGCATGTGGTAATTTGGGCGGATGTGGGGGCCGACAGAGTCGCCTGCTTTGCCTTTTCAAGCCGACAACACGGCCCTCACCCTGTCATCCAGCCCATGATTACAGGGGAGCTTGACATGCTAGGAAAGCGCGACTGCTTCTAGTCGGATGTTCCTTTTGTCCAGCGGCGGTGACACCGCAGTCGTTCCCCAGTCCCAAGGTCATGCAACCAAGTGGACCATCCTCCTCCCTGCTGTGGGGAAGCCGAGGCGAAGGACCCGATGCGGAGACTAGAAACGGATGCGGAGACTTGGGGACGATCGTCGACTCCTCTGGCCTGCCAGAACGGAGCTTATCCTGGTTAAACACGCATGGGAACGCTTCTACTTGGGTTCTGCAACGGTGCTCGTTGCGATGCTGCGGGAATGCGCAGACACGGCTGGCGACGGTTGTTGATGATCTCTTGCTTTGCAGGAATTCATGATGCTGCGCGTTGAGACGACTCCCAACGTTGCGAAACCCCCTGGCAGCAAGGCATTCCTGACTGTACGCACAGCGTGTGCTAGCCCCAACTTGTCCGGCTTTCTGCATTTGCCACTCTTGGTGCAGAGCCATGCAATGGACCGCAGGTTTGTTGAGAAGGGGGTGCAGATATGTCCTGTATTTCGCGAATTTTCCCGCGCAGGAAAGAGGAGGATCCTTGTTGAGACGCGCAGTCGGTCAATCTGCGCAGGCGCACAGCCAAACAGCCGGACGGCGCTGAGCAGAACATGCACCATTCTCCCTGCACCTTGCATTCCATTTCGGCCTGTCGCCGCCTCCCCGTCATATGGACCGTCTGAATTCGCCACCTTGAACGAGGATTGGTGTCAGGCTTAGATCAGTCCCTTCCACCTACGAGGTAGCTTGTGGCATGTGACAGCCAGGATAATTCACCGACGCATTTGTCTCGACTATCGAATAAGCATGAAAGACTTGCTTTTGACCCAACGACATCTTCCTGGTCTGCAATACTGGTGGTCCCCCACACAAGTTTTCCGGCGTCACCGTCGCACCCTCACTTGAGGAAGAGGGTGTGGCCAACCTACTCAAGCCGGCGATGACGATGGTCAATCCAATCGGTGTGATACGTTACCATTTGTGTAGCAACCACAAAGCCAGGCAAACAGGCCAGGATCGCAAGTGGCCAGACCTTGTGGCGGTCAACGCCACCTCGAAAGGACCGATTGTTGGAGCGGTCTACTCGCCTCCTGTCATCGCACGAGTCCCTGCTGGAGTTCGAGGCCTCCTCACACCCTCTCCGCATCCTTCTAGGGCCATTCGGGCTGAGTGTGGTGACAGGCCCCTTCGTCAAGCCTTCTCATGTACAAGGCAGAACAGTGAACCATTCGATTGGCCTAGTCGTTGCTTAGCAGATGCAAAATGCGGCAAGACTGACGTCCTAAATTTCCCCGAACTACCGGTGTCAGATGACCATTGCTGTCATCAACACTCTCGACGGTTTGTGAGAGTGTCGCAGTGATACACCTGATGCCGAGGATCACTCAGCGGGGACGGCCACGCCCCTGGTTGGTCTCGTTGTGCTTCGTCGTCTAGCGCCACTGTCTTCCAATCCTGCACGACGAGGTAACGTAGAAAGCGTGACCATGTCAAGAAGCTCCCTGACAGGCAAGTTTGGCACTTCTTCGAGCCTCATGTTGTACCTTTTGAGCGTTCCCTTACACACTGCACATCCATTCTTCCTGACTCCTCGCGAAGCACACCATCCCGGAAGATTCGTATGAGTGTTCTTAGCCGAAATCACCCAACTCCTCTGTCACCATCGTAGCGATGCCTCCTCTCAACTCTCTATCGCACATGTGCCCGGCAATACAACACCCACTTGACGTCTCACCTCCGGCTCTACGGCCCTGCAAAAGTATATGTCCCGCCCGCCCTCAGAGAGGAGCCCCTGAGACGGAAATGCAGAGTGATCCGAGGGGATAATGCGTAGCGGCTTGGGCAATGTGTGCGTAGAACGGGGATAGGGTGACGTTTAGGATACCGAAAGTGATGCCAGACGGAGGAGATGTGGAAGTAATGTAGTATGTTACTGTGTGTGGCGGGCATGACAGTTGGCAATATCAGGGGTCATCGCTGTGCGCAGGCAGAGGTAAAGCGAGGGGAGGAAAGGTGGTTGTGTTGAGGAGACCACAAGGGCGGTTCGTCGACGACTTACTTTTGAAATGCGGATAGTACCTATGAGACCTCGTCAGAGGTAGGTGTTACGACGGAGTAGTGAGTACGTCGCTGTATGCGACACTTCGGACGGAGGTCCATAGCTCTTTGAGCTCCGGTTCAATCGCCACCGGGTTGTCAGTATGTTCATATAGTACAAATCTGCTATGCTCGAGCCTCGACCTCTGCCTCGTCCAACGGATGTTCTGATGCATGGTGGTATAAAGATACGTTGACATCTTCTCTTTTTATCCTTTCAGATCAGTGTAGGTCCAGAGTGATTTGCGAGAACAATGTCGGGGCAATGTTACACAAGGGGGGCTCAAGACACAGCAAGAAAGAGCAAGACACAGCTTCGTTTCTCTCCCTCACTAATGGTATTTCTGCACAGGCAAGATATCTGGGAAGCAGCAAAGTAGGTTTTTCGAACATGTCTTGACTGCCGATCAGGCACATACACGATTGGATCCTTCTGCTTATGCTATTCTCCCCATCTACATCCATCCAAACGCCGTATCTTTTGAAGACGACATCTCTGGGGAAGCTAGGAATCCAACCCCCATCAATCACACGATGCACTTGTAGACAGCTACCTTCTAAATTGCCTTTTCGGGTACAGCACCCCTCTGGCAGTCGTGAGCCGGAGTCGTCAAGCACGTGAGCGGTGCCAGCGCGGAATGAAGCCAGAATACTCAGCCACAGCCATCGTACGTATACCGCGGGCTGCGTATGACGTATGAATATCTCAGATAGGTATGTTGGAGCTCCGACAGCTCATGGCAGGAGCTTGTCGGTTGCGACGAGTGTCCAAGATTTTCCCGGCTACTGTATGGCTCCTGAAAGGTTTGTCCTCTGTCCAGGTTCCCATTGATGTACCCGCCGTGGCTTTCCTCGGCGAACTTACCGAGGAGTTTCGAGAGCCTCAAGACCGCGCCTGGATCGAACGACAAGGAGAAGTGATCCGGAGGTCGAACGAGATGACCATGGACACGGAGCTAACGTGACTGACGGGAGGAGGAAATAGAGGACAAAGACAATAAGAACATGGTAATGGTCGTCGTTAGAGGCTTGTCAGCCAGTGCTATCGGTATTGACAGCGAGTGCCATGGGTACGTCACAGCCACTGCATTGCCCTTGTCCTTGGCCTCCTGACCAAGTACCTAGCACTTCCCGAAAGTGCCCCTCTTGCTACTTGCGCATTGCACGCTGATCATCGCCCCGTACTCCCCACGACAAGACACATGCTCTGTCATTCGGCAATGGCTAATTTAGGAGCACGCATTCCAGTGCCACGGCAGGAGGCTATAGCACTTCTGTGGCGGGGAGGGCACAGATGCCGACGGGGACAGTGTCTCGAGCAACGATAGTAGAAGCGTCCAAGAGGCGAGAATCGAGTACGGAAAAGTACCTGCCGGTGCTCACAATTTCGGTGCTAGACGCAGTGACCTCGAGGGATTGGAAGTGGCCGGAAGAGACAACCAAGACGAGTACGAGGGGACTTACGAGGACGTCTTAAGTGAACCATAGGGTTATGCGTGGACATGCGGGTGAAGACCTGGGGGTTCGATGACTCGAGTCCGAGGACACTCTGGCTGTAATGACATATGGTAGTCGTCGGCTCGATTGCCGGATGAGTAGCGAGCATGCTAGTATTGTCCGTCGGACAGCATTCAAGCCGTTGCACGGCAAAGCAGATGTACAATACTTTGACAGCCATCGACTTTCATGCTCGCACAAACGACCCGTAGACAATGGCTCTGCCTCCAACATCGTTCACCTGCTGCTCCTTGGATTTCTCAATCTTGTCCAGCAAGTGCATGGTCTTGATGAGGAGTTCTGCAAGGTTAGCTCACGCATCAAATCGCATCCGTGACACTTACCTTCGAATTCAATGTAATAACTAACAGCCACCTCGTCATCATTCGCAAACAAGACAGGCTGGTCCTTTTTAAATTTCCTGTCCCTCACCCTAAACTTGATCCCTACGCTCTCACTCGAGTTGTGCACCCACAGTATCCCCTCGTCCCCTTTGTCCACTAACCCATCCCTCTTCCCCAACCAGTCCCTCCACACCCGGATCATCCCATCACTGACCTCCACAATACTCGTAATCACCTGCCTCGGCCCCGGTGCCATCTTCACCAGGTTCGTCACGCAGCATAATTGGCTGAACAGCTCTCCGGCGTCCAGGCTGACCGTCTCCGCAACCAAGATGCCATTACCCTTCGTCTCGCTGCTGCTACTGCTAGAGCTAGCACCGCCATAGGTCCGCGAACCGGGCACATCCCCAGCTGGATGCCGCGCTGCCCGCCTCTGCTCGGGCTCTTTCCGCTGCGGTAGGAAGCGGGAGTATAGTCCGCATAGCCGCTTCAGGGCGTCGACCTCTTGACCTATCGGATACTCCAGAGCGGTTTCCAGGCCAGGCGTGCCGAGGGAGGAGCAGAAGAGGTGCGAGGCTACGAGTTTGGCGGATGGGTGGTAGCATTCGAGGATCAGGTTGTGGGCGTCGAGGGTTGTGGCGTGGACGAGACGAGTGTGGAGCTGGGCCAGACAGACATGGTGAATGTGGCGGCTAATAGGGGTCAAGGAGAGGAGGGTGCGGCCTGGGAGATAGGAGAGAATGAGGTTGAGGAGCTGGAGAGGTTAGGGAGAGGGGTAGTGGGGGCGGGGTGTGGCGTACTTCAAAGGGTAGGGTGGAGAAGTAATCTTGCGTTTCGGGAAGCATATTTGTCGTCAGAGCAGAAGATGAGACAGATCGCAATGTTGCAAGTCCACTGACGAGCTGCTATGAGGTATATGGTACTTATGAGGAGATCCTTGGGTGATGCGGCGATAAGAGATCGCTCGCGCGGGCCGATCTCCGGCGGGGAATCTCGCTATAGATCCGGGTTCACGTGATCCCGACTGCTAACGTCTTTCTACGCTTCATCTGAAGTCGTCCGTCTAGATCCAGCCGGCTTCGGCCACCGACTTCTCGAGATGGCACCAAAGGTGGCAGACTTCGTATCGAAGGGGATGAACGAGTCTCACCTCTTGAAGAAAACTGGACTGAAATCAGCAAAGGCACCGCAAAGCCCGGGAATAGATGGAAAGGCTTTCAAGATGCCCACGACCGACCCGAGATACAGAGACTCACACGATGAGGCCGCTCACCGCAGTGAACATATTGATGACTTTGGCACAGACCTGCCGGACTCGGATCTTGCCAGCATCGACGCTGTACAATGTACTCAGACGCAGCCTATAATCCTCACTTCGTCCCCTCCGCGTGAATTCTCTGACGACGAATCAGAGTCAGCGTACGATCATGCTCTCCAAGGTGGGACAGAGACGAAGCACACCCGCCAGACACATTCATCGACAAAAGTAAATGCTGCTCACATGCAATCTTTGCCTCGACAATGGATCAAGCAGATGACGAGCAATGGACACAATGCGTCTTCATATCCTTCCACATCACGATCTGCCTCACCTGCGTTATCACATGCTGATGTAGCGAGACCACACTCCCGTCAAGGCACCATCCATGTCAGCAGTGTCCAGAATAGACATGACTCGGTTGGCATCGACGTTACTGACAACGCAATCGTCCCACCTAGTCCTCATGCGAATTGGTCTTCAAAATCAACTGGTGTGCCGTCTGACATTCATGACCCGGAATTGCCGCCACTGGATGATGACGCCGCGATGCAACGGTCTCACGTAGCGGTACAACGTGGCAACTATATCACTGGCTACGCGAATGGAGGGCGGCCGGAAAATGCTGCCGCACCCACGTTGGCAACGCATCAGTCTAGACGTCTGGACCACACTCGCAATGCTCAGGCGACTACCCAGAAGGCATTTCAGACGACGCAGCAGTTCCGCTTGAATGGCACGAAGCACACCGACGCTCATGCATGGACTGGAGATATGCCGATGGACGATCTTTCCGGCCGCAATCATCGGCATCGAACGAGTACCACTGATAGCAAGCCTGAGCCTCCCAAGTTCTCAACCGACAAGCACGCTGCGTTCGCTCAAGCCCCGTCGCAGAACGGCCAAGCGCGCACGACGAGCGGACTTGAAGAGCGATCCGACGTCAGATCGTATCCTTGGCAAACATCGTCACCAGAGGGTCTCTCGGGCGAGCTCGACTACGCCCCTGATGATCTCGTCAAGAAAGACTTTGCAATGCTCCAATCTGAAGTCGTTGACCGGCCCGTACACGCCCCCGGCAGCGGTATGCCGTTTACTGGCAGCATTGAGGATCTCCACAAAGCCCTCTCGGCTGTTTGCGAGCAAACGCCGCGAGAGCAAGCCGCGCTCCTGCAAGCTCTTGGTATTGATCAGTGGGAAGAAGCGGGACGGTGGATCATGTCCAGGCAGAGCGAGCTAGTGGGCAAGCTGACAAAGTTGAGGCGGGAGAAGAGGGCAAAGGCGATGGAGTTGGAGAAGGAGATCGCTGCGAGGCATCAGGCGGTGGTCCAACATAAGAGATTACTGGAAGAGAATCTCAGAGGTCTGAAGGAGGCCGGCGTTGCTGTGCTAGCTGTTGGTACGCCGTCGAAGAAGAGGAAGACTTCGCCGACTGTTGGCGGGGTGCAGGCGAAGAGAGACGGGGGGTTGTCGTGAGCGACGGTGCTGCGTGGACTTGCTTGAGAAGACGGCTTGGGAGTCGGGGCTAAAGAGCAGCCAGATTGGGAGTCTGCCAGACATTTGCTGATGATTGATGATGAAAGAGAGATGATATGGTCTCATGACTGACGATTTGATTTTGCTCGATACCCCACATAGTACAATGCATCGATAACACGGTCTGATATTCAACTGCAGTTCACTGGCGCGGCTCTTACATGCATCGCACTCACTTCAAATTTACCTGCTTTTCGCCCCTTTTCCAGCTAGGCTCGGTTTATGGTGTCTGTGTCGTTTGAGCTCACGACACTCCTCCCTACTCAATCAATACTGGTTCGCGCGTCTGCACCCTGCTCCTGGTGGGCGTGTCCATCTCCCCGCTTCTGTATTGTGTTCTCGCGTCATAGCTCGGTCCAGGTACCGAAAGTCATGTCGTCCAGACGCGCGTTATATGGCGTGCAATAGAGGCGGATAGATACGGAGCTCGAGCAGTGGTAGCATGTGCTCTCCCCCTTCTTGTATCGGACTCAAAGCACTGGCCCTGATGTTTCATGGCAGATACTGAGACTGTGGATGGGGAAACCCCTACTTATAGTCTGCACTACCTCTGACTACTTACCAAGGCTAAATGAAGGGTGTCACACGGTCGGCAGCACTGATATACTTGTCACAAAAATCGCGTAGGTCCAAGACTGATATGGAGGAGCTCGTTGGCGTTGGCATCAGGTTCAGCTCCAGCCTCGCCTTGGTGAAGAGGCGCAGTTGCAGTTGCACGCGTATGCGCATGTGCACATCCTGGTTGTGGTGCCGCCCTCGGACAGGTGGATGAGTGTTATGCGCTACGTGGTATCTGCCCAACGGGCAGCAAAAAGCGGACGCCATCTCGCTTCTTTCTGATCTACCCACGAGTAGGAAAGGGGACATGTACAATTCCTAACTTGTACCCTCCACGCATAAAAGTACCAAAAGCCGGGGCCATCTCGGCATCCCGATCCTATCCACAACCTTGGAACGAATCGCCTCATGTCCAATCTCGGTAAGCTACGCCCCATAGCCCGACGTCAAATTTTTTGAGTGTTGGGTTTTGCAGGTATGATATGCCGACGACATGCCGCGTGCGTCCACGATGCTCTTCTCCAAAGACAAAAACAGAGGGTGTCTCCCGCCCGCTCTGTCTCTACTAACGAAGCTCCGGTATCAAGGCCACGGTCAAGCAGGCCGCGTATTCTCAAAAGCCAGTACCTCAGGTTTTGTCGCAGTCACTTTGGCCCTTGCCGTCCATAGCACAGCATCCCGACTGCCGGCCGCAGATCTCGGGTTCCTTGCCGGCGGAAGTCCAGTTCAATTCATCGCGTCCGTTCACGGGGGGGGGGGGGGGGGGGGGCCGCCATGCGCCTCCCTGCAAAGATTCCTCGTCACTACCAAGTCACTTGCACGTGCTCGTCCCGTTACAACTGTGACAAACCCATGTCCCTTTGCATTCGCAGGAGAGGCATTCCTTCTGCACATGCGCAACGCTACTAATGATATTAAACCCTCAGGTAACCCTCGGGGCACCTCGGGCCCGTCCACATCGCTCCGTTCTCCTCCTTGTCCTCGCTCCGTGAGCCCCGTCCTCGCCCCCCCACATCCCTAGTAGTGGGGCCGGCGACACGGGCCTCCTTTTCTCGAGGCGGTGAGGTATATATCTATATATATATATACCAAAAAAATTATTGGTAAACAACAGATCAGGCGAGGAGATGCCGAACTTTAGTCAACCAAGTAAGTGAAACAATATGGCGGTGAATCGACACGCACACGTGGCATGATGGCATACCCGAGTCAGGAGGGGGGAGAAAGCGTCCTTGCGAGAATAAAATGGGCTGTTCAGATTTTTTCCTCTCCAAGCAAATGGATCCCGGAGGGGGGTTTTAAAAAGATAGTACTGTATGATCCTGACACTACTATATAGACTTCGACACGAGTGGTCAGAATTGGTCTAATATAGACCCGTCTGCCGCGGCCCTGTCATACGATCGATGCCCGTCTTGGTACATTCTGCAGGCCACGCGTTCCGTACAATGCCGGCAGTCGAATAGAATGTCCCCGCGCTACGCGGTGGTGGGACGAACAGCGAAAAGCTATGGCATAGCAGCAGGGAGAGGGCCAAAGATGCCCCGTTTGAAAAGATGAGTAAGAAAATTACACGTTACTCTGCGCTATGAATGCATGAGATGCTGACAAACTATGCTGAACCGAAAAGGACCTCGAAAGTATTGGACCATTGCGTCGCGATCGAAGATCATTTCAGACTGCCATAGCGGGCTGGCGGCTGGTAGGGGCTTCTTGGTGTCGGCACGATCCCTAGGCGTTGAAGGGCGACTTCGGCGGCATCCTCCTTCGCGTTATTCGCGTACGACCCGTCATACCAGAACCTCGCGGCGTACGTCTTGCCGTTCACCTCGACGGAACTCGACCACGCGGTACGTCCTCCTGCAGGGCGAGGGTTAGCTCATGACTCATGACTCAAGTCACGCGCGTGTACTGGCGGACTCCGAGGACCCCACTGAAGACCTTCCGGCGTGAAGAGCGCGTCGAAAGTCGAGGAGGACTTGGTGTTCATCGAGAGCAAAAGGTATAGGGAGGGAAGAACGTCTCTGAAAGGAAGACTACTTACCTCTCCTGTCAGAGAACATCTCGTAGCGGGGTGTACTGTATCCAAGTCGCTGACATTCTCCTATTGGGTCTTAGGTAAGCCTCGCGTGTTTGTGAACACATAATCTGATCGCGTGTCAGATACTAACCTTGCAGCCTGGTCTGCCAAGTCAATGAAGTACTCGAACTGATACTCGAGCTACGCGTGGATCCTGAAGCAGATGACATTGTGCTTAGAAAATGCGCGCCTGTGTCGAAAGACTGTGTGCCGTGTGAAGGTCCTTCCGAGAGGACACCTCAGTCTGGAAGGGACAAGATTGTTATTCGACGATCCGGCATGGAACAGCAATGTCGTCGATCGAGGATGGCCGGCCGATCCAAGGCGTGAGGTTCTTCGAAGCGGACAGTAAGGCGGGATGCACTGTAGCGGTGACGGCGTTGTCGTAGATGGTGACTTTTGTTTTCAATTGGTCGCGGGTATTGGAACACACAACCGGCACAAGCCCCAGTCAGAGATAGGAGTTCTGAAGGGGACGGAAGGGACCTTATACCATGTACGACGCAGTCAGGTGTGCTGGCATCGTCTACAGCTGCGTTACAGAAAGGGGTTGGAATCCAGATGAGAGCCGTGATTGAATTGTGCAGAAATTCACATGTGTGTCTGTCTAGCCAGGCATCGCAACCCAAAAGAAGGATTGACAAGGTATCGTCCAATCGTTTGTCGGAAGGGTCACCAGAGCATCGAATTGATGTGCGCTTCACTAGCCTGATCCATGTGCTCGGTATCTACATGCAGGTAATGGGCGCGTGAGGGAGAGGGTTTCGTCCTGACGACCGTTCTTTTCGAGCCTGGCATTTTTGTACAAGGTACAGGCGGTTGGAAGTCAAGAATGGCTGCTGCTTCGGCCTGTCTTCGGTTCAGATCGGGAATGAGGAGGGCAAGCACAAGGGGAGGAGTGATGGAAAAACCGCATCGAGGTTGCAGTGCAGCAGTCGGGGAATTGTCGCTGCGCCTTTAGACGTCATGCCTAGGGCATTTCACGAGTCGGTCAAAAACTTTGCTTGGTAGTCAGTTCTCCTCACCGCGTACTCTGACACTTGTTTGGCAAATAGGATCGGGAAAAAACCTGATCGATGCTGCACTTCTGCCTCAAAGTCGTTTGTTGCTCCAGCCTTCACCGATCTGTGCCCACGGAGGCGCTCTTGTGTTGCCCGACGGCAACCGTGTCGAGATGAATGTATCGCATTTAGGTGGCAGGAAAGGCAGACTGGCGCGGCTAGTGAGGGACTCGGGCATGGGCAAGCCACTGCAGTCACTTGGGATAGAGTAGCGATGCGGAGGTGGAGGACTTGGGGTCTCGAGGCTTGGGCGTCTTTACGCAGCTCGAGCACGTCCATATCGGACTGAAACGCATTGACATGTGTTTCAGATGCTTCAACTTCACGTCTGCAGATCGCAAGAGCTGGCTGAGAAAAAGGTCGGTGGGTCCTGCCGCCGTGGACACAAGTTAGCGGAGGGAAAGTGGGATCTGTCATCTGTCGGACACGCGTGAGGTCGCGGGCCAGACACAGGGACGGAAACCAAGGCCCGTACCGCCGCGAGGCCGCAACTTCTTCAGACCCCGGTATCGAATGATCATGCGCCGTGAAAACGCCGCATGCCATGCCAGCCCTCCTATCGGACGGGTATGGCAGTTTAGGGTTGCGTATATTGCTCTGGTGTCGCTCCCGAAGACTTGTTGTTCGTAGATTGCGAGGCCAGCGGATTGTTCCTCTTGTGATCTCAGGCATCAACGAGTGCGACCTGGGTCTTGAGAATCAGTCATTGCATAGGCAGCTGGCTTATGGACGCTCAGGGGAAAGGGTCACGCATGTTTGCTGGATCAAGGATGGCATTGCATGAGAGCTACATATCAAACATTGAGCTGGGTTCGGCCCGCTTTCTTAGGTATCAAATTCATTTCCGTGGCCCACGCCCGGAGAGATCCCGTCCATGAGACCCGCCTCATGTCCCCGTGCTGTGGGCTCGTGCTGTGGACTCGTGCTATGGAACAAGACGATCAAATTACAAGCCTTCTCTGTGCGAGAAGAGGTCAAGGTATTTACATGAATGGTGTGGTGTCGTTAGTCGTAATTGGCATAGCGGAGAGGCGTTGGATGTCGTGAAGAAGAATGAGTCGAGGTCGGAGGTGATCGGTATGAAATGCGAGGGGGTTGTTGCGCGGAATTGTGCGTGTGCTTTGGCAGGGATAGAGCGTGGGAACGCCGGGGTCTTCCGTGGAACCGCTGTTTGATACAGTCATCGATGAGCGCGATGAGACCTGAAGCAATGATGACACTATTCTCCATTAGTTACGGGTTCGCCCACGGCGGATGTCGGGATCGACTCACTCAGACACATCGTTCTGCATGTGGACCAACTTCTCATCGCTGATCCACATAGCACAGGGGGGTACCCACCCGCCTTTGGCCCTTTCTTCTCGCTGCTGCGTTGGGCTCAGAGGTTCGGGGACGATATTGGCCAGGACGTCACTACTACCGGCTTGGCACAAGTGATACGATGTATTGGTGACGCGACCGCACTTTTCCACGGCCCTCCTCCACTGGTAGGTCTTGCCCCAGTACTCGAATTCATATCTCTTGCTTGATTTCGTTCCTCGTCGTTTCACTTCGACCTGGGCGTAGTTGGAGAATTCGAGCCGCGTAGTATTGGTCGGTAGGCGCGGGTGTGTTCGGATGTCGTGGCCGGCGGAACGCGGTCTTTCACATCCGGCAGAGCCAATGGAGGCCTTGGAAGCTTGATGAGACCGACTCATGATAGAGCGATCCACGGTGGAGAGTGTGGGCATGCGGTTATCGGATTTGGAACGCAGGCTGGCGATTGCGTTTGTCAGGGAGCGTTGGAAGCCCGGTCTCTTGTCCGCTGGCTTCTGATAGCTCCGTGAGGAATGGCAGACCTCACGGCCGGAGTCACGATCATATCTTCGCAACGAGAACTCCCGGCTCTTCAGGTCATACATGCGCAGGTGGAAGAGTGTCATGTGCTGGAGGCGGCCCTTTGGAGTCCTCACCTGGGTGGTGGTCTTGAGATTCATGTTGCCATCGGGGGTGGAGTCGTCGTGAGAGATGGTGAGCTTTCGGGTCGAGGGGAACAGCTTGCTGAAGTCGGCCGGCGTGGTGGGTATCGTGTCGTCGTAGTATGAGTCGGGCGAGAAGACGGGAACATGAAAGTCTGAGTGAGCATCGTTGTCTGCTTCTGCATCGTCATTGATGGATGGGATGGTCGAAGCGTATGTCTCGGTCGAGGATCTCGGACTGGGGTCGTGCTGTGCTGCTGCAGCCTGGTGATACTGCTTGTGACATGAGTGATGGTGGACGTCCCCGGTCCGCAAGGCGTCGAGCTTTGTGGTGATGTATTCGTACTCTGTAGGGACTGTGCTCTGAGAGCGGTACGACTTGTCGCTTCGATCGGATCCGCTCGACCTTCGTGAGGGCGCAGAGAAGGTACTTTGGCGGCCTTCCTCCAGGGACGCGGTCTGATATCTTGGAGCTGACATGAGTAATGACTGTTGGGCAGGGGGACCCAAGGGCGAGAGAGTGCAGATTGAATACGACGCGGACCCACGCGAAGACCGGCTGGTCAGGGGGCGGGGTGCAGGTGCAGGTGATGATGACTGCGAGGCGGTGTGAGTAACTTGGATGGGATCCGTCAGTAGTGACCCAGATTGGCCGCAGAGTCGTGCATGGAAGGGTTCTGGAAGGACAGCTTGTGACTGCGAGGCATGTCACGGGGGCATGTTGATTATATCGATAGCCCACTCATATTCGGTGCAGGCATCTGCGTTCGCCGGCCGTTGTTGGAGGAGGGATGGTAGAGCGGTTGACCCATGGAAGAGGAGGAGGAGGCAGGGCCAAACCGTCGTTAAAAATGAAATGTGAAGAGGCGGCGCAAACGAACGAGAGGCTTCAAAGACTGCAAGCCATGGCTGTGAGGCTAACGAGCCAACCCACGCAATCCTGGCAAATCCTAGCAATCCTCGCAGTGTCAAATCCCACCTCCCGTTAGCAATTCGTGACGAGGAACCAAGGAACCAGTCATTGTTAGTTGTTCGTGACAGGCTGGCGTGGGGCACGCTGTGACGAAGACAAGGGTTGGTCGACTAGTGCGATTCCATCGGACGCCCATCAGAAGATCGAGCTGCACAAGTAGTGTGTACATGTGAAAGCTAGTAACTTGCGTAGTAGTACATCACGACGGTCTCCTGCACGCCATGGCACATTATTGCGAGGCCCGGGCTGCTGTACCTTTGCCCGTGCTACTCTCACGCCGACAATCGGAAGAGCAGTGTGAAGTGGTACATGTACAGTTGTCTGGTCGTCCCGCAATCGCCCGCTTTCTGGACAAGCTCTCTGTGTCCGGGTATGTTAGTACCTCATGCAACTTTCCTTGCCGCGGGAGTCGTTATGCTGTAGTCTGGTACGGCGCCTGCCTCGGTCCGTCACGGCGGCAGAGGCGTGAAGCAGAACCTCGCAGACCATCAGAGTCCATCTGCATCCTTGTCTACTGGTTGTCAATCCGTGCGGCTCCCGGATCCTGCGAGTGTGTTGGCGCTCATCGACGATGGATCAGGGACCACGGTAACTTGCAGCACTTTGACCTTGCATTTGCAGGATTATTGTTGTATCCCCGTGCCTGCTCGCCTGTTGAGTCTTGTACTCCAAATGTCAAACGCCGACCATGAGTAACTTACAGTATTAGCGTCACCAGACGGCTAGACCACCACCCCTGTGCGGGGCACGATTCCTACTCGATTGTGATGACCTGTACGTAGCTGAATTAGCAGTTCTTCCTCCTGACATGCTGCACTAGCCATTCCTCTGCATGCAAGACACACTCCGGACCGCTGCATCCGCCACTTCCGACCACTCACGGCACTCATCACAGGCCTGGCCAGATGCTCTGGAAAGTCAACCCACGTCGATGATCATGTGACGATGAAGAGACACGATGCTGCCATCCAGTCCCAAAAACGCAACAGCAAGAGCGACACTGCAAGAGAAGCGAAATATGCGTGGGATATCGATCCATGTGGGTTGCACAGCATGACACTATCGCAAACGACCACAATCCTGGCGTCACCAGCTTGCCGCATTCGATGAAGGCATCTTTCACCTGTGCGATATCGGCCTTGGTGCTTCTACTCCAGCGCTCATCCAGCCCACCTCCCTGCACGCATCCTGTGATGCAACATGGCCGATTGGGCCTCATAAGTTACCGTGTATATCCGACCACCAGCACGCTCACACCCGCATCTCCCCTTGCAGGACCATGCATTGACTGGTTCTAGATCAAGCAAGGTTCTCCTGGCCCTTAGTCCCTTTCGTCAGGCATGCTCATCAGCATGCCAGAGACGTGCCCAAGATTCATTCGACGACATCGGCCAATCGCTTCTAAGAGACCTCTAGCCGACAAGACGAAGCAGACCTACCTACCCACCCTTTCGGACGCCCTCGAGATAGCCATCGTGCCTATCGTAAAGGTCCAGAGAAATCTTCTCTTGTGTCGGTCTCACCATATGGATGCCAGCAAGAGCTTATGGATGACCTATCATGTCCGGGCCATGCGGCTGGAGCGGCCTCGACTCCCCACGATGTAGCTGAGCATGTGCCTTCAGGCTGGAACTGCTCAGATCCACTCGTCGAGTAAAGCAGGCCGATCTCAGCCGCCTTTTCCTTACTCCTGCAAGCTGGACCGAGTCTACTTGTGACCCCAGAACGACAGGCCTTGACACGCAGCTTGATACGACTTACATGACCGCGGTGCAGATTGGCCTGTCGCAAGCAGCGTGCGCTGTGAGAGTTCTGCGGGACATGTAACACTCGTTATACGTAGTGAATGTGTAGTTGTGCGTACCTCCATCCTCCAGCCCATGAAGTAGACGGATGAGATATCATTCAACAAGTGCCCATGGCCTGGCACTGGTCATCTGACACGGGCCCATTGGTGTTGTTAGTCTTTCTCGACAGAAGTAGTGTTCATGTCTACAATGTGCGCGGTGACGGCGTGGGGTTGGCCATGGGCTTCCATCTCTCCGGCCTCAACTTCTGGCGAAGAACCAACTGCCTTCCTTTCTTGGGTAGATATCGTCTCGATTCCGCGAATGGAATTATCCAAATACGCATCATCATGATGGTCAACGCCGTTGGGCACCAGTGCTTCAGTGACCACACATCCGCCGCGGATCGGGGCGCGTAACAAACATGGCCATCCCATCGGCATCACAACCAGCGCCAGCTTCGTCAGCAATTCCATCGCCAAGTCGTAAGGTCACAGACATCCCCTCGAGTCGCCAGCTAATGTAAGCCGAAGATCGTCTGCCGACAGTCTCAGCGACACAGGCGCTCAAGAATCTCCAATCGAATACGCCATCGCCACTCAAGACCGGCCTCCCACAGCTGGACACACTTCTCGCCGGCAGCGGCGCCCTCGACGACCCTTCTGCGTCCGCGTTACGGGGCATCGGTCTTCAACGTGGCACCGTGACGGAAATATGGGGTCCTTCAGGAAGTGGCAAGACCACACTCGCGTAAGCCTCTACTCCATTGACGCCACAACACCACGACCAACATCCACAGGACACAGATCGCCGCCCATGCTCTCCACGGGAATAACACGGTCATCTGGATCGGTACGTTTCTCACTACCATCTCAACATTCCACGACTGATGACTCTCCCAGACGCATCTTCCCCGGTCCCAGCGCCCCGCCTCCACTCCCTCATTCGCGCCACCGCCCCCTCCCATCAACCTCCACCACCTTCCCCCCTCAACAACTTCCACCACCTCCCCCTCCCAACTCTCTCCCACATACTGACTCTCCTCCTCCACCCCCCCGCCTCCCTGCCCCTCACCTCCACCTCCCTCCTCGTCCTCGAAAACATCCACGTCCCCCTGGAAACCTCCTATCCTCGCACCGTCCCCTCCCATCCCGGCACGTCCTCATCCGACGCAAAATGGGCGGCGAACAGACGCTACGCCGTGATCGGGTCTCTGATCTCCGCACTGAGGAAACTGGCCGTCGGGCACGGGATCGCCGTGGTCGTGACCAGCAATGCCGTGACGAGGGGACGTGAGAAAGGCGAAGGAGCGGTGCTGGTCGGGGCCGTCGGCGGGGTGGAGTGGGAGCGGGGTGTTGGGGCCCGGATCGTTTGTTTCAGGGACTACAGAAGGGGGGATCATGGGGTGGATTTGGATGGAGCGGGGTGGAGGGACGGGTGGTATTTCGGGCTGACCAAGGTTGCGGGACGGATGGTGGGGGAAGGTGATGGGGAGGTGGGTGTTGTGGTGGCCGTGGAGATTGGAGACGGGGGCGTCAGGGAGTGTGCGGGAGGGCAGAGGGGGACGAGAGTCGTGTCGCCTGTCAAGGTCAAGGTGAAGAGGAAGATTGATGAGGTCGAGGATAGCGATGATGAGTTGGGGAGTGAGTATGGTTGGGACGAGGGCGATGAGATTGCTGCTGAGGGACTGATTGACGAGGATGATTTGACCATCGTGGACGAACGCCGGGTTATCAAGGATCAAGATCGGCAGGCTGGCGTACCATGATAGCGAAAGTGCAAGGTACTTGTTTCTGCGCACTGATGTGGCAGAGCAGGATGCATCTCGTGGCCATGACGGGGAATCATACTCAAAACGTAGACATTTGTGGACAAGTATACATGTTACGAAACAGCGCTCTGCATATCATCAGGTCATGCTTTCTCATCTCGTTCGCGAGGACGATCTCGGACATCCCTCTTCTCCTTGTTCTTCTGCTCCTTTCGCCGGTCTTGTTCCGCAAGTCTGACCCTCCGTTCTTCCCTCCACTGAGGACCCTTCTTGATCAGAATGTACGAGATTGGCGTGCAAGCCAGCAACATGCCCGCAGTGAGCGTGAACGCCCACCCCGTCCCTAGCCCCTCGATGATCGGAATGATCACAGCCGCAGCGCCAGCGCCCAGCCAGCACCTGCAGAGATTATTGGCGGCAATGACGGTTGTCGGACTACTCGGTACCAGATCGACGAGTAGAACATTGAGTGCACCGAACGATGCAGTCGTGGAGATGCCGATGAAGAATTGCACGACCAGGGCCGCTGGCAGGGGTGCTTCAATATGCATGATCCAGCCGTAGGTAAGGGTGACAGCGACACAGGAGAAGACGAAGGGCATGAGGACCTGCAATCTCGCCTTCTCGAGTGGGAAGCTAGTCAGATCTGTCGCTCGCTTGCGATTGACGACCATGCCCAGCTTCTTTGCTGTGCGTCTGAAGTTCCAATCGAGGATGTTACCGTTGATGATGGGTGCTAAGACGGCACCAAATCCCACCGGGAGGAAGCAGAGTCCCACTTGAAGGTCATTGAAGTGGTAGATCTTTGCAAAGAGGTACGGGAGAGCCGCAAGAGGCGTGTAGAAGCAGATGAAAATGACAGCGTTGAAGAGCAGAAGCAGGCCAATCTCCTTTTCGCCAAGCAGTCTTATTCCATGCCATGGGTTCGGAAATCGTAGTTTTGGATTTGCGCGCTGCTGCTCTCCGGCTTCAGGTAGAGGAGTGGCAGTCGTGGCCCTAACCGACGGACCTGACTCCGAAGTTTCATGCTCGGAAGCTGGCGCCATCTCTTCCACACTGTGTGAAGCCGAAGAGTCTGTTGTCCTGGCGAGCATCTTTTCACGATGGGCTTCCGCACTCGCTGCCCTCCTGGTGTGCAGATACGACAGCAGTGATACGTTCCAGCTCTGTGGCGGGATGCTTCCATTGCCAACGACATTACGGCTCGTCTCCGGGTATAGCAACAGAAGTGGAATGAAGTAGGTGGCTGAGAGAATGGTGAGAAGCCAGAAGATCCAACGCCAACCCAGGAACTGGGAGATGACACCACCAATCACTGGACCGAGAGACTGTGCCACATTGGGTCCCGCAGTGGTAATCCCCATCCAGAGACCTCGCTCGGAAGCGTCTGCAATGTCTGCTACGACTCCGGATCCCAAAGCTATGAGCGTACTGCTTCCCGTGCTTTGCAGACTTCTCAGGACGAGGAGCGCAGCATAGTTAGGACAGAGAGCCAAGCCGATGTTGGCACCTATGTACACAACAATGCACAAGAGGTAAGCAGGTCGTCTGCCCACTGCATCGGCCAGATCACCCACAAGAAGAGGCACGAACCCCTGCAGAACCATGTAGGTCGTGATAGTCAAATTGATAAGGGTTGCAGACACTCCAAATTCGAGTGAAAGTGCATTCAAGGCTGGGAAGTAGATATTCGCCGAGACAGCAGAGAAGAACCCTCCAGTGGATGACATGAATACTATGAATCGCTTCTGGCCGGGAGTGAAGATGGAGTAGAGGGGCCCTTGCGTGGAGACTGTTCGGACCGCCTCCATGTCCGAGGGCGTTGTCGTGGTCCTCTGAATGCCATCACGCTGTGTCTCGACAGACTCTCGAGCTTGATACGTTGAGCCAGGACTTCCTTTGTTGCACGACGCTGCTTCCGGATCGATCATCGACTGAGATATCGTCCTTATCAATTCATCTCGAGCTTGTGGCGCTGTGCGTGATGTCTCGTTGTCCATTCGTTAAACGTATCGCCAGGTGAGAAGGCGATACAGTACGGATACATGAAAGCTGTAGATACGAAAGGAACAGATGATGTACATGAATAGTATGGATGAGCCTACCTCTCGCACGTAGTCGGCGGATGTACCGACATCCGAACTAGTCTTGGATTTGCAGGTGGTGAACGTTGTGTCGACCTTGTTTGGTTGCAGACGGAAGTCGGCAAGGTCAAGGTTTGACCGAGACCGCACCAATGAGAAGCCAGCGAATCTCCAACTCCTGCGCTTCTCTAAAGCGATGTCGGGCCAAGCGTTACTATCTCCGTTCGGCTTTCTGCAAAAGTGTCCGAACCATCAGACATCGGAGGGAGTCGCAGAGCTCCAGAGCAGCCATGACGGACGTCACAACCCATCTCAACGCGTTGCTGAAGGGGAGGGAAGTGCCGCCGATTACGCAGCACCGATACTCGATAGATCAGCTCGACGAATTCCTCAAAGAGGCTTACCGGATTGTGAGAAGCACCAGGGAGCTTCGGAGGACACGCTAACACAGAACACAGCATGCCGGCATTGCAGAGTTGACGGGCTACCTTCGCGCCAATCGAGCAGCTTATCTGTCCACGACCCCAGCTTCGCGAAATGCCCGGCGCAATGGGCCTACGCCATCAAAGTCGGGCGCATCCCAGAGGCCACTCACCGACAAGGAGCGGGCCGAGATTGACGCGTACTCGAAGATGATGATACGAGAACTCAACAACGCCATCAAGGGCTTGTCGGACACGGAGCAGGTCCGACAGGAGACTGCGACATTGATCACCAGCAAGAAGAGGAACCGAGCAGGGTTTGGCGCTTTGGGGAGATGGGCAGCAGGAAACGTCGAAGCCGAGAAAACTTCTGCTGAGGAGATTGAAGAGGCGAAAGAGAAGACCATAGCTACACACAGGGAGGGCGTCATCTTCTTCCTGCAGAGTAGACTGCAGGACACGGGCAAGATGCAGGCTTTCATGATCGAGACCCGGCTGCAAAGGGAGGAAGAGAAGGCCAAGAGCGTGCTTTACAAGGCTAAGGGTGTGGAACAGATGGGCGACAGGGTGGATGCCAGTCTGTTGCCACGGCAGGATAAGAAGAGCAGAGCTGCCATGGAAAGCTCCATGCCGGACGAGGGCGACGCGCAGCTAAGCGAAGAACAGATGCAGTTGTTCGCGGAAGAAAACCAGGGCATGCTGAAACATCTGGGACAGCAGCTCGATCAAGTCAGGTCGGTAGAATCCATGTGTGGTACAATGCACGAACAATTGCTAATCCCGGTGCAGAGCGGTGCATAGATCACTCGAGGAGATCTCGCAGCTGCAGACAAGCTTGATGACCAATCTGGAATCGCAGAATGCTCATATTGATCAGCTGGTGCAGGATTCGTTCTTTACAGAAGAGAACGTGGGCAGAGGAAACAAGGAGCTGAAAAAGGCCAGCGAAAGGCCCAGCACTGCCCGTCTGCTGTACCACGGCACATGGATGTTTTGTGCATTTTTGGTGACATGGGACCTCGTCTTCTAAGATGATAGTACGGGATACCAATCTAGACACCACTTCCTGCTCTTCCATGTATTTATCAGCATCATTCCGATTTCGGAAGCAAGCTCGATGCGGGGCAGGATAAGATAGCATTCAATGGTTACGTACCCAGGACATCCATCGTCCATGTATGCCATGTAGGTCTTTCTTTACAACCACAGCTCTTTACCTCATCAATGCGCTTTGGTCATATCCACCATGGTCAAGATTACAACCCATCATCTTCCACCAACCCCACTTGTCCCCAACTCCCCCTACCCCCTCCTCCACTATCACTCGGCCTTCACACCCACCAACGCCACCATCGACCCCATCCAAGTTTACGACCGCTTCACAGCCCACGACTGGGACGTCCAATGGATCTTCCGCTACGGACCAACTCAGCAATCACACTACCACTCCCAGGCCCACGAGGCAATGTGCGTCCTGTCCGGCACGGCAACGATCCGCTTCGGCGTGGCGGACGCCGACCTGGATCTTCTTTCCGGTGATACCGCCACGGACGCCTCCTCGTCGTTCAGAGGCGTCACGCTCCAGGCCAAGGCAGGCGACGTGTTCCTCCTGCCTGCGGGCACGGCGCATAAGACGCATGATACGTCGCCGGTGGCAGAGTTCAAGTTGTTGACGCCGGGGGATGGCCACGGGATGATGTCGGGAGATGCTAGGGGTGCGTTGGCGGAGGTGAGGCTGGATGGGTTTACGATGATGGGGGCGTATCCGAGGGGGAGTCAGTGGGATTTTGCCGTGGGAGGAGAGGATGTAGGAAGGTTTGAACGCGTTTGGGGCGTGAGTAGGCCGGATCTCGATCCGGTGCTGGGCAAGGAGGGGCTGGGGAGGTATTGGAGGGAGCAGAACAAGTTATGAGTCTGGGAGGAGGTCGCTACCTTGCAACGATTATAGCGAGTGATTGCATACATAATGTAAGTTTATACAGAACAGACAGACTCGTAACGTAGAGGATGAAATGTTCAATGAAAGGATAGTATTATACATGTTGCATGCTTGTACTGTGTGCCAATAATGCTATGCTATGATTCCCCTCGAGATCATTCTCGGATTACTCTACTGCTTTCCGGTGTCGTGGATGGCGTTGGGGACGGCCTTCTCAATCTTCTCGGGGAGAGCCTCCTGCAGCGCCTTGGGGACCTTGCTGTCGCCTACGGCGTGGCTGACCTTGCCGGTATCCTTGTTGGAGTTGGTGTCGTGGACAGAGTCTGGGACTTGGTGCTCGACTGAGGATGGGACCTAGGATCGAATGTCAGTAATGCACTGCCCTCCGTGACATGTATCATATCGCACCTTCTCCTGGACCTTGCCTGGGAGCGAAGAGTCCTTTGCGTGGGAAACGCCTTGGCCGTTGTCGTTCTGCATGTCGATTGCTGGGGTTGTTTGTTGGGGAATGTGTGAAGGTAGAGTGTAGTGAGTAGAAGTAGTAGATAGTCAGAAACGACTTCTTACTCATGGGAGGCCATCGTTTTGTACGTCTTGAAGATGCTCATGCCACATCGCCAGAAGAGCCATCATGACGTCCAGCGTCGTCGTTGGTGACGCGCAGAGTAAGACGGGTCATGAGACGGATGGCGACGGCAGGCGCCAGCAATCCTTTGGAGACATGTAGTGGTCACCGTGGAATTGCACGGTCCAGACGGCAGCGCCGCCGAGAAATGATATGGGCATTGAACCTCGAGATCTCGACATGACCCAACAGATGAATCCAAGATGCCAAGCCGAGAGAAATGCTGCCCCCCCCCCCCGCCCCCCCCCCCCCCCCCCCCCCCCCCCCCCCGGGAAATTCATAAAAAAACTACCCCGCCAACTGCCCCGCTATACCCACATGGTCCGCTACTTAGTAGCTTTATGATCAAAAGCCGCCGTCGATGGATCAAAAGCCGCTGACGACTTCGCTGCGATCGACAGGTGAGTGGGCCTTGGTATACAGTCTTTACACTTCATCTTCCTTTTCCTTTGTCTTCCCGCGTTCTCGCTCATCAATCCAACGGCCCGCCTCTCCACCATGTCCAAACCACAAATCACCTTCTACGGCCTGGGCGCCATGGGCGGCGGCATGGCCTCCAATCTCGCAAAGAAAGGCTACCACGTGACAGGCTACGACGTCTACGCACCTCTAATCGACAAACTCGTCTCCTCCGGCGGCCACACCTCCACCTCGGCCGCCGAGGCAGCCTCCTCCTCCCCAATTGTCATCATCATGGTAGCAACCATGTACCAGGCCAACGACCTCCTCTTCTCCACCACCCCGCCAGCCATCGCCTCCCTCGCCCCAAACGCCACCCTCATCCTCTGCTCCACCTGCCCAGTATCCTATCCGCACCAACTCCGCGCCCTGCTCGACCAGCACTCCCGCTCGGACATCGCCCTCCTCGACTGCCCCGTAAGCGGCGGCACCATCCGCGCCGCAGCAGGGACTCTCTCCATCTTCGCCTCCGGGCCCAGCGCAGCCCTGGAATCCGCCACGCCGATCCTAAACGACATGGCCGCGAACCTCTACCCCGTGGCGGGCGGCATCAGCGGCGGGCAAAAAGTGAAATGCATCCACCAGCTGCTGGCCGCGACGAACATCATCTCCGCGTCCGAAGCCATGGGTCTCGCCGCGTCTGCGGGGCTGGATACGCTCTCCGTCTACGACCACGTCAAGACCGACGGGCTGGGTTCGAGTTTCATGTTCGAGAACCGTGGACCCCATATGCTGGACGATGACTGGGCCGTCTTGTCCGCTCTGGGCATTATCTGGAAGGACGCGGGTATTGTTGTCGATGCCGCGAAGGAGATCAGGCATCCTGTGCCCTTGGCGAATGCCGCGGAGCAACTGTACTGTATGGGGAACGCGAGGGGCTTGTTGAAGGAGGACGATGCTGCGTTGGTGAGGATGTATTTGCCCCCAGGGGAGGAGGGTGCGGTGCATAAGCTGAGGGGAAACGGGACGCTGGAGGGCAAGGGGGGAGTGAGCAAGGAGACGGTGGATGATTTGTTGGCGGGGATACATCTTGCTGCTAGCGTAGAGGCCATGGCGTTTTGCAAGGCGTTGGGGATGGATAGGCGGATGATGTTTGAGATCATCAGCAAGGCGGCGGGTTGGTGTAGGGTATTCACAACTTATATAGAGGCCATGTTAGAGGGGGATGAGTGGACACTCAAGAGATGTCGCGGGGCGGATGAGGTAAGAGCACGATTGGAGAAGGCGGTGGATCGATGTAGGCAGATCGGGTTTCCCTGCCAGATGGGTAGCACGGCTTTGCAGCAGTATTACCTTGCTGGGTTGGACGGGTGAAGCATGACGACGAATACAAGTCGATTCTTGATGAAAAGCTTTTGTATTCAGCTACAGTCTGGTACCGCTTCTCCGCGCATGTATTGCCTCGCAGCGGCTGCACCCAGTGCACACCACTCGCATACCCGACGGTGCAGATGCAATCTTACAGAACCGAAATTTGACGTTGGTTCGGTGTGAAAAGTCCTCCACGGCATTCCCCAAGGAACATGGACCTACTAACAGGCTCCAGCTCTTCCGCGCGTGTGCGCGCGCGAGGGAAAGAGAGACCGTAGGAGCCAAAACGAGCAATCCCAGGCTCCTCCGTTCCTCTTTCCGGTCCAGTATGCAGACTTAGGAATATGAAACACAGAAAAAAAGAATGGTAGAGTCCAAAATTTTCCGAGGCGGCAAGTCCCAAGTCCCTCCTCAATGTAGCGCCGTCATGCGGATCGAGTTTTCGCGAGCGGACATGTCAAGACCGACTCAAACAGGTTCGTGCCATCATTGTCAAAAGTCGTTCTCGTTGCCGTCCGCCGTCTATTTTGTCTATATGTGTGGTTGGTCTTCGTTAGATTGTTTCGCAATGTCGTGGGAAGTGGAAGCAAGAAACATCCAAACTCCAAATTTTCCCTTCGTTAAATCTGGGCCAGCGGAATGAGTTCGGCCGTCAGAAGTGTGTCGTTTGAGTGGTTGTGGAAGACGGATCCTGCCGCCCTATCTTCATATCGTGCAAAGGTACTTCCCGGCGGCCTTGATGGCTTGCATCGATGCGTGTGTATGCTAGAGGAAGTTCCGATCGGCGCTTAACGCGATGTGAGTGCCAGACCACTGGTGTGGGCTAGGGGACACGTCAGCCAATGATACGTCGTCATTGCTGGGAATGGTTGTTCTGTAACGCACCTCCGTGCTCGCCATAGCCTCCAGGCTGGTTATGGATGCCGTTCAGAAACGAATTGTTGTACGACTCGGTCGAGTTGAAAGATTGCTCCTCCATGGGATGCTCGGACTTTGGAATTTGCGACTGATCCTGCTGGCCCTGCGGCATGAATCCGTCTTGACCGCCGCTGTTGAAGACGTGGTTCCAATCCATGTTTCCGTTCTGCGAACGACCTTGTTGCAACGGCCCGGATTGGGTGTGGTAATTGCTGGCGGAATGATCCTCGGCTTTGATGCTGCCATACATGTTGCCATTGCTGGTCGCGTTGGCTGCGTAGCCGTACGAAGGTGGCATCTGCGGATTTGAAGCCGAGTGAGGGCGCATGGCGTAGGCCGGAATTCCACTCGAAAAGGCCCCAGACGTCACGCTATGGTGCTCGCCATTCTGGCCTGTGGAGGGCAAAGTGTGAACGTTACCAAAGGCGTTCTGGGCTTGGATAAGACTGTTGGCTCTCGAGGACCTGTTGGACATGGAGGCGATGCTAGACGCGTAGGACGAGTCTCCATTGACGGTCGGGCTGCCGTTGATTGCACTTGGTAGTGCACCATTGGCGTAGCCGGTCGGCGTCTGTACGTCTGACATGCTTGCAAGTCCAATGGGCTGATCGGCGTTGCTCAGCGAGAGACGGCTGTTCGATCCACCCGTGTTACGACGCTGTCCGGCAAGATGGTTGGCTCCTGTAGGATTCCCGCGTCGGATGGAACATTTTTGAAAGTGGCGTTTAAGAATGTCACTGCGGCTGAAGGTGTCCTTGCACAAGTGACACATGTATGGTCGATCTCCAGTGTCTGCCATGGTCAGTTTTCTTCATGTGACTCTAAGAGGGGAAGGGGAGAAGACAAACGTCTTAGCAAATGACGCTTGAGATGCTTGGCATGGAGGTAGGTCTTGTTGCAGTGAGGGCACGGAAATTTTCCATCAGCATCTTTGGTGGGGATCAAGGACTTTGCAGAGACCGTGTTGATGGAAGATGGGGCCGGAGCCCTGCCGGGCACACTGGGCAAGATTCCACGTCTCCCCTGCGATCCGACAACATGTGTAGGTTCCGACTCTTGACTTGGGATGTACTGGTGGCCGTTGCCCTGCTGCGCCATGGCCGCAGCATTGCTGAAGGGGGGGAAGGGAGACATGGGACTGTTGAAGTTGGCTGCGGGGGGCATGGGTCGGATATCTTGCAAGCGGCCGGCAGAGGGCAGAGCGGTCGGGTGAGGGGAGTTGGTCGAGGATGGCTGAGACGTTGCGTAGCCAGATGCAGATGACATGTAGCTCGTGGACGGCGGAGGCATGGATCCGGCGGTGACGGGGGTGGACATTGTCGAGAAGTTGGAGGGCGTGTGAGACACGGCGGAGTTTACTGCCGGGGTGTGGGGGTTGTGAGGTGAAGCCGAATGGGAGACGCCTGTATAGAGGGGTGGAAGGTGTCCATAGTTGGCGTGGGCAGCGGGCTGTAGCGGTGGCAGTGTCGAGTTCTCATGCTGGGGGGCATGTTGCTGCTGTTGCTGCGGATGGGCCTGCATAGTGGGAAAGGCAGAAAAGGGAGGCTGTTGCTGGGGCTGAGATTGTTGCTGCTGTTGCTGGTGAGATCCCATTTGGTTGAAGCCCGATGACGAGTACTGATTCTCCATGGTTTGGGGAAGAGAATTTCAGCAAAAGTGGTGGTGCTCTTGGGGGAGAGGACTTTTGGTGATGCAGGAAGCTAGTACCGGGCCAGCATCTGCAGATGGGGCCGAAGACGAGGATGCAGCTCGAATTGCGGCAGAGGTGAGCGCCGAATGAACAAGGGCGGGCGTCCTCAGTGTTGACCAAGGTGCCACAGGAGCAATAGAGAGAGACCGGTATGGACGGTAGTGACTGTAGTGGGGGTGGTGAGGTGGGAAGCAAGAGGTGGTGGATAATGCTCGGGCTGGCGGATTTTGATTTCGGTCGCCAAAATTTTCCCAGAAAGCTGGAACGGTGATCCGTAATCGGACGTGGACAGGTTGAGTGAGACCTTTTTCCTTTCTTCGCGAGCGGCAGTGGCCTTGTGCGACGGTGGACTGTGGCTATTGCGAGTCGTCCGAATGTGCAGATGTCTCGAACAGAGAGCAACGCGACTGGGCGCGTATTGGGGACAGCAAGTGTTGTTCTACAGAAGCAAGCTGGTGCTCCTCTCAAGGTGGGGAGGGTGGATCTCTTTGAAGGGCTCGAGCAACCGGTGGGTCGAGGGATCTGAGAAACACACAAGAAGGGGATTATTGCGAAGAGAAATTGGTTCCGAAGAAGGCGGGTTCAGCGGTCGATCTTGGTGGCCGCAGGGTGAGCCGAGATGAGGTAATAATCGCAAGCAAGAGATGGACGAGTTGGCAGTGCAATATGGGGGAGGGAAGATCGATGGGGAGGGAAGATCAAGGGCGGAACAAGGACGGAACAAGGACGGAAGGGTTAGGATCAATCAGTGGGCAAGTTCCTGGGAGAGAGAGAGAGAGAGAGCGCGCGCGCGCGCGCGAGAAGGGATAGCTCTAGTGTTGCAGCGAAGAAGCAACCAGCGGGTACGGTAATGATGCGAGTAACAGAGTTTGAGTGATGAGAGGACCACGACAACAGCAATCTCTCGTGATGTGAGGCAGGCAGTGTCCCATCAAGGAGCTGCTCCAAGACGACGACGATTCGCGGGAGCTCCAAGGACCGTCTACGGTAAAAGAGAAGGCTTCGACGAGGTTGAGGTGATGCCAACGGGCCAGTGCCAGCGCCAGATAACTGTACACGGGTGACTGAGCCCATCCAGCTCGCCAGCTACCGCCGCGCCTGCCGTGCGCAGCTGTCGTCATCCGTCAAACTCACGGGAGTCAAGGGAGTCAAGGGAGTCAAGGCCGTCCAAAGACGCAGCGAGGAAGATGCCGGAGTGCGAGAAAGACGTACTAGGGGTAGCTCTTTTCGGGCCTAGCGCTCAATGTCACGCACTGGTCGTCGACGCTTCGTCGACGTCGTGCAACCACTACTGCACAATGGAACAACAACGAGACATGACACGCAGCTGCCGCCCTCCATGGCCCTCCATGGTCCTCGATTGGACGATCGTCAATATACCGTACCTCTCCCGTCACGATGGGTTTGCACGTCCGCGAGACGATCATGGTTCGCGAGATCAGCGCTCGCTTTCTGTCTTTGTCTTTGTGCATGCGTCTCGTCTTCGTATCCTCCATGACTTGGGTTAAGTTATCCCCTCGCGGTTCGTTGCCGAAAGCCGTTGGTTGGGCACACGGCTTGAGCCTGAGGCCTCAGCGCTGCCACGAGGCCTGCTAGCTCCCAGCGTACGTCAGCCTCATGAGCGCCTCTGTCTCCTACCGTCCCAGCTGGCAGCTAAGAGGAAAAGGGGAGCGGCTTTCCCTGAGAAATCACTCAGCTAACAAACATACTGTTCAGCCGACCTTCACCCAGCCAAGTCGACCTCTCGGTCTGGAGGCCTCCGAGTCTGCTCTTCTTCGGCGTCCCAGCATGTGCCATGGGCGCTTGCCATGGTCGACTGACCCTGACACCGACAGTGACACCGACAATGACACCGACCTTGGACATGGCGTGGCGTTCGTTCGCGAAGGACGGTCAAGTCCGGTAGCCGCCAAGGGGCAATCATCACGTCTCCCATAGTGCGCGTGAACGGATCGAGGCATAACCACGCAAAAGCGAGGGCTCATCGTGTCTCCCACGCTCGCTCGCTGTGGTCAAGCTTGCGCATCTCATTTCATCACCAGCTGCTATCCATCGGAGTGCAAAAGTCAGGAAACTCTCATGCAAAGTGTACAGGTGCAAGGTACGAGGTACCGTACTGCAATCATCGAGATCGGTCATCGCGGCGGGCCATCAGTCTCCGCGGCCTTTCGTCCATCCGCTCTTGAACGGCTCTTTGCTCTTTGCTCTTTGCACGTGGCGGCCGTCGCGCCATGTGAAACTAGAGAGTTTGGGACGCTGGACTGACCGTCAACCTGCCATGTTCTCTTGTCGAGCTTGTTGGCTGTGCGCATTCTTTCAAACACCTTCTTCCCCTTCAGAGAAACTCTGTTCCTCTGCCCCTTGTGTCGGCAGCTGATGTTCACGCACTGTGGCTTAGCCGTGGCAGCATGACTAGCGGCACTTGTCTTTTCGAGTCTAGCTCACCGACATACAATCAACCTTGTTGCTGGCCGGGACCGTGGTGATCGCGATGTTTTGCCGGCCCCCCAAGGTCATCTTGGGCATCCCACGCTGCCAATTAGTTGTTTGGCTACGGTCGTCGCTCCTCCACGCCGTAAAATGACCAGTGTCTGCTTCAGACTCGTCATGCAAACAGGGCACCCTGCTAAGATACCTCGGTATTGCATCGACAAAATTCTGGAAGATGTCTCCGGGGGCCTCCACTCGGGTAATCCATCATCCATCGTCCGCTTTGGCAGGATGCGCTCGCGAACAATAAACGTGATAAGGCCCAAGCCTCACCCGCAGCCACGCACGCGATGGGAACGGGTCTGTCTTCGGGTGTCGGGTTGATGTTGCTCCACCGTCGGCTGCTGAACACCTGTCCGCGCGTCAGTCTCATCCTCAGAACAGTGACCAAGGGACAAGACTGTGACCATCGACGATAAGACATCTCTCTCGCCCGACATCGCTGTCTAACCTTCATTGTATCAGTAAACAACTCCCATACCATCGTCCATTGTCTCGAGTGGAAATTAGATAGCTGCCACATCGCTCCGATGTACCAGCCTTCGACGTGTTTCATGGCTTGGCCACCGGGGGGCTCAACAACCTTGGACCGTGTTCCCTTTCGGAAGTACGGAACACTTCATGTGACAGACCGATCAGCTTCAGGGCACAGAACGCGTTGAGGAATAAACCAGGCGACTTATCAGGCGACTAGATAGCCAATTTCGCACGGCGCTGCTACATGATTTTTCACAGTGATGGAGCCGATGAAGAACTGCGCAAAAGTCACATCTCTTGCGTTTTGCTACCACGGTCTCGACCATCTACTGTACAGTTCACCGGGTCGACACTCGTCTGCTGCCTGTCGGCAAGAGCTACGTCGGTCTGCCCAATGTTTGCAGGGCCACACGCGACGAAGGACACACCCTTCTCTAATGCCGCCTACGACGGAGGTGACTGTGTCGTTGGCGTATGCGTGTCTCTCTCGTGGTACGTCCACTGGCCCTCCACCGGCTTTTCTTCAAGATCCTCCCATCTGTCGTCTGAGTGAGTTGAGAAAGCGGACACATCACGAACCAACTTACACTTTTTCCTGAATCATGCTGTCGACAAGCGCGCTCTCTCCCTCGGCGACCTGAATGACTTCCTCAATGAGACCGGCTCCAATCTGCTGCTCAATCTCGTTGATCCTATGAAAGCATTAATATGGGTTTTGTTCATGCATCTGACCCATCACGCAAACGTACTGGTCAGCCGTCAGGGGCGGCTCTGCTTCCATGGCCTCTACCTCTGCCTCCCAGGCAGCACCCTCTGCCATTGCATCACTGATAAAGTGCGACATGTCGGCAGATAGTGTCTCTGCTCCCTGCCCATTTTGTGCTTGCCCCACTTCCTGCGCAGCTTGTGCTTCCTTCGCTTCCTGTGGCCTGACCCTCACGTATCTCCTTACGAAGTTGACCTCGGACGGATTTGCCTGTGATGCTATCGACTCGAAGGCCTGTGGGTGTGCTTCGATGGTATTCCTGACTCTTCCTTGCCATTCGCTCAGACCCTCCGGCTTGACCGCTTCAATGATGGACAGACGATGCTTTGTGAGGGCTTCCGTGGATTGTCTGTAGACAGAAGACTCCGGTAGCTGCTTGAGCTTCGCCAATGTGTGGTTGTACGTGAAGATCAGGGAGGACCTCGGACTTGCGTGCGTCAGGAGACCAGTCAACCCAGTTGGCGCTCCGGCTTCCAGATGCTGAGAAGAGCGCGCCACAGCACGCAATAAGCCAGTGGCCCTCATGTCGAAATGTCGATTGTCTATTGGGACGTGCAACAGCTTTTGACAGTAGTGTCGTCAGGAACTTCAGACCTCGAACGTGAGCGAGATCGCGGAGAGCGCGGCTGCTTCCGTCGCCAAGGCGATCTGACAGGCGACGGCACGCCCGCCTGGATTGAACCCCATCTGCAGCTGCATTGAATCCATTCCAACGTCGATTGAGATAGGGGCACCACCTCCAGATTCCGCTGGGTCTTTCATACTTGCGACACTATTGTACTTGGCCTTTGATTCACAAATCTCCCAGACTTTGAGCACTCCAGTCACTCGTTTAGCAAGATTCTCAGCGTCCCGAGAGTAGAAGAGGCTATCGACATCCTCGCGACGCACAGAGCCTACGGGCTCGGGACTCAATGAAGTGGTCCATCATATCGCGAGTGGTCGCGCTTTCACTGGCAACACTATCGCTCGCGGCACCACCCACACGCGACCTTGTCGGCCGATCATCCAAGGCTGAGGAGCAGACGTTCGATTCGAAGGCTGTTGAGAAGGACGCCTTTGGCCGACCGATAAAGCCAAGCACGTTCAATGGACAGGAAGTACCGGCGCTGAAGGACATTGATGGGGAGAAGCTGGACACATTAATAGCCAAGGGTTACTGGTATGCGAAACCAAGGCCACGTGGAGGGGGTTATTGAGGCTGACTTTCGGACAGGCTTGTCGAGTTCTACTCGCCTTACTGCCACCACTGCAAGGCATTTGCACCAACACTACATACTCTTTACGAACTCTACTACACGTCTCCGGTGCCCAGTCCGGAGGACTCTGATGCTCCACGAAACTCCTTTACAAGCTATTACGATTTCCACTTTGGCCGTGTCGACTGCGTGGCATTCGGCTCAGCATGCCAGGCGCACGAGGTTGGCTCTTTTCCCACCGTGCTTGTCCTCAAGGACGGCAAAATGGTCAAAAAATCCGTGGGCGCAAAGTCACTCAAGGAAATGTCGGAATGGTTAGAGGAGATCCTACAAACAATCAAACCAGACTCGAGACCAAAGAAAGGTCTTCCTTTGCCCAAAGTCGGCGCTGATCACGTAGACTACGAGAGCGCCGACGGGCCAAAGAAGAACGAGGTCGAAAGCGAACTTGACGAGGAAGTTTCCAAAGGCGACAAGGCCGGATCGAAGAAGGATAAGTCCAAACCGAAGGCTCCCAAGCCCAAGGCCGAGCTTAATCCTAATGGTCGCTCCACGCCTCTCACAGCCGAAGACTTCCAGTCCAAGGTCACCACCACCCGCGACCCCTGGTTCATCAAGTTCTACACAAAATGGTGTCCTCATTGCCAGGCGCTCGCTCCCACTTGGCACAGCATGGCCCGCGACATGAAGGGCAAGCTGAACATTGGCGAGGTGGACTGCGAGGTGGAGAAGCGACTCTGCAAGGACGTACACGTACAGGGTTATCCTACCCTGCTGTACTTTCAGGGCGGCGAGCGGATCGAGTATTCCGGCCTCCGCGGGCTAGGCGATCTTCTCAACTTTGCGTCCAAGGCGGTCTCGGCCGGTGAGGGGGTCAAGGATGTCACTGCGTCCGAGTTTGCGGAAATGGAAAAAACCGAGGAGGTCATCTTCCTGTACATGTACGACCACGCGACTACAAGCGAGGATTTTGAGGCCCTGGAACGCCTCCTGCTGTCTTTGATCGGTCGTGCGAGGCTAGTGAAGAGCAAAGACGCGAAGTTGTACAAACGCTTCAAGATCAGCACCTGGCCCCGACTGCTGGTCAGCCGCGACGGTAAGCCCAGCTATTACACCCCACTAAGCCCGCGCGACATGCGTGACTTCAGAAAGGTACTAGGCTGGATGCGAAGCGTGTGGCAGCCCATCGTCCCCGAAGTCACAGCCGCCAATGCAAAGGAGATTATGGCGAACAAGCTCGTGGTCCTCGGTATCCTGAGTCGTGAACGCGCGGACGAGTTCGTCATCGCAAAACGAGAGATCAAGAATGCGGCGTTGGAATGGATCGATAAGCAGACGCAGGCGTTCCAGTTGGAGAGACAGGAGCTGCGGGACGCCAAGCAGTTGCGGATCGAGGAGGCGGAGGATCGGAATGATCAGAGGGCGCTAAGGAATGCGAAGAGCATCAGGATCAACATGGAGGATATCGAGAGGAAGGAGGTGGCGTTTGCGTGGGTGGACGGGGTGTTTTGGGAGAGGTGGATCAGGACCACGTATGGCATTTCCGTAAAGGACGGGGAGAGAGTCGTGGTGAACGATGAGGAGGTATGTTGTTGCTCTCCTTTTTTTTTTCTTTCCACCTTTTTCCTTCCTCCCCCCCCCCCTCCAGGCTTCTAGACGGACGCACGCAAAGACTAACAATGACCTCAACCATAGAACCACCGCTACTGGGACACCACCATCACAGGCAACCCCATCGTCCCCTCTCGCACCTCGATCCTCGAAACCCTCCCGAAAATCGTCGCCTCGCCGCCCAAGATCTCGCCAAAGTCGACCGCCTCCTTCTTCGGCCACATCTACTTCACCCTCCGCCACGCTTTTGCCTCGCACCCCGTCCTCTCCACGGCGGCCCTGTTGATCCTCCTCGCTGTCCTGGCTGTCTACGCTCGCAGCGCGAGACGGTCGGCTGCGGCGACGAGCTATGCGAACGGAGTCGGGATGACGGGGACGACCACGACGTCGACGACGAGGGAGAAGTGGGGTACCGGAGGGTTTTTCCAGCTTCCGGCCGGCGGGGAGAAGGGGTTGGGTGGTCTGTTGGGGAACACGGCGGAGAAGGCGGATTAGTATCTGTTTCTATACTATTGAAGGGACGAAAGGGAGAGAAGAAGAGGTCTCATCAAGAGAGAAAGTCGCTTATATGGAGATTTTGGGGGGACCCCGCAGTTTCGGAAGGAAGAAGGCGAGGGAGGGAGAAGGAGAGAGAGGGGAGACGGAGAAGAAGGAGAAGGAGAAGAAGAAGAAGAAGATGCCTGCCTGCCTGCCTGCCTGGATCACGAGTGTACAGCTACTCTTGAAATCGCGAGCAAATCATGCCTTTGTTTTCTCATTCAATTCTTTCATTCTTTTCCCTTTGGAAAAAAAAATTTCACCCCATCTATATCTCTTCGCCCTGTTTCCGTGATATAAAGCACCAGTCCATTCATCGCAAAGGGGTGAAATATGCTCGTCTGTCTTCTATCTGATCACATTGCCGCCGCCCCTCCGCTTCATCGAAAATCCCCACCCTTGGGAACAGAGTCCACTTCACCTCATCCCCTGACGACCGAATCCACCGCCTTGGCAAAGTACTCGACGTTCTTTGTATTTAACCCGGCCATGCTCACCCGCCCGTTCTTGGTCATGTAGACGTGCTTCTCCTTCCTAATCTTCAAGACCTGCTCCTCGCTCAGGCCGGTGAAGCTGAACATGCCAATCTGCTCGGTGATATGGTTCCAGGTGCCCGGAGTCCCCATCTCCTCCAATTTGCCCCTCAGCGCCTTGCGCATGCTCTTGATCCTCCCGCTCATCTCCCGGAGGTTCGCCTCCCATTCGGCAAACAGCTGTGGGTCGTTGAGGATCAGACTCGCGATGCGGGCGCCGTAGGCCGGGGGGTTGCTGATCTCGGAGCGCTGGAGGATGGCGAGTTGCGACGCGACACGGACGGCGACGTCCTTTGCGTTGGGGGACGGGGAGGTGACAAAGTGGAAGCAGCCGGCGCGTTCGCCGTAGAGACCAAAGTTCTTGGCGTAGGACTGGGCGACCAGCAGCTCGAAGCCCTGCTCGACAAAGTAGCGGATGGCCCAAGCGTCGGCGTTGAGGTCGCCAGATGCGAAACCCTGGTAGGCGCAGTCGAAGAAGGGGAAATGCTTCTTCTCTCGGATGACGGAGGCGATTTGACGCCACTGTTCTTGCGTCGGGTCGACGCCAGTGGGGTTGTGGGCGCAGGCGTGGAGGAGGATGACGGAGCCTGAGGGGGCGGATTGGATGGCGGAGATCATGCCGTCAAAGTCAAGGCCGCGGGTCTTGGTGGAGAAGTAGGGGTAGGTCTTGATGGGGAGGCTGACGTTGGAGAAGATCTGGTTGTGGTTCGCCCATGTTGGGTTAGAAACGTAGACCGTCTTTGCTGATGAGGTGGAGGGGTTGTAGAATTTGGAAAGGAAGAGGGCGCCCAGATGTACAGCTCCTGTGCCCGAGATGGTCTGAAGAGAGACGGCTCGTTGCTCGGAGATGGCTGGAGAGTCTTTGCCAAAGATGAGCTTCTGCGAGGCTGATGTGAAGTCGGCAAGGCCGGCAATGGGGAGGTATTCGTGGTTGAGATTCGGATCGGCGCGGAGGATCTCATCGGCCTGCGGAGACATCAGCGACGGGCATGTGGAACGCAGGGAAGGTGACAAACCTTCTTGACCACAGGCAGGACCCATGGTTTCGCGTTATCGTCTCTGTAGGCACCGATACCGAGATCGACTTTTTGTGAGTCAGTGTCTGCCTTGTAAGCTGCCATCAATCCAAAGAGCGGATCTTCGGGCGCCTTGGGAACGGCGTTAGCCGAGAAGGCGGTCTCGATACTGTCGGTAGACATGTGTGCGGTGACCTGATGTAGACGAGATTGTGGTGAAGAGGAGGTCATGATGAGAGGAAGATAGATGTATAATCTGGGGAAAGCTATAGGTGGGCGGCTGAATGTGCAATTCGGTTGGCTCAGATTTGTCCGGCGGGAGGGTCAGCTTGGCTTGGCGGATCAAAGGCCGACGGGGCAAGGTAACGAAGAGGTGTGCGAGTGTGAGTGCGATTCCGACAGCGGTGGGCAGTGGCCGGGAGTGTGTGTATCACAGCTGGATGATAGCACAGGGAAGAGAGTCTTTTGGGGAAGTTGGATACGATTGTCGAGTGACATGTGACGGTTATGCACTGGTGAACGACCGGAGCTATCCTCCGCAACCGAGGCTCGGCCCTGGAGACAGATCTCATGTATCTCAGCGATAGACCTCGTTGTCATGCTTCCGACTCTTTCCCACCATGTTGGTAAATTAAGAATGGGTATCGTGCTAGAATCAATAATGCAGCGTGTCCTGGTAAGCTGCACTCCCGAGGCTTTTGCTCCTTGTTGTCCGGGTGCCACCAAAGTGAAGAGCGCAGAAGAACTGTTACAATCTCAACGGCGAGTCGACGACATGGCACGTGGAAGAGGGGCCCCTTTTACTCTCGAGGCGTGCCGTCTTGTTCAATGTCAGGCCAGAATCTTTCCTCACACCACAAGACCTGTCTCCAGAAACTCTCGCACTGCACTCTGTCGGCCTCGGTGGACCCATCCCTCTCCGACAGCTCGTTCATCAATTGACCAACGTCGTTGACGAATGACTCGAACTCAGTGCTGGTCCAGTTGGGGATGAGTATCTGTCTAACAACGTCATCCGAATAGATGAGGCCGTCAGAAGCCATGTTCTGCTGCTTGGCGAACCTCCAGGACTCGAGGTAGCATCTCTCTGTTGCCCACAAGGCTGCGAGGCCAGCGACCAAGGGGACGTTCGGAGCGGTAGCCGAACAGAAGAGCGATTGATACACGGTCGTGGCCGGATTGGCTTCTGGCACTGGCTCATCGGGATCTCGACCCCACCCATAGTGTTGGCGGAGGATATCCTCAAACATTGTGAGTTCCCGTCTTATGTTGACCAATGCTTCAATGAGCATGTCCGATATGCGCCATTCGAGCGAATTCCTTCGGTCCACCGTCGCGGGTAGCTTCACCTTGGCAACAAGACTCCCGATGAAGGCGACATAGCTGAGGGCATACATGCGGTCCTGATGCAGCCACTTGAGTTGCGCCTCTCGCGGCAGCTTGCCCTGGCCTATAAGGCGAAGCCAGTGATGCTGAGTGGCTGCTTTGAAGCCTGGGCGGTCCAGCGCCATCAGCCTGTCGGTGAGCTTGAGAGCCATGATGGTTTATCGCTCGATCAGGGGTGCGGGGTGCAGAGAAGGGAGTGATGCAGACGGATAGCGGTATGGATAGCGGTATGGATAGCCGTGTGTATATAGAGAGGTGCGAGATAAGCAATGCTTCACCGACTGATGACTAGGTGGGAAAGCAAGGCCCACGCTTACATTTCTTAGCCCAACACTTGGGAGCGTGGGTCAGGTACAACCGACACATCGGCTGACCCACCTGTACAGAAGGAAGCAATCTAGCAACATGCTCCTTGGAACTCATCAGGGACAGGGCGCCACATGGTTCACAGGCGGTCTTGTTGGCGGGAGAGATCTGGTGGTGATCCTTGATTCACACCTGGTGGGGCATCTGATCCATGTGCATGCAGCGCTCTAGACCAAGACAAGATGCGTTCATGATTGCCCGTAATGCTAAAGGCCTGTCATCATCATTGCAATTCTTGTGAAACTCGAACGCGAACGACAGGCAGAGACACGTGAGGGTAGGTGTCATGTACTGATGCCCAACCCTCGTCCTCTCGTCGTTCGTTCCCTGTGCCTCTCGAGCCGCGCCCGTTCCTGTACATATTCTATGGCAATGGCGTCACAGACCCCTCTCCCCCCTCTTCAAAAAAAAAAAGTTGCGAGGCCAAGTTTGGGCCGGCGAGGCGGGAAGGAAGCGTGGAAGGTGCAGCGTGGAGCGAGGAGGGTCATCGTTCAGCCTTGAAAGGCCAAAAGACGAGCGAGCGAAGTTTGGCGCGGGCTGGCGGCGGCGAAGAGGAGCCGTCTTTGGTTGGAGGTGGCAGGGAGACACAGCAAGGAACAGCCCTTGAACAGGACAGTGAGCAAGCACAGGCCGCCCATTGGGCATGAAATTCAATTCATCACAATAATCGACACACGACATCATGGCCTGATATCCGGTGGCTTGGAGACACACTCGTCGTCGCTCTCACATTTCACATTCCACATTCCACATTTCACACTAGTTGCTCCCTCGTCTTCTTCACCTGCATCCATCCAAAAAAAAAAACCCCCGCTTTGGACAACCGTCAGTGATGACCGCCGCGTGACAGCGCATCCTTCCAGCCCGCCGACCGCCCAGGCCCCTTCTAACCACATTTCCCCCCCCCACCCCACTCCTCGTCTAGCCTCCACCAACACCGTCGCAAGCATTCCCGACAGCACACACAGCATGGCCAAATACCGCAGGTCTACCAATGACCTTGATGCCGACCTGGCATACGGCGGCGACTATTCAGCCCCTCCGAACCGGTGGGACCGCGAGCGTTTCGACCGGATCCGCCTCCAAGAACGGGAGAGGGAGCAACGTCCCGCTCGCGTAGATGTCATCGACGAGAGGCAGACACGACACTACGAGCGAGACTACGAGCGCGCACCTCAGCCGCGCTTCTCTTCGAGAGTGCGACGAGAAGTCTTCGATGAGGACTACGCTCGCGAGACGTCAGACAGGGCCTTGCTGCCTTACAGACGGAAAGAGGAGGTGGTCGACCGGGATGTCTACATCGACATTGAGCGTCGTCGTGAGGCCGCACCTCCCGCACCGCGACCGGGTCTGCTCAGGCGACAGAGCAGTCTCGACACCTTTGACCGACGACCTCAGCGATACGACAGGGAAGAGTACAGGGGTGCGCTGGAACCCATCCGCAGATCTCCCCCTCCCCGACGATACGAGGACTATCGCGAAGAGATCCACTACCACAACGACACGCCGCTCGAGCACCGCGATGTCGAAATCTACAGAGAGAGAGAGATCCACAAGAAGCGAGGGAGGGCAAAAAGCGACCTGAGGTCTGTCGCTTCAAGTCGTACCTCGACGACCCGCAGCAGCGACGCTAGCACCAGTCGCTCGAGCTCTCCGGAACCCGTCAGAGCACCAACTTTGCCTGGCAAGAAGGGCCACACCAAGTTGCCAAAGGGCAAATTTACAAGGTCCGCTATAGCAAAGTTCGGCATACCCTTTGACGAAGAGGACGACTTTTACAAGGTCCACCGTGCTTTGGACAAGGAGTCTATCGACAAGATCTTGCTCTGGTCCAAAGAGACCCGGGAGCCGAGTAAGCCCTTCCATCGATGCGTCGCCATTCTTCCTCACGGACGCTAACAAGCCTGCAGAAGTCAAGACATACACCTTCGAGAGCGATGGCCGTCTTGCAGATAAATCTGAGCACTACGAGTCCATACGTACAGAGTGGATCAACCCGCCCTCCGTACGCGGTGCCAGCCCAGCCCGATCCTCGAGGACAGTCCGAGCACCATCCCCACCCCCTCCACCGAAGCAAGAGACAAAGGTCGTAATTGAGGAGAGAGTTGCCCCGCCACCACAGGTCGTCTACCAACAACCTGCGCCTCAGGTCATCTATCAGAATCCTGTACCGGTTGCCCCCCCGCCACCCGTTCAGCCAATGGCTCTCCAGATCACCGAACGCACCGAAAGAACCCACGCCGACATTGAATCCGAGATCAAGCGGTTAGAGTTGGAGCGAGAGTTGGTGCGCATCGAGCGTGGCGGAAGATACGAAAATCAGCTGGTTGTGCGACAGCCCGTCGAGAACTATCAAGTCGTCGAGTACTCCCCTCGACATCGCCGCTCGAGATCCTACGACAGGATCGAGTTCAGGGATCGCAGTCCGCCGAGGAACGTCGTCCGTGTGGAGAAGGACCGGAGAGGTAAGATGGCCCTCGTCCGATCCAAGAATTGATGCTTGGCGATGGTGCGTCCCTTGCGTGCGGTCGCTTTCATCCATTGGCATGACAAGCGAGAGTGTACATCAGAGCTGACTGTCCACAGACAAGAAGCCAAATCCAAAGTATGTCGCTGCCATGATGGCTACTCTGTCCTAAGACATGACGATCCGGGCAGGGAACGGGTGGAAGTGCCTTTGGGGGCAGATTGTAACACTATGCATATAAGGAAATTACCGTTTGGTGGTCTTTTAGCTGCATGGCGCATATCGAATAGCAGGGCGCGGTGGAGTCTGAGTCGCGAAGCCATAGTTTGATCCATTGGGAGGCATTGTTGTACTTTATCTCATAGTCATTGGAACACCCATTAACCACATCGTGAGCTCTTCGCCTTGATATATTGTCTCCGTCGAAGCAAAATCATTTCGAGTTCCCTACGTGAGCTGCTGTGTCCTGCGCTACATTTCGTCCAGCCGATTTTTGCCCCCGCGCCACGTCGTCTTCTATATATCCACACAACGCGAATGCCATGCAGCGACGATAATGCCCATCTGCATCGAATGCGGCTACAAGCTCGCCAATCTCTACACCACATACAGCAAGGCCGACGATCGCACATTGGGCAAAGGCGTTCGTCTCACACAATGTCCGCGTTGTAAGCGATTCGCCGACAAGTACGTCGAGCACGACCACGTGGTAATCTTCATTGATTTGATCCTTATCAAGCCGCAAGTAAGGAGAGCATCTTGGAATGTTCCGATACAGTACTGATATACCCGTAGGTGTACCGGCATATCCTCTTCAACCGCCTCGGGCGTGAAGACGACCGGGTCAATGTACGTGTTTTTCGGACCTCCACCACACGACCACCACCCCCTAACATACCATCCAGCCATCCATCATCCGTCTCGGCGTGCTCCTCCTCCTATTCGACGTCTACCTGACCTGGGCCCGCATCGAGAAAGCCACTTCGCCCTCCTCCTCCTCCCCCGCGCTTCCCCAAGCATTGACACCGCCCCTCTCACCGACCCACCAGAACTACACCTCCAACCACACCTCCTCCGGCAACTCGACCCTCCTGTCGGCCCAAACCTCTCCTTCTCGACCACCCTTCTCGACCTTCCTCGCCACCCAGCCCATAATCCTCCAATACCTCTTCTTCCTCACCCTCTGCTTCACCGAAACAGCAGCCTTCCACCTCCCCATCCGCTGGCTCCTGGGCCTCTTCCCTCCCCTTCCTCTCCCGGGGTCGCCGTCCCCCCATCCCCCTCCCCTCCGCCAAAGGATCATCCCTTACTACCCCCATCCCTCCACCATCACCACCGCCCTCCTCGTCTCCTCCTTCACAAAACTCTTCCCCCTCCTCCTCCTCATCTGGTCTTACGATCTGCCTTCCTCCGCATCGGCAGTCAGCTGGGCCGTCATCGTCAATAATGTCGCTGCCCTCGATATCCTGCTCGATTGCGGCACGCTGAGAGCCACCTTGTTGGCTGCCGTGGGCGCCGTGTGTCGCGGTGTTGTAGGGTGGGGGGTCTTGAGGATGGTCGGGGTGGAAGGGGGTGTTGCTGCTGCTGGCGTGGTCGAGACGGGGGATTTGATCTGGGGATGGGGAAAGGTCGGGGAGAGGCTGGGGTTCTAAAGGGGGAGGGAGAGGTCTTTGACGAAGAAGAAGAAGAAGAAGAAGGAGGAGGAGGTCGGCGGAATGTGAATGTTGCACGGGGTCCACAGGATTCTCATCAGAGGCAAAGTGTGCTGTCAAAGGGTGTTATGTGGGTTTCATATGTACGGTATCACGACCACGAGTCGCAGAGGTGCCGGGTACATTTTATCGCATTTCAGAGCGCCTACCATGCTATGCTACACGTTGCCTTTGATCGGTCAAGGACATTTCGAATCCCATTACCAAATCTCTTCTTTTCCCACCTGCTCTCCGATCACCCCTTCTGAGGCTCCACCTTCCAGAACTCGGGCCTGAGATCGCTCCGTTCCGGCACAATGAGTGGATGCCACTGTGCGAGGAATGTGATCACTTGAATGATGTTAGCCCGTTGTCACGCTGGATAAAGATGGGTAAAGACTTGCGCCACATCAGGTAGCAGAAGAATGCCGAGAGCATGAGGGATGAGCGCCAGACACTACAGGTAAAGTCAGCAAAAGTGCCACCGAGTTGCATGTACAGTGCAGCCGGCAGTTCGAATCAAGAGCCGGATGTTCGTCGTGCAGAGAGACTATTCGCCGACAACCCCAAGAGAGATCCAGTCGCGACCGACGTGCCTCAATCCTGCTCCGTCTTGTGCTCGCTCGCGCAGTCTCCCGTCTGTTTTCTCCGCGAAACATTTCGAGACGGATTATTCCAGACCCCTCACATCCGCGCTCCTCGTCTCCATCAGTAAGGGGGAAATAGCAGTGTAACTCACGTCTGATTCTCCCCCTTTGGACTCGCGAACCAGCTAACGGCCATAAACACCGCGATAAACACCAGTCCGACGATGACCGACCACCTAGATACACCTGTCAGTCCTCACTTCGCAATGACGTTGATTTGTGCTCCGCCGTGACTGATCTGGACTCTGCCCCCGCTGCTCCTGCTGCTCGTCGCCCTCCGTCCACCTGAGGTATCATTGCCCATCTCATCGTCTCCGTTCCGAGACTGACATAGCCGGTCGTAACGGCTCGCGATGCAGTGGATGTCCCGTAGACGTCACGGCGCTGGCGCCAGTGCTATACTCGCGGGGATCTGCGTCGACGGTCTTGGTTGAGGGTGCGGCGACACCAGCCATGCGCGCGGGCGCTGGTGATCACCGCCCTGGACTGAGGATCCCACAGTGTTTCAACCTCAGTCTGATCTCACCATGCGTCCCCGTCGTGATCGGTAGCAGTTCGAAGCGAGCGTAGAGTAGGAAGGGGATTCATCGGGATTTTGGGCGAGGCGGAGGTGGGGAGGGATACGTACCCGTTTGCCATGATGTGAGATATTGCTTCGCTCAGCTGAGGATGAATCTGATTTTTCGAGTGTCAGGGGGTAGTTGACGTCGTGTTGTGCGTGACCAAGATGCGAGCGCGGCCGAAGGTGTGCAGGCTGCGGATATGGAGATGAGAGCTTGAGGTCATGGTCTAGGCTTGGCACTGCGCTGGTGAGGATATCGGTCACTGGACGAAGATCGTGTCCTAACATCGGGTCGGTATCTCCTCCAAGGTCTAATTTCTCTGCGAGGGTATCCTACAATCTGGTCCCAAGGTTCTTGCAAGGGTCTCCTACAATCTGGTCGGTAGCAGGGGTAAGACATGTCCAGAGCACGAGATCAACCGATTCGCAACCATTACCCAAACATAGATATGCCAACTATCAAAGAAATGGGGTATCTCTACAAACATATCCGCCGTGCCCAAATCGAATCCACCCAGTGCCCTGTCTCCATCTAGCACGTTTGACTTTCGAAAACAACCAGTAGACCAGCTCATGTCCATCCCAGATCAGGTCTACGCAGATACCGCGCCTCCTCTATCACCTTACCCTCTGTCGTGTCGTATCAAATCCTTCACCTCCTCGGCGTCTCCGGCACATCCCATACATCACCCTCAACAGGCCTAGTCCCAAGCATCGATCTTGAGACACCATTCCCATCCCAGCCCGTACCAGGCACCATTCCCATGACACTGTCCGGCGCCGCGACCTCAGGAGCTCCCGCTCCGATACTGTCGTCGTTTCCAGATCCGTTTACTCCAGCAACACCTGCCGCACCGCCAAATGGAATGGCACCCGTACTACTAAAAACCGGCAATTTCCCTCTGTTCATCTGCCCTTGCTGAGCCGGTCGCGGGATGGCGTCTTGGTCTCTCGTTTCCTGCATGGGGCCATCTTCGGCAAGGCTCTGGGCCATCGCATGCTCGCCCAGCAGCTGACGAGCCGCGCTGTCGGGGATGAATTGAGGGAACGTCGGAGCCGGCGTTGCAGAAGCATGGGACTCGGTCGACGGTCCGTGTCTGACAGATGCATGACTCGCAGCTACAGCCATAGGCAGCTGCGGATGCACACCTCCGATCGTGTCCTTCATCGCGACGTCTCTAGCCACGCTCTCGGCAATAGGCACCGCCATGCCGCCCATGTCCGGCCTAGTGTCCATCTTAGTCGATCCGCCGGCGTCCCGCGCAACCTGACCTCTCACGCCTTTCCTCATCTCCGGCGCAACAACAAAGCTCGCCACACCAGCGGGTCTGAAAGTCTGCGCATCACGCTGTGTCGCCTCGGTCCTCGTCAGCGCAGAAGGCGGTGCCACCGCCTTTCCGTCGTCGAATCTACGGCCGCGACTTGCTGCCAATTTCTTAGGTTTGCGCTTGCCAGCTTCTATCGCTGCAGCTTCTGCATCTCCCTGCTTCGATGCCGAATCCGCGCTGGAAGTACCGGACACCGTGGTGGTTGCGCCTTTGATAATCCTAGTTTGTTTAGATTTATTCGATTCTTCGGCGTGAGCGGCGAGTTGTGCTGCTACTCGACGATCGTGTTCTTCTCTTGTCCCAAGCTTGAGTGTGATGCGTTTAATGCCGGACGTGAGCCCATCGACTGGGTCGCCCGCTACAGACGGCGCTGTCGAAGCTGCTGCGGAGGAAGGTGCCGTCTCGAAAGATGCTTCCGTGCTCTGGGTCGAGAGCGATGGGACTGGAGTAAAGTCCCTCATCGCCGTGTCCCGAAACTGTGCTTGGTCCACAGTGACTGCAGCCGTGTCGGGAACAGGCAGTGGCCGATCAATCGTCGTTTCCGGTGTCTCGCTGACGGTCGACTGAGGCGCAGCCCTCGGCTTCGAAGGGCTCTTTCTCCTTTTACCCTGTGCCTCTCCCATGTTTGAGCCTTGCCCCTCCAAGTATGTATTCGGGATGAGTGGTACAACCGGCGCTTCTGTCTCAATCGCAGACTCTCCTGGAGCAACACTGCTTCTTCGACTCGACCTCTTCTTCCCTTCAGTAGCCGCCATCTCGGCACCTGCAACCGTTTTTCTTCTCCCAACTCTCTTTCCCCCTTCGTCCTCAGACGCCATCTCCCCACCGGCTGGCTTCTTGCGATCCCGCAACTGCCTCCCAGTCGGCTCCGCAGCGGCTACAGGATGACTTTGCCTCTGCTTCTTCGTCCTCGGTGCCGCGAGCTCCTCAGGTTTACAGCTTGTGGTCGTCCGCCCGGATGGAACAAGTAGCTTGCACAGCGCGTGAGAAGCCGCGACCCAGTCAACCGGAGGAATCGTCAGATCTCTGGGCGGGGAGGGAAGGGGCCGCATTGTCCCCGACATCGAACGGTAGAACTTCTCCTGATCCACTACCTTTTGCGAGAATGACTCTGTCGGGCTGGCAAAGGTCGGTACAAAACCGCGCGAGTGTCTCTTGGGCGCAGGCAACGGGGTAGCATCGTAGGTCTCCAAAGAAGAGAGCGCGAGGGAAGAGTACCACTCTGATGAGGGACTATGAACGATGCGAGGGACATCATCCAACAACGCGTACGGTGATTCTTCGGTCTTAACGCCATTTGACGCGCCGTCCTGGTGAGGTAGGGGTTGTTGACACAGTCCAGAAACGTGGCTGAGCACCCCACTGGTGAGAGCACGATCGCTGTAGCCACCTTCAAGGACGGAGATGACTCTTCCCTCCGCTGCTGTGCTTTCATCGAGTGCGAGCTTGGTCGCATCACGGGTGAAACGCTCGTAGAAGCTTGTAGGCACATTGACCGCGTGTCTCTGCATGCCCTGTCCCTCCCATTGACTCGCATCGAAGCCAGCCGAAATGAACACGGCAGATTTTGGCTTTCCGCCCTTGGGAGTGGCCCTGATCTTAGCAGTCTGCTTCCGCAGGAACGTCCTGGCCTTGTCCAGTATGACACTGTACTTGCTCTCGTACAGTTTCGAAAAGTCGTCCTCCGTTGACCACGGCTCTAGATGTACGTTCCATACTGACTGTGCGTGAGCATTGTCAATACAAAGACTAGCATTCTGCACCTTCTCCTTGTCGCCCCACTCGCACGGATATGAATTGATATCGTGCAAGCTGTAGTAGCCGATCGAGATTTTCTGATGATGCGGCACACTCTTGGGCTTCGCAGCGCTCTTCTCATTGAGGTTCCAGGTGATATCCTGTGATCCGTCTCCGTGGTGCAGGTCAAAATCCAATATGACCGCGTGCGTCAGCTGATACTTTTGCGCCGCATACTGAATCCCAACATGCACATTATTCAGCCAGCAAAATCCAGAAGGAAAGTCAGCCGAACAATGATGTCCAGGAGGCCGTACGGCCACGAAGGCGCGTTTGGTCAAGCTCGCGGAGAAGACTGCATCCACAGCGTCGCACACCCCTCCAATAGCGCCCTGAAGGGCATCAAGCGACTCGGCACAGAGGTACAGATCCCCCTCGTGGAATGCCTGAGACGGCAACGCGTTTCCCTTCTCATCCACCTTTACGGGCCGCAACAATTCCTTTCCATCCAGCGCCAGCCTGGCCCCGGCAGCAAGACACATGGCTTGCAACTCACCCATCCACTCCTGCCCATGAACTGCAACGACATGGGGCGAGAGTAACCCCACCGCTCTCGAGGACCGCCGAATCGCAAACGGGGGCCGCACAGCCGGTCCGTCCGTCAGCGTCGGAGGATTCGATCCCCCTGAATGTCGCGAGCCCAGCCTCACATACGCAGTCGCCAGGCCCAGCACGGCAGCAGTGATGCGCTCAGGTCGCTCGACGATTGTGCTCAGCGCCGCCTTGGACGTCCTGGGCCTCGAGAAGCGATGTCCATAGCATGCCTCGTGGATAATCACCACCGTCTCCGTGTCCCCTTGCACCTGATCGTGTGCCGCTAGCTCTTTCGCGAAGAAGTCTGTCGCGACACTCGCCGCTGTGCGGGGCGGGGGCGCATCCTCGGACACAAGGGTGCTGGCGAAGGACATGGAGGAAGCGGGGCGGAGGGGGATGCCGCCTGACGGCCGACGGGAGGTGGGAAAGCGGGGAGCAACCGGGGAGGCACCGCTCAGGGAGGACATGGAGAGGCGTTTGGTCAGTTGGGGGGAGGTGACGGGATGCCCCTGGGAGCCAGAGCTGCGTCGCGACGCGCTTGGACTGTCGAAGCGGGTGTTGCTTGAAGTAGGACCGCCGCTGGTCGAAGGCCGCGAGGGAAGGCCATTCCTGGTTGGTGTTTGCGACTGGATACTGAGATTCTCGAAGGCTTGGAGAGCTGAGATGGGATTGGGATCGGACAACCCTTGTTGAGCGTGCGGATTGTGGTCCATGGTGCGCGTTATGGTATGCAGATATCCGGCGGCCTCATATCCAGTGGTTTGACCTATACAACAATCGGCAGTCCCGTGTAGCGCGGTTGTTGATGTCAAGACGTAGACTTGGAAATTATTGGGGACCAAGTTGGCGGGATCTCGTCGATCTCCACACATTCACAACGAATCGCGCGCCCGCAGGCACGCGGTCACATGACTATTCCATCTACCAAAACCCACCGAGCAACACCAGTGCCATGGGCACTTCTGCGTGCAACCCATCGTCGGGATCCACAGCTCACAAGGGAGGTCGTCTGTCTGCAGCTCTGGTGCAAGAAGGTATACAAGTAGATATATGTCCAGATATCTCATACAAGTTACACCCCTTTGCCCCCGTCCCTCTGTAATATCACCCCGCCTCGCGCAGTTCAGCCGTCCAGCGAGGACCCCATGTCTGCATCATCATTCCTTCATACGAGGTCCGGTTTCCTCTGTCCCTAAGGAGTTCTCAATTTTGGTAGTGTTCGTGCACGAAGATAACAACTTCTGATCGCCTGCATTAACCACATCGTTCGCTTATTTGGGTGGCTGTCATCCCACCGACATGTTCGACGGCCAAAATCTGCCTGCAAATGTGAACCGTCGCCTAGTCGACAGACCGAAACGCCTTGCGTAAAGTAAAGATACGTTCCGGAATCGGTAACGTACCATGTCGTATGCCTATGTATCGAAGAAAAGCTAGAAGAGAAGACATCAATATTGGGCGTGGAGCCCATTCATCTCGCCGTTGTTGGGTATGCCGAAGAACTCGAACCTGGTATCTTGTTAGCACTTTCGTGTCTCATGGCGGAGCTAGGCACCATACCAATCTCCCACATTGAGAGTGGTTGGCACGATGGGTCCACCAGTAGAACTGTTGCTCCAAGTGTCATCAGCACCATTGCTGCCGGACGGATCGCCGACGACAGAGGCCATAGCCTGCCGTTGATCCGGATGCGCGCCCATATGATGCATGTGTGACCATCCTCCGGGGGGTTGTTGGAATTGCATGTGCTGCATATTTTGTGGTACATTACCACCGTGCTGACTCTGCAATGTCGGCGGCTGGGGCATCTGCTGCTGCATGTGAGACCCAGGCATTTGGTGAGGAGTGAATTGCTGGCTGCCTCTATGCGGAGCAGGCTGTGGCGGGGGCGGCGGCTGTGCCGGTCCACGCATGACAGATTCCATCATCTGCTGCTGCTGCATTGGACTTTGCAAGCCAAAGGAAGTCGAGTCTGGTGGGAATAGCTGGTCAGGCTGGTAATTTTGCCAAAGGTCCTGACTAATGTTGGGTGAATTTCTCGTGTGCAGGAAGAGATCTGGTGGGGTGCCTGGATACGAGAAAGTATTAAACGGTGTGCTTTGACGAGTGCCCGCTCTTGACATGCCCATGAATGCATCCTGGCCTTGTCTGACCTGTGGACTGCTCGTCGAGATGTGCGGCATCTGTGGCTGCTGTTGGTGCTCCAGTTCCGGCGCCTCTCGTGACTGTTGCACTGGTGAGACTGGTCGTGATCTCTCGTAGGACATCTGCGCAGCAGGATGACCTCCACCGAAGCCCATATCCAGGTCGTCGAACTTGCGCTTCTGTGCCTTGGCATCTTCGGCCTTTGCTTGATTTCGCATGGCCGCAGGCTTCGCTTTGCCATGACGCTTCCCAGTCGCCTTTTGTAGTCGCTCCTCCAGGTGCTTATTGCCAAGTATAGATTCGAACAATGTATGCACCATCTTGCCGACGAGCCAGACTTTGGAAATTTCCTTGAGGGCATTCATGCAAATGTTGAGACGTTGCTTTGTGGTTTCGGCGACTTGCGAATTCGCAGAGCGAAGCTGATATACGTGCATGAGGAGGGCGGAAAACAGGCTGTAGACACTATGCAACCCATTAGCTGGATGACCTCGAGACATGATCGATCTACGCACATGAATGCAGGCGTATAGCGAAGCTGATCGTGTTCGATCAAGGCTTCTATGATAGATGTGATCATCGCAGCCGCCTGATAGGCAATGTTCCTTGATGGATAAGTTGGCTCGTCGGGGACTCCATTTGATTTCTTGTTCGAATCGACACCAAAGGCAGGTGGCATGTGAGCACGATGGAGAAGACAGAGGGTGGTGCTTAGGGATATTAGCCAAACATGATCATACCGCTGTGCACAGCTCGCTTACTAGTAATTTGAGTGCAACAAGGCCGACCAGAAATGATGGTTGTTTCTGCTCCAGTAGACCTCTTTCGGGCAATTCTGAAGCCAATCTGCAAGAGCCATGTCGCTATGCGTGAGGTCGATAGCTTTGATGCGGCGTGCCTTTTGTGGACCAACTGCATAGTTCTGTGACAGCACAAGTCCTGTGATCTCGCAAAGCTTGACGTAATTGAGGAAGAACTGGACGTGGACCGGATTGGGCTGGTATTCAGCGGGCTTGTCCGGCTCGTCCTCCACGAAATCGTCGGCTGTCAACATTTCGACGTCGGTATCGTCGATATTGACTGCCACCGGCCGGCCAAGCGCGACTGCCACGGATCGATCTCGAGTGAATAGCGTCCACCAGATGCGTTTCCATAGACGTTTATCCGATCGACTGAGTTGGGAATTTTCGACGCTGCAAAAGTCAGCCGGAGTACATGACAGGTGCGAAGCTGTATAAACAGATCCGAGGGATAGCTATTGCGTTACTACTCGCGACTGAGTCAAACAGTCATGATGCAGAATTGCACGAAGGCAAAGACAGCCATACGATGTTAGACCCTTGGAGGGCCATCCGTTGAGGACGCCATGCATAGTAATGCGTCCGTCGGAACTTCACAGGTAAATAATGCATAGGAGAATCATTAAAAGGTTACCTTCGGTGCATGCCAGACCCCTGCGCAACAATGATGGCAACTCTACTCCAGTAGAACACGTTTTTTGTGACATCTGCGGCAATAGATGAGCGTGCGAGGGGGGCGATCTCGGCGTGTTCTCTGAGCTTACCTGCAGAGAAGTTAGCAAGGCTCGATGTGATACACTACGGCGGATGGAGAAAGGAAGGTCAAGCCCATCCGGTGAAAAGGTAGGATTAAACATGCCCTGATCCTTGTCAGTCTAGGCTACTTGGATGAGAACAGATGGCATTACTTCAGGTCCCTCCCAATACCATCCCATCAGGACAAGAGCTTGGACAATGGTAACTCGATCATCCTCGTAATTGGCATCGTACAGTGCCTTTGCTCTCTTGTAAAAGGTCATGGCAGCAGGTGTGGTTGATCCATTTGCGTCCATGAGCTGGGGATTTGAGCACACCCTTGAGCCAGCAAGTAGTATTGCTTGGAGTAAGAGTAGCGACGGAGGATTCTTCGAGTCCCGATATCGCCGCATGAATTTGCTTCGATTGATGACGGGCACAACAGGAGCGATCCATGTGAAGAAGTCCTCGACCAGCTCATCGCACAATTGACGTGGCGGCAACAGGAATGCTCCTCGCTCGTGGAGTATGCGGATCTCCAGTTCGTCCAACTCGGTGATCCGAGCTCGCGCTCCGCGATGCGTGTCGGGCAAAGGGTAGTGCACGACATCATTCGTGCCATGATGATCTTGAACGAGGAGGGTCAAATTGGATGATTCACCAAGATACGCCACTCGGCCTGCTTCCTTTATGGGTGCCCGGGCAAATTTGGGTTTCATGTACTGTGCGTAGGTGCCATTCGACTGACGTTGATGCTCGAGGTACTGCTCGGGTAACTGTGTCGAGGGAATCCCATCTGTTGAGTTCTGTACGACTGTCCTTTCCCTCGAAGGCAGTTCGCGTTTAGCCGAGGCGGTGTTCGGTTTTGTCGTTGCTGGTGATTGACTCGGCCGGTCGTCGGCTTTCTCACTGCATGCTTTGTAAGTGTTGGCCCTACTCCTGCGCAACAGTACACCGACCTGTCCGAATCTTTTGACTTGCTGCCTGTCTTCTTCCTCTTGGGGCTTGGGATCTTGCATTCGATGTTGAAAGCCACGCAGTTGGTGCATGGCACTCCGAGGCTAGCGGCATCGCAGCGGACCTGTACGGATACTGCGGTTAGCGTGGTGCTCGTCATCGGTGTCGGGTGTTGGTGATACCTTTCTGGCGTGACATGTCTGTAGGCATCTGGTCAGCGTTCGTCCCTAATGGCACTTCCGGCACACGTGTTGGGGGGGGTCATGCGCGTGTGGCCGGAGAGTAATCCAACATACCTCGCACGCTCTGGAAGCTCGTTGTCTGCATAGCAGGTCAGCCTTGTTCCAGGAACACCGATGAGTGCCTCCGGTGCGGCGCAGTCGTGCATACCTTCGAAAGCCAGTAGAGCCTGCACCTTGGCCCGAAGCGGGGTCAGCGCCAGCTGTTGGCGTGTCCGAGGGCGCGTCGGGGGAGGAGGGAGAGTTCTGTTGAGGCGCGGACATGGTATCGACCATGCTCAGGTCGTCCATGTCCTCTGTCGGACGTACTCCGAGGTTCAAAAGTGGTTGGGAGGGAGTAGCTGCAGGTGTATGAAGTCGCAATGTGTGGAGAAGTGGCAGTTTCCGGGGATGCGCATAATTGGGCTTGGGTGTAAGTGCGGAAGCGCGGTGGCAGAGGTGGCCTTGCCAGCAATCAGTCTTGGGACAAGTATAAGCCGCTCCCCTGCATGCCAGTCAAGGATCGAGTGATGAGGGGGAGAGATTTCAAGGCAGTCTGGTCATCGACTTCGGGACGAGCAAAAGTGAGGATGCAACAGCGAATGGATGTATGCGGGTATGGGCGCCCTTCTCCGTTGGAGAAACGATGTGACGGGTGCAATAGCTGTGTACACCCCGAACGAGGCAAACAGCCGTGACGACTTTGATTTGGAGCGCCGTCTGGACCCAGCAGCGTACCAAGCTATGGATCGACTGTGTGCCTAAGGTTGCAATAATGGGGTCAAACTTCGCGGTCGTGTTGTGTGCGGTTGTGCGCGTGCTGGGGACCGAAGTTAGAGCTCACTACCTACTGAATGCCAGTGCCTCGGTTCCTCCTCGACGTGTCGACTGGCGACTGGTGACTGGCGAATCACGAGCAGCACCGCGAACAAGGGTCAGCCATATAGCGGTGGATCCGGAATATCCTCTGATCGTCAAGCCAGACGGCTCGTTAACCGGGGTCCGCTTCGGGAGAAGCCAGGCACTCTGCTGCCCTCTAGCCGAACGCACAACATTGTCATGTGCAAAATCTGGAGCAGCCGCAGGAGAGCTATACCTTCGATACTATTCTGTTTGTTTCGCCCGCCTTGCCTGCCTTGTCTTGTCTTGCTTTCCCTCGAGGATGTTGGCATTGGCAGCATTGCCATTGTCAGACCCTCCAAGGCACCCTCGTCGCGGATTACCAAGCCCCCAAAACGGCAATCTCACTAGGTTTACAGTACAGCAGGCTGTCAAGCCAGGATTCTCGCAGCTAATTTGTGTCAAAAGCGTTTCCATTTCGCAGGCTAAACGCATCGAAGGATAAAACATGGTTCGGGAGGCGCTGTTCGTGTAACAAGGCTGCAGGACGCTCAATCTCGGTGATAGCAGGGTTTCGCCGCTCATCCCTCAAAGATATTGCAAAGTACCGCCAGGCGGCGTTGTTGACATTCAATGATCAGTCAGTGGCTGACGACCCCTCGTCGTCGATGTTCTTGCAGATCCTCTGTCATCACTCTTCAGGGCCTCTGTCACGTCACATCCGAGGCATTCGAAGCTAGTCGTGAACTACAGAGCCGTCGTGGGCCATGATCTCAAAAGCTGTAGATCTCCCATTGTACCCCATCCGGGCGCGGGTTAGAGTTTGTTGCTTAGCCAGGCACTACGAGAGATACCCATGCATCAGAGAGAAGCACCTCGAGATGCCTAGTCTCGAGCGTGTCAAGTTAGGTCGACAGGGACCGATCTGTTTATTCAGCGAGCCTCATCGTGATAGCTATGCAACTTTGGATCGGTAAAAATCCACCACCGTCAGGGGTATACTCAAATGGTCTGCTTGGCCATGGCGATCTGCTGTTGGAGCTCGAACGCTTTAATGATAGTCTTATCCATCTTTCTTGTCATTGATAACTTGCGATCCCCTGCCTGCAGAGCCCTGACTTGAGCTTCAGTGACCCACATATAATCTTGATGTTCTGCATCGGACAATTTGACGGAAATGCCATCAAATGACGTGCCTTTGTCGTTTGTCGGGCCTGAGCGGGTCGCGTCTGCTTCCTTTGCCTCCTTGCCAATACCACGTTCCCACACTTCGACTTCCTCGGCTTCGACAATGAAGGTGACGGCCATGGCGTGGAGGGTCTGTCCTCCTTTGACCTTTTCCCATCGCTCGCCCTGGCCGACTTCTTGGACGATCCACGCTGCAGTCAGCCCGGTTTCTTCCTTGATCTCCCTGCACAATGCTGTTTTGAGTGATTCGTCATCATCCTCGACACCTCCTGCAGTAAAGTCAGCGTATTCTCTCTTGTCATGATATCAGATAGCGCGCCATGGTGGTACGCCAAGTCGCGGATAGCGCTCACCCCCAGGTAACTCCCAGCAGCCAGGCAGGGAGTCGGTTTCCGCGCGCTGAAGGATCAACAGGCGATGTTCGCCACCGGTCACTCGGAAGATGGCGGCACGAGCACCAAGTAGGTCCGTTTGGACAGGCTGTGCTGATTTGTATGACGCAGCCGGCAAGTGAATGTAGTCCATTGCTCTCACACTGGGCATCTCCTTGAGGCGGAACATGATCGATAACTCAGCCACTGTATAGAATGTCTTGTGATGGGTCGAAATTATTAGGTCCGAAGTGGTGAGAAATATCAAGAACTAGATCGATAGTTGCAAGCACAGAGGATCAAAGTGAGGATGACCTCCACTGTGTGAAGCAGTCAACACCAGTTTCTGCATTTGTTCTGATGAGTTGCTGACTTGCTGCCAAGTGCTCGCTACAGTACGTCTCCCTTCGCCGTTCACAATCCCGAGTCTGCACCATACTCGCAGTCTACACTTTCAATCCTCGACCTTCAGTCTTTGACATCCGTCACATGAGTCTGTGAACGTGCACACCCACTCTGCAAGGTGGCGTTTGTGCATGAAGCGTAGGCTTGAGACATCACATTTCCTTTGCTCCTCACGTGCGGTCCCGCCCAACGATCATTCCTTGTCACGAGATACATTTGACGCGCCTGTTCTTTCTATGACCAAGTACGTTTCACACAATGCATCATCCAGACCTGGCAGGTATACCATGATCCACCTGATACCAAAGGCGCCGGAACACTGTGGAGTCATGATCAGTACGGGGAAGGGTTTATGGTCTCACGATTCATGCAGCACACGTTTCAACGTGGACCCCCCCCCCCCCCCCCCCCCCCCCCCCCCCCCCCCCCNNNNGTAAGAATCCTGTTTGCGCAGACTCACTTACTGGAGGCATGTCAAATAGTGCCTAGTGGTATAATGCGTTCAATTCGATTACACGTCGGCGAACGGATGCCCCTTGAATCTTGGACACATGATATCCGAGGTAAGGGTCCTTTCACATGAAAATATTGCCTCCTTCGTATTGAGCCGGCATCGATCGCACTCCAACCAGTATTCTCGATTTATCCAGCGGGGATTTCATAAGCATTCAGATATAAGTCCCCTTCTGGCCGTTGTTCGCACTCCGCCCACCTGTGATAAAATCCTACCTCACTTTTGTCGGCATATCCAAAGAGGGGAATCCGACATTGCCCCACCAGGATGGAGGGGTATGACGCTGTCGCCCATCTTTCTAGGACCTGCCGTGTAATACTTCTTAGCATGAGTACCATTCCCTTTAGCCTTTTTAGCCCCTACCCCTCGTCACTTCGTCTTTCATATATACTCCGACGAAAGCCCTATTCGTAATACGCACCTCCTCGCCGCTGCTAGACGCACTGATTCGGCAACTCGGTCACCGGCGAAACATCTTCACTGTGTGGGTAGAAACGATGGCGGCAAGCAGCACGAGCAAGGCGTTAGTGATTGCTATGGGGGCAGATGATGCGGGCTGTGGATACAAGAACAAGATCAAGGCAGACCTTGAAGCGCACCCAGGAGTCGCAAAGATTATCGACGTCGGGGTCAACGAAAGCAGCGACAAGACCGCATACCCACACCCAGCCGTCGATGCTGCCAAATTGATCGCCAAAGGAGACGCAGACCGAGCCCTACTCATCTGCGGCACTGGACTAGGCGTGGCGATCAGCGCGAACAAGGTTCCAGGCATTCGAGCGGTCACGGCACACGATAGTTTCAGCGTCGAGCGGGCTGTCTTGAGTAACGATGCTCAAGTGCTCTGCATGGGAGAGAGGGTCATTGGTATCGAGCTGGCGAGACGATTGGCGAAGGAATGGGTCGAGTATCGATTTGATCCCAACAGTGCGAGCGCGAAGAAGGTAGAGGCTATCATGGAGCACGAGAAGAAGAACTTTGCCTAGCTGGAGTGCCGTAGAATCCAGAATCATATTCATAAGAGTGTAACTAGTTTATATACGAGTATAGTTCGATGATGGGGATCTCGCGGTGATGCAGTGCCGTGGATGCCATTGCCCAATCACGGACCACAAGCTCACTCGTTGAAAAAACGTGTAAGCAGACTGTGGGGGTGATGCCAAGATTTCCGACTTTCTGCCAGAGTGAGCGGTGAGTCGAATTTTTCCCTATAGCAATGAAGCCCGCGCCTCCAAGATTACTCTATATCTCACCAAAACCAAACGTCCGGCGCAATGAAGACTACATGGAAGGATATCGCGCCGGTTCCGACATCCCAGGAATTTCTCGACATTGTTCTCAGTCGAACGCAGAGGAGGCTGCCGACACAGATCCGAGCCGGGTTCAAGATCTCTAGGATCAGAGGTCAGGACTCCGGAAACATCTTACACAGCGAACATACTGACAAGAGGCAGCTTTCTACATTCGAAAGGTAAAATATACCGCTGAGACTTTCGGCGAGAAGATCTCCGCAATCCTCGACGGCTTTCCTCGCCTGGCTGATATCCACCCTTTCCACAAAGATCTCCTCAACACTTTGTACGATGCCGACCACTTCAAGATCGCCCTGGGTCAGCTATCGACCGCAAAGCATTTGATTGAGACGGTCTCACGAGACTACATTCGGTTACTCAAGTATGGGCAGTCCCTTTTCCAATGCAAACAACTCAAGAGGGCGGCGCTCGGCCGCATGGCCACAATTTGCAAAAAGCTGAAGGACCCTCTGCTCTATCTCGAGCAAGTGCGGCAGCATCTGGGCCGTCTCCCGTCCATCGATCCGAACACTCGGACACTGTTGATTTGTGGCTATCCGAATGTCGGCAAGTCAAGCTTCTTGAAGAACATTTCTCGTGCGGACGTGGATGTCCAACCGTACGCATTCACCACCAAATCACTTTTTGTAGGACACTTTGACTACAAGATGTTACGATTTCAAGCGATCGACACGCCCGGTATTCTCGATCATCCCCTGGAAGAAATGAACACAATTGAGATGCAATCCATCACCGCAATCGCGCATTTGCGCTCGGCTATTCTATACTTCATGGACCTGTCCGAGCAATGTGGTTACAGTGTGCATGCGCAGATGGCTCTCTTCAACAGCATTCGGCCCCTCTTCTCCAATAAACTCGTTTTCATTGTCATCAACAAGATCGATATCATGGGTCTCGACGACCTCGATACGGAGACCAGAACTGCACTCGAAGATTTGACCAAGAGCGGGAATGTCGAGATACTACAGACCTCGTGCACGACGACTGACGGAGTCATGGATGTTCGCAATGCGGCATGTGATCGTCTCTTAGCTGAACGACATGCACAAAAGTTGGCGTCCGGGACCAATAGCAGCGGCGAGGTTACTGGCCGATTGGCTGATGTTCTCAAGCGAATTCACGTTGCTGTGCCGCTTGGAGGGGTAACCCGCGAGCCATTCATACCCGAGGCTGCGAAGAATCGGATGAAGTTCGAAATGAGCGATCCAGATCGTCCGAAATTGCTTCGAGATATCGAGGCTGAGGAGGGCGGCGCAGGTGTGTACAACTTGAACATGAAGGATACATGGCAATTGGAGAACGAGGACTGGAAGAACGACAATATGCCCGAAGTCCTGAATGGCAAGAATGTGTACGACTTCATCGATCCCGAGATTGAGCAGAAGCTTGCTGCGCTGGAGGACGAGGAGGCAAGACTCGAGGCCGAAGGCTACTATGACAATGACGAGCCCCTCGACGATTTGGAGGAGAGCGAGATCCGCTACAAGGCTGAGCTAATCAGGGAGAAGCAACAATTGATTCGAAACGAGGCCAAGATGAGAAAGAGTCTCAAGAATAGAGCTGTCATTCCAAGATCGAAGAAGGCTGTAAACCTGAACAAGATGGAGAAGGGGCTGGAGGACCTCGGTTTCGACCCGTCTTCAATCTCCGAGCGAGCAAGGTCACGGTCGCGGCCTGCTAGAGGCAGGGCGTTGGATCGTGATGCCGACGGGGATGCAATGGACGTAGATGAAGGTGCTGGGGCGAAGAAGCGCACAATGAGTATCTCGCGGGCGATGAGCAGGACAAGAAGTGTGAGCAGAATGGACAGGAGGAACGATGGTGTAACGGAAGAGGGCGCGAGGACGAAGGCGGAGAAGATGGCCAAGTTGGGTCAGAAGAAGATGAATCGAATGGCGAGACAAGGTGAGGCGGACAGGCATACTACCGCTGCGAAGAGCAAGTGGCTATTGGCTGGCAAGAGAGGCATGGGAAGTACAAGGAGCAGATAGTCGGATTGATGCGAGAGGGGTGCTTGATGACGATCATGGCATGCATAATGGCGTTGGGACATGTGTTTGGGCGGACAGGAGCGATAAAAGGAGGTGGTGACTTCTCATATATAGAAGACTTTGTGCGGTACAATATCCAATGCCTTGCTTTCAACGCCACATACTTATCCACCCGGGCTGAATAAAGAGCACGGTGACGCCTCTGTATGCATTTCGTACGTTTGACAGACGCCCTTGAACCCTCGTTGTGCAGTCTCAAAAAAAAAAACCCCCCCCGGTACAAATTTCTGGCCCATTGCGTGCCAAAGCCCCGGAACTTTCAAAACCAGACCTTTTCGGCCATACAGCCATCACTTGGTGCCAAAATCATCCAAACGTCCCGAGATGCAATCATGGCCATCACTAGGTCACCGCCTACCTAGACTCTCCTTGCTTGCCTCGCGACCTCTCACCATCCGCCCCCGCTTCCAGTCTTCACAAGCCCTCTGCTCCCCGCCGCCCCGTAGATCCGCCACCACCTCGACGACCGGACCGACCTCTCCAATGCAAACATCGCACGACGCGGCCGTCGCCGGCATCTCGTCCCAGATCGCCGCTTTCAACGCCCAGGGAATCAAGTACCGCATCTCGCACGGGTCGTCGAACAGCACGCGCACAGCGGCCAAGGGCACGCATTTCCTCGACCTCTCGTCTCTGTCCCGCGTGCTCTCCGTCGATGTCGTCGGGCGCACAGCGCTCGTGGAACCAAATGTGCCCATGGACAGACTCGTCGAGGCGACGTTGCCGTTGGGCCTCGTCCCGCCTGTTGTCATGGAGTTTCCGGGCATCACCGCCGGGGGCGGGTATGCGGGGACGAGCGGGGAAAGCAGTAGTTTTCGGCACGGATGGTTTGATCGGACGTTGGAGTGGGCGGAGATTGTGCTTGGGGATGGAAGGGTGGTGAGGGCGGGACCGGGCGAGTATGAGGATCTGTTCCGCGGGGCGGCTGGGGCGGTGGGGAGTCTAGGGACGACGACGCTTGTCAAGGTCAGGTTGGAGAAGGCGAGGAGGTATGTCGAGGTCAGTTATCTGCCGGTGGGGAGTATGGCTGAGGCGGTGGAGGTCACGAAGCGGGTGGTGAAGCAGGGCGAGGTGGAGTATGTGGATGGGATTGTGTTCTCCAAGGGAAAGGGAGCGGTGATTACGGGGAGATTGGTGGATGAGCCGGTTGAGGGGACGCGTGTGCAGAAGTTCAGTGGGAAGCGGGATCCGTGGTTCTACATGCATGTCGAGGGGATCGTGGACAAGGCGCGGGGCAAGACGACAGTCGAGACGGTGCCCTTCGCCGAATACCTGTTCAGATACGATCGAGGCGGATTCTGGGTGGCGCCAATGGCCTTTGACTATTTCCGGGTACCTTTCAATCGCTTCACGAGGTGGTTTCTGGACGATTTCTTGCATACACGCATGATGTACACGGCCTTGCAATCTGGTGGTGCCGGGAAAGAAATCATTATACAGGATTTGGCTTTGCCGATGGATACGGCGGCTGAATTCACGGACTATACGCACGACAAGTTTGGCATCTATCCGTTGTGGCTGTGTCCTCTGAAGACTGGACCGGGGCCGTCGTTCCATCCACACCTAAAGGGTGGAAGAGCGGGAACAGAAGATAATCTGATGATGAACGTCGGACTCTGGGGATGGGGTCCGAAGCCTCCCAAGGGAGTAGACCAGAAGAAACACTACTTCGATCTGAATCGAGATCTCGAGGGAAGGCTGAGGGAGCTTGGGGGAATGAAATGGCTTTACGCAAAGACGTTCTACCCAGAGGACGAGTTTTGGCGAGATCACGTAGGCGGAAGGGATTGGTACGATGCCCTGAGAAAAAAGTACGGCGCCCAGGGGCTCCCGAGTGTATACGACAAGACACACACGAATCTGGAAGCAGAATGGAACAGCGGGTCGCCATGGAAGAGGTGGCTATTGAGCATATGGCCTCTGGGAGGTATCTGGGGTCTGTACACGGCAATAAAGAGTGGAACATACAAGGCGGCGCGCGCAAGTGCCTGGAAAAGTTTCGGCACATTAGATGCTGGAGCTTCGAAGAAGAATGTATAGTATGGATGGGACTGTACAGGTACTGCTCAGACCTATACACCAGGCTTCAGTCAGCATTGGACTGCGTGGCGCTGAACGGAGTAGGCCCCTGTCTGTCAAAAGCACACTGAAAGCCATTTGAGTAAAACTGCGCTTTCGACAAAATAAAATAAAAGGTCAGTCATGAGGTATCTGGTTCGCTACAAAAGACAAATCTCTGCTCATGCCCATGCAATTTGGCAAGGAATGCGACGATCCGGCAACGCCCTCCCTCCCTCAGTTGCTTCACTTCCATCCCAAACTCGTGAGAAGATTCTTGATCTCCTTTTCGCTCATGTTCGTCAAGCCCAGAGCTCTTGCTTGACTTCCCTTCCGCAGTCGTTGTAGTCCGGTATCGACCTTCCATCCCTGATCAGCTGGGAGGACGAAGAAGTACTTCTTGTTGTCCACATCTCGCAGTGTGGCCCGGAAGATGTTGACGTCGTCTATTCGACCGATCTGCAGACATGGTCAGGATATCCAACGATCAAGGGTCCCGGCATGGGCGAACTGGACTTACCTCCAACAGCTTTATGCTCCAAGCCTTGACATCCCACTCCCTCTGGGGCTGCCTGACAACATCATCATCGATGAACAAGCCCTCGGTGGTGATACGCAAGATCAAGCCATCGCTGATCCCGCAGCGGCCCTTCTCCAACATGCTGACCGGCTGCAGCCCCATCTTGTCGACAAAAGTATACACCCCCATCAACATGACCTTGTTCGGATCGGTCGTCTTGTACGGACCCCTGTCCCTCGGTGGCGGCGTGGTGCGGGCCGTACTCACACTCGCAGCGTAGCTCGACTCGCTCTGCCCACTGACACTACTCGCCGTACTATCCGCCGGCTTGTATTGGGTGAAGTAGTCCGACTCGGTGGCGCTTTGCGCGGTCGGCTTTTCGTACTTCTTGGCCGCAGCCGCCGCCTTTTCCCTCTCGAGTCTTTCCTTGGCTATCCGTTCCCGGGCAGCGAGTTCCCGTGCATCCTTCTCCCGCGCCCGTTGTTGTTCCCATCGCTCTTTCTCCGCCGCCGCCTTTGCAGCCTTTTCAGCCTCGGCTTTCTTCTTGGCCGCTTCTTCTTGTCGGGCTTTCAGCTCGTCGGCTTTGCGGCGTTCTTCGGCTCGCTGGCGGGTTTGCTCCTTGGCTTTCTCCCATTCGGTCTGCGCGGCATTGGGTTTCGGGGGAGGATTGGAGCGAGTACTTCCGCCGGACGGTGAGTGGGCGGAGGAGCTGGGAAAGGTGAATTTGGGCCCGGGACTGGGACCTGGGCGGGGGGCAGATCCTGAGGAAGACGCGCCCTGGGCGGAGGCGCCAGAGAAGCTAAAATTTGGACCGGGACCGGGACCTGGATTGTGAGCGGATCCTGGAGTTGACGCGCCCTGGGTGGAGGCGTTGGGGAAGGTGAAGTTCGGACCGGGGCTGGGTCCGGAGTGAGGAGCGTATCCCGAGGTCGACGTAGCCTCGGCGGCGGTACGACCGTATGAGAAGGCAGCACCGACGGCGACGATACACAGCAGGATGCCAATCCCTGAATTCAGTGATGCGAGCGTCTGGGATAGGGCGGGAACGAGGATGTTGTAGATTCCGACGGCGAGGAGAGCGGTGCAGAACCCGGCGACAAAGGAGTTGAGGTTGGGCTTGAGCGATGGCAGGTAGAGAAATCCGGAGCCGGCTGAGTGTGGAGGGATGATGAAGATATCGTAGTTGCCGTTTGGAAGCGGTGAAGTCTTCGCGCCGTGTGGTGGAGGTGGAGGCGGTGGGACATCGGCCATGTCGGCACGAGGCCTACACCGGAGACCGGGTAGCTCTGTAGGAGTGGTCTATCGCACTGACTGTTGCTAAGCGTCGACGACCTTGAGACATCCTGCGTGCTGTCACAGATGTCGCAGCATGCCCTCCCCAAGGCGCAGCGGTTGGTATCGATAGTCGGCAACCGCTGCTCCAGTCGTTCACCACGATGCGTTCAACGATTATTTGGACCCTTGCTCTTCTCCCGTTGACGAAGGTGTGTAACCTGGCCGTAAGACGATGCGCTGTTGTTGTACGTGCGTCGCTGATGCAGGTCGTAGCGTTGTGGTGCGAGAAAAGTTTGAAAATGGGAAAGGTGGATGCTTCGAACTGCACACGAAAGTGTGGAAACAGGGCTCTCGCCGAGTCCACCATGACCATCAGGCATCACATCACATTCGATTGACAGGACCGTGGACCGTGGACCGTGCCACTTTCTACGAGATCTGCACAGAAATTGGCATTTGTGCTGTCACCGAATCATGCGTGCAGCCACTAATGGAACGATTGCAATAGGGTCTCGTGTCAACAAATCACCAGAGCCTAGCCATAGATCGACTTTCCCATGCACTCGACCAAGGTAGAAATGCTACCCAATCATCCTTTTGTGGGTGCTGCAGGTCTTCGCTGTCGGCGGCTAAAAAGTGCCACAGATGCGCTGGAGGTCCACGACGGGACGTGGTTGGCGGTGTTGATCAGTTTGTGCGTCGCCCGAGCAACGCCTACGGAAAGCCGGGTCTGACGTAATCTGGCGACACGAGAGATGCCAAGATCAAACCTCGCGGCTTAACTCCGACCTCAGTTCCGGCGTCGGGAATGATGAACCGTGCGCGCGGCGTGTGGGGGGCAGGTGATGGCCATCACTCGGGATGGACAAACCACTCATTGTTACACGTTGTGAACCCCATCTCAACGCGTCAGATAGGCACACAGAGCTTTCACATGACACATCCCGAGCGAAAATGATCTCCTCCGCCCATGGCTGCGCCGCTTGTTCCACGGCCACGCAGTCCGCTGTATGGCCGTGACGCGACATCGACGATCGAGCTTGACCGCCTGCAGCCTCTCCCCAGTACCGACAACCCCAACGATCTGCCCCGGGATATTGATTCTGGTCCTGATCCCATACTACCAACCGACTCTGTCACCCTCGTCGTCCGAGAAAGCAAGATGAGGGATCGAGATACCACGATTGAGCGAAGGGTGCGCATGAAACTCGACTTTATCTTGTTGCCCTTCCTCTCCCTGCTGTTCCTGTTCAACTCTCTTGACAAGTCGAACATCGGAAGCGCCGAGACTGGCCACTTTACAAAGGACACTGGACTTCCAGCATCTGCTCTCAATGTATCCGTCGCCTGCTTCTTTGCGGCATTTGTCACCCTGCAACCCGTCGGAGCGGCTCTAGGACGCAAGTATGGCATGGCGAGGTATGTGCCAACGTGCATGGCGCTATGGGGTCTGTGTACGGCAGGACACATCTTCGTAAAAGAGCAGTGGCAGCTGGTATTGCTGAGGACAACAGTGGGAGTACTAGAGGCAGGCTTCTATCCCACCACTGTGAGCTATCTCAGCTTGTTCTATACAAGATTCGAGTTTGCGAAGAGGTTGGGGCTGTTTTACGGCCAGGCCGCCGTCGCTGGGGCTATGGGTGGGCTCCTGTCATGGGCCGTCTTCAAGCAGTTTCCAGACTCTCCCTCGCCCTCGGGCCCGCCAGGACCTCATCTTCAACAGACCAACGACAACCCACACAAGTGGAAGAGCTGGCAAGTGCTCTTTTTGATAGAAGGCATCGCTACTATGATCATCGCCTTGATCGGCTTTGTCTGGTTGCCCCACAGCGCCGACACGGCGTGGTTCCTATCAAAGGAAGAGCGCATCTGCGCTGAGCAGCGAATCCGGCAAGATCGCGCAGACGCGACTTTGGACAACAGCGATGACTACAAGTCTGTGGCGTATCAGCAGCCTTCGACAACAGAGCGTATCAGCCGGTCTCCTCGCAATTCTGACGACTCGGACGAGATCTCGCGCCTAATTCCTAAACCGGACTTGTCCCAAATGCGCGGTCGCTCGGCGGCATCCACTCACAGCATGACCAACGACACGGGCCTTACCCGCGCCGACGTGCTGTCCGCCATCCTCGACTGGAAAGTCTGGTATCTCCTAGCCTGCAATATCCTCTCGGCCATCCCTGCGACTGCCTTCTCCGTCTTTCTCCCTCTCGTGGTCAAAGGGCTGGCCCACAACCCCTCCTCGAAACCAGGCGAGAACGACATGGCCCCAGCAACGGCCAACCTCCTTACCGTTCCTCCCTTCCTGGCCGGCGCTGCCATTCTCTGGACATTCACCGCCTGGTCTGATCGAAAGAGAGAACGCCTCGTGCCCATCATGTGGGGCCTCGTCATCCTTCTCATAGGCCTCACTGCTACCGTCATGCTGCCCCAATCGGCTTATACCCTCCGCTATGTTGCTCTTGTCGTCTTGCTCGCCGGCAGCTTTGTCCCTTCGCCACTGACGGTAGCATGGCTGACGAATAATATGCTCGAGCCTGGGAAACGCGCCATCGTCTTGGGCATCAATGGCTGGGGGAACATTGCCGGTGTGCTGAGCGCGCTGCTCTTCACGCCCAAGTACAGGGAGAGTGGCTATGTGGTGCCGTTTTTCATCACACTGGCCTGCGTAGGCATCAGTTTTGTGGGCTTTGCAGGGTTCAGAATTGCGATCACGACAATCAACCAGAGGAGAAGGCAAGTCGTGAGTGGTTGGGACTTTGAAGAGAGGGAGAGGGAGATGAGGGAGGGTGATGTCAGCGGCTATGGGAGCAGAAGAATGGGAGATCAGAGGCTGACGTTTTTGTATGGGCTATGAATGACGTGCGGTTATTTGAATGATGGGTAATGGTTTGGAAGGTGGTGCTCAGCGTAATGAGAAACGGCTGCTTTTGGCGGGAAGCTCGCCTGCATGGTTTGAGCGGGCGTTTTGGTCATTGGTCTGATCAGTGCCCATGGTAATCGGCATGATATGTCAGTATACCTTAGATGTCATGAATATGAGATGACGACATGTTGCTCGCTTCGAGCGCGAATATCAAAATACAAGAGCCCTTCTTGGCGTGACCTCGGCAAATCCTCCAAGGTACAGATAATCGTCCAAGGGTCCCCAACAAAGCTCCCCTGACTTGATATACTGTACCACCCTCGTTCTTCGCAAGCGAATCACTGACGCACGATTGATATCGGAGTACGATGCTCACGTACTATTACGGTCTAGTGACTAGGTACGTTGCCACAAGAAGCCACCAAATAGAGGGCACGCTGGTACACCCACGGTGCATCTTAGCCTTGCCTGAATTTCAGCGTGGCTTGTCCTGGCGCTTATGGCAGAGATACTGTGTATGATCAAAGCTCCTTTGCTGCGAGTATGACGTGACCTTTTAAGGAGCTGTATAGGCCAGTACCAAGGTTTGCGACATTCCCTTGTACCGTCATTCCACCTGAGGTAGCAACATGGTCAACCTCACAACCTGTGCCAGACTCTTTGCAGAGGGCGTGGTCGCGAAGAATGTCACTATTCTGTCATACATGTACAATGGCACACTCGCTCGCATTGATAGGGATCCTACCAGCCAGATCACATACCGAGGGTGTCGCGAGCTCTGCGGCACTGCGCCGGACTACTATACCTTTAGTGACGCATCCTCGGCCATCACCACCTGGATACTGCCCATCATGGGCGTGCTGTAAGTGGTTGATGATCTGAATTGGGCAGACTCTCACCGCGTCTAGCTCTCAAGGACCCTACGAGTCCAACAAGACTTGGGCAACTGTGCTGGTGATAATACGGTGGGTAGGATCGCCCATCGTGTCGCTGTCGTACATCCTCTGGAATATCCGTGTCCTTGGAAATGCCGCTCTGATGGGTGAGTATCTCCGTCGACGAACATGCCATACGACTGACGGTCCTCACAGTTGACATGTCTGTCAAGATGGATGAGCCTCCTATGGACGAGGAGCTGACCAAGCCGGAGGATGAAATTGACTGGACACGTGTGAGCGCGACGAGCAAGGAATACTACGACATGCGAGACTCTCTCTATATCCTCAGTGTCATGAATCAATACACCATCAATCGCATTCGACCGAAAGATCTGAAGACGGAGCTATACACTGCCAAGGCGGCCGAGGGGCTTTTGCGAATTGTCCTCTTTAGCAAGGATCTACAACTTCCAGGAGCTCAATGTCCCAAGCATCCGACTTCTCTTGCAGAAGCACGACGTCTCCTAGCCTATGAGCTGCGCAGGACGCGCAAGCGAGCAGTCGTACCTGTCATCGTCTCGACCATTTGGTTCGTCTTTGCACTTGGCATCTCCGTCTACGCCGCCTTCAATGAGATTGGGGAGAACGCAGTTGCCCATGATCTCGCGCTTGGTCTTCTGCTCGCCTGGCTACCGGTGCTCATCATATGCTCTATCGTCGACCGGAATCCTACCGATCCCGACGGTAATCTGAAGGCACTCAACGATTTGGTCCTCTCGGTATCCCTGTCCTTCGAAGACAATACCATCTTTGAGAAGTACTGCAATACTGTGAAGGCAAACTACGACTACCATGAAATTGGCGTCACGTCGGACGTGCTTGACAGAGAGCTCAGGAAAATCCGGAACTTGTGCATCTTTCTTGCTAATGAGAGTCGCCGAGCGATGCCCGTATCAAGTGCTCCTATACCCGTCCAGCCAGCTTCCGGTAACATCACACCATCGCTACTGATCCAGCTCCAGGAAATGTGGATTAAGTCGATGGATTGCCTTTCGAATCTCAAGCCATCATCGATAAAACATAGATTGGTCTACCTGTTCGGACCCACACAGCGACCAGCTAGAGTCACATTTTTCGGGAACTTTGCAGGCCAGGGCCGTGAAAGATGGCACTATGGCGCTGCCCACCCCGTCCTGTCGGAGATAGAGCATGCGTACGTGGGTAGCGAAACACGAGATGCGAATGGTTTACGGTTCATCGCTGGCAAAAGAGACTGGCTTGAAGACCCCGCTCAAGCAAGAGTGAATCTGGTCCTGGGGAAGATTGCTGATCGAAAGGGCCTCATCTGGTGGGACAATCGGGAGACCTGGCAGGTCTGCGCCGCCGTCATCATCGTATGCTCCAGCTGCTTCGCCGCCTTCACCCTATCTTACAATACCCCCACCGTGGGGCTTGGCTGTCGGAGTGGCAGCTACATGATATTCGTGCTGCTGTCGGTATTCTTGCTTCTCCTGGAGCTTCTGGCATGGAGGGTGAACTGGCGATCACTCAGGAATACCCTGCACCGACGGTGGATTAGTGGTGCAGTATCTCCAGCTCCCTCGACGCCGACAAGTACAGTGGGACCCGATCAGTCCGAGAACGTGCGGACCTATGAGCCGATACCGACACTTCACGTTGAGACATCACCTGCTCAACTCAGTCCAATCTCCAGTGAGGTCGATGTCAATGCTTTATCTCCCCAGGGAAGCCCTGAGGCAGGTCCGGAGACGGTGCCAGGATCTTTGTCGGCTTCGACGTCTCAGCAGACGACTGCAGCGCCTTCCATCGAAGGGTCTGGGCCGAACAGTGTGCCTGTCCAACAGAACATACCAGACTGGCATGACGTGACGCAGCAAACAATCGCCAACGGCGGTTACGAGTGGTTCGATCCGTTTAGACATCGCACTTATCTCAAGAACCTCGTACTCATTCCATTGGAAACCATAAACGCATGCTGGCTTGCCTATACGGTATTCGCCCAAACTTCGGGGGGTTTCCGCAGCTGTGAATGCATCACCAGTTCGTACGAGCTCGGCGAGGAAGGATACCTGGACTTCAAGCAGAACGATGTAACCAATACGAAATCCTTGAAGTTCTACTGGATCCCTAGCACTGTGCTTGGAGTGGTAGTGTTGGGTATGGGGCTGCTTTACGTCATCAGCGAGGTGAGGGTGAAGACGAGCAAGACCGTACGTCGCACTGACTGATACTTCCAGTGGCTCTTGCAGTCGCATATGAACACCACCAATAGAGTCGAGGCACGCTCAGGTTTGCGGAGGGTAAGGATCTGGAGATGCTATACGGTATGGCTGCGGAGGGCTAGAGACGCCTTCCTCGATACCTTGATTATCAAGCTGCTGTGGCCCATCAGACGCTGGCGTTGTCCCGATAGAGATCCTGCGAAGGAGCGCAGACATCAAATGAGATGGACGACGAATGACCAGCACGAGCTCCAGCGACGTACCACCGATCGGGTCCTGCAGCAACTCTCGACCACTGATAGAGAGCAGCAGAACAGCACGAGCTTCATCAGATGGGCACGGGTAATCCGACCCTTACGGCCGAGCGAGCCAAGTGGTAGGCGAGGATCTGCGTGGAGCTCCGTGTCCCGTCGTCGTCCGTCCAAGACTTCCATGGCAGCCACTACATGACCATGTTCGAGAGGCATCATAATAATAGAAGCAGCTCGTGATGGTCGAAGCTCTTGTGTGGCTCTACTGTACCATTGCCTATAAACTCGCTGTCTCAGACATTGACATTGTGTAATACGAATAACTTGAGAGACGCCAGATGGCCTAGAGACATACCCTTCGTCCTTTCACCCCTCTTTGTTTTTCTCCCCACCGACAGGATATCTTGTTGCACCCACGACTGACACCGTCGCGCATGTCGTCTCAAGTTCCAACGGTCGTCGGGTGTCAGGAAGGACGTTGACACAAACTCGACGTTGCCAACGTAGGCATTGCCCCAGATAGAGTTCCACAACACGAGATTTATACTCTTAAGTTTAACTTCCAATCTGCCTTGCTTGCATATTCTCCAAAACCTGATGGATTGTTATGCTAGACATACGAGCCGCAGGCTTCATCATGTATCGCGATGCAGTGACTGTGTTTGGGCATGACGTCCTGCAGGAGCGCTCTCATGGATCACGGACTTGGGTGCACAAAGCGTGAAGTAGTGGTGTTTAAAGGTAGATTGTACGCCACCTGTAAGTCTCCAGCCATCCAGTAGCCATCATGGCCTTCCTCCACCGTCTCCTAGTCGCTTCGACGCTGTACCTCGCCACCTCCCTCGCCCAACGCATCGACACGTGCCCCACCGATGTCCAAACAGTGTCCGCCGCGGACGGCGCAGTATACACCATCTGCCCGGGCACCGACTACCGCGGGCCCAGCGCCGAGATCCTCCCCAACATCGGCTCCGACACGCTCTGCCTCGACCGCTGCGCCGTGACAGCAGGCTGCACCCAGGCCGTCTACCACGCCGCCTACCAGACATGCCACCTCAAGGGCGACCCGAAGGACCTGGAATGGTGGATCGACCCTGTCTTCACCTCGATCCAACGCGTCCAGGAGTCCCGCCAGGGCTCCGTCATCACCGCGTGTCCCACCAACGAAACCCTCACCACCACCACCGCCGACGACGGCTCCCAGTTCGCCCTCTGCCCGGGCACAGACTACGAGGTCTACAGCGCCGACATGCTCCCCGACGTCCCCTCGGCAACAGAGTGTCTCTCGCGCTGCTCAATGGCGTACACCTGCGCCTTCGCCGTCTGGGACTCGGTCGCGCGCGTATGCCACATCAAGGGCCGACCCGACACGGTCCGATGGGTCATAAACGAGCGCTACACCGCGATCCGACAGGTAGTCAAGGGCGGAGCCGGGGAGGTGCGCCCCGAAGACAGACAGACGCTGGGCCAGTGGTCTGCGGTCATACCTCTGCCCATCATCCCCGTGGCCGCCTATGTCGTCCCGTCGTTCCCTAGTCCGGAACGCCTGCTCTTCTTCTCGGCGTACGGTGCTACCGATTTCGGTAATGATGAGGGGTATACGCAGTTTGCGGAGCTGAATACCCGCACGGGAGCCGTGTCGAGGCGCGAAGTTGCCAATACGAAACACGACATGTTCTGTCCTGGCATCAGCCAGTTGTTCGATGGGAGGATCATGATTACCGGGGGCGCGAGCGCTGCGGTGGTGAGTATCTATGACCCAGTCAGGAATGAGTTTGTGCGAGGACCGGATATGAAGTTGGCCAGGGGGTATCAGAGTTCGACGACCTTGTCGACGGGCGGGGTGTTTACCATCGGAGGCAGTTTCACGGGGGGGTTGGGGGGCAAGGTGGGTGAGGTGTATGATCCGAAGACGAATGCGTGGACGCTGTTGCCTGGGGCGGACGATGTGCCGTTGCTGACGAAGGACCTCGAGGGAATCTGGAGGGAGGATAATCATGCCTGGTTGTATGCTTGGACGGGAGGGAGTGTGTTCCAGGCGGGACCCTCGGGGAAGATGAATTGGTATGGGACGACGGGGAGAGGATCTGTTACTCCTGCTGGAGTGAGGGACAATGTCGACGCCATGTGCGGTGTCAACGTCATGTATGATGCTGCGACCGGGAAGATCCTGAGTGCCGGAGGAAGCCAGGATTACACCAATAGCGATGGATTCACGTCGGCCCACATCACGACCATCACCAAGCCCAATGTCCCGGCGACGGTGGAGAGAGTGCAGGATATGAACTATCCGAGGGGCTTCGCGAACGCCGTAGTCCTGCCGGATGGCACGACGCTCGTCACCGGTGGTATGCGGAGGAGTCTGGTCTTCAGCGACTACAACAGCGTCTTGACGCCCGAGCTATTCGATCCGAGAACGAAGACATGGAAGAAGTTGGCTGTTGAAGGGGTACCGCGCAACTACCACGCCGTCTCGATCTTGCTGGCTGACGGCACTGTCTTCAGCGGTGGCGGTGGTATGTGTGCTGTCGGCAAGGGTTTGTCCGACGCGCACTGTGATCGCACTGTGGACCACGCAGATGGCCAGATCTATTCGCCGCCGTACTTGTTCAATGCCGATGGAAGTCTTGCGACTAGGCCGGAGGTCCTGAGTGTCTCTGGTACCAAGGTCAGAGTTGGAGGCACACTGGCCATCAATATGAAGGACTCTCAGGCATATACTTTCAGCCTTGTCCGGACAGGAAGTGTGACGCACAGCGTCAACAGCGATCAGAGGAGGCTGCCGTTGACCGCGACGAAGAGTGGAAAGAAGTGGACAGTCCGGTTGCCCACCGACTCGGGGGTCATATTGCCCGGATACTGGTATCTTTTTGCGATGTCCACAAGCGGCGTGCCTAGTGTGGCGAGAACCCTGCAGGTCACGTTATAGATAAGCCTGGTATGAAGTAATGCTCCCAATCCCCGCTCCCAATCCCCAAGTCCTTTCACCGCATGGTCATCCCAATCAACCACGGCTTAATGTTTCAAGGTAAAGGTTCAGTCTGCGTTGCAGCATCGATCACCAGTGTAAGTCCTCTGGACGCCCCAGACCGGCTACCCTCGTCCGAACAGAAAGCACACCTGAGAAAGCCATCCTTTGCAATCAAAGCTCGTGTATGTTCTTGGACATTGTGCTGGACACCATGTCCCTCATGCACGTGCCCAAAGCAATGTAAAACGCTGTCTAACTCTCTGGATAACAGCAAGCAGCTTCTTACAGCGGCAACAATCCCCTATCTTCGAACTATCCAGCATCCTCGCGGCGGATTGTTAATCTTGTGTCACATCTCCAGAGCAAAAAAGGACGCCGTCTCAGTGATGACGTTGTGTCATCGATGTTGAGGGTGTGAATAGCAGAGATGACAAGGAATCCGACAGTGCTGATGGTCGACATGTCGTCGGGAGGACGTGTTGAGCGATTTTGATATCCGTGCTAGCAGGATCACGCTCGCAACCAATGCATGCCGCCGGTACTCCACGAGCCAGGTGAAGTCACTCGAGCAGAGCTGAGCGCCGAGCCTCAAGCCGAGGCCTAGATGTTGCCATCAATGCAGACGATCCCCTATCCTTGTCTCGTGATGACCAGAGAAGGTGGTGGCTGGTAGTCATCCTGCCCTGGCCCTGAGCTGAGGGAGCGCAATTGAACGATCGGGACTATCACAAATTTCTTCGGCCCGATTACAAAGGGACAATTTTCACTTACATGGCTAGAGTAAGGGATCTGGCGTGACGTGACCACGTCGGTATTTTTTGTACATCTAGATCCTCCACAACGCTCTATGTACAGCCCAGCTCTTTCGATATCCTACCGTTACACATGCCTCAGATGACGTATCTAAATGTCTTATTCTCCCTGTCCGTGAGATTGGCCCACATCTCGTCATCCGTGGCACCGCCGCGATCATCAGCGGTTCCATACTTGCTGTCCCTCCTCTTGTTCTCCCACTTGTAGTACATCATCAAGGCAACCGCGGTCAAAGCACCGGAGGAGACAGTGACCATGACAGTGATCTTGGCTGGCAGGTACTCTGGCGCATCTTTTGCTTGGAATGTCTGAGGACCAATGACGCTTCCAAGGTTGAAAGCAGCTGCGATGAGCGACATGGCGATCGGCCTCTTGGTGTGACCTGCATTGTTGGCGGCAACCCAGCTGTACACGATAGGGGTGACGAGGACGTTGAAGTTGATGAGTAGGATACCAGCAAGGACGCCCGCCTTTGTTCGGACAAAAGACATGAGTGCACCAGACAGCGCAGATGGAATAGCGGCGAGACAGATGAACAGCCATCTCTGGCGGAAGTAGCGCACACCGAAGCTGCCCATGAGCACTGCAAAGATGGTGATACAACCAGCGGGAGCGTTGAGAATGGCGGATTGCTTTGCGGTGTAGCCGATGTTGCGGAGAAGGGTGGCCGAGAAGCTGGTGCCGACACCAGCATTGATACACAGAAGGACTTCCATCAAGAAAAGCAGGTACATTTGTGGATCACGGAGGAGTTCCCAGACTTGGGACAGACGGAATTGTGTGTTGGCGACGCCTGTCTTGTTGTCCGAAATGTGTCGCAGGAGAGCGCTCTTCTCCGTGTCGGTCATCCATTTGGCCTTCATGGGGCTGTCCGGGATGATCAGGTAGGTAAAAGCGCCGATGATGATGGTCGCGATACCGAGAACGATGAACATGATGCGCCAGTTGGCAATGCGACTGTTTGTCAAGTGCTGGAAGCCGAAGGAGGTAAGTGCACCGATGATCTGACCGACGCCAACTCCAGTGTACCAGAAGCCGAACCGCGAGGGCTGCTCATGCTTGGTGTACCTGCCATGTTGTGAGATACCACGTTGATTGCTGTCATGAGGGCGGACAGGGCGGACGAGCTTACCATTGACTGCTAATGATCATGAGGCAGGGCCCGACGGCAGCTTCGAAGATGCCCAAGAAGACGCGGCAAACGAGAAGGCCTGCATAATTCCTGGTGGTTGCTACGACTGCTGTAGAGATACCCCAAAGACAAACGTTGATGCCGAGATACCTGCCAGCTGGCACCTTATTCAAGATGAAGCCTGGCGTGGAGTCAGTAGGATTCGAACGTGTCCGTAAAGGATGATGGCGTTACCAGTAGGTACTTCGGCGAGAAGAAGGGCGACGAATGTAAAGGTGTTGGCGTTGGCAAAGTTGTTGCCTTTGAGATTGAGGTCCCGACTGATGTTCATCACGTTCGCATAGTTGAGCAGCACCTTGTCCAGGAACTGAGCGACGTAGCAGAAGAACATGATGGGTACGATCCTCAAGTCAATGCGTCGACGCAAAGCCTTGAGGTCGACCGCGGCCACCTCATCCTCGCTGACTTTGTTGGCGGTCAGAAAGTCGTATGCTTGATCCTTTCGAGCCCCGGGAACGATGCTGACATCTTCTTTTCCGGTGGAATGGCTCGGCGAGATAGGAGCACCCCGCACATTGAGGTTCTTCTCCGTGTCTTGAACCATGGCGAGACCGTGGCTGGAGAGGCAGGCTGTTGGGGAGCGTGGGGGAGCAGGAGGGAAACAACGGCTCCGAGGTGCAGATGAAAAGGGAACAACTCGCAAAAAGGCGACAGATTACCTTTCGCTGCGTTGGGGGGTCGCAGGTACAGAGATCAGCATATAATAATCAGTTGTAATCACAATGCGGCGGCGGCACAGCGGCCTGCGACTGCAACTGCGACTGCGACTTCGCTAGCCATGTCGAGACGAGAGGGGCTGAACGTGTGGGATCGCCTGCCACAGGTGGAGCTGTGAGAGGTCTGTAGTGCATGAATAGGCTTCCCTCGCCTCTCGCGGGTCCACCGCTGATGTAGTATTGCATCTCCTGCCAGGGTCCATCTAAGCCTGATGGGATACTAAGATGGAAGGCCGTATAGGTAAAGTGTTCGCGGTGGCTGCATTGGCGGGCTGTCATTGGAAGAGCGAAGATGGGACTTGAATGTGCCGAAACAGGCCATGAGGGACCGACTGCTGATCAATCGTGGACCCGGCTCCACGTGAAATTGGACCTGTCGACATCGCATCGTGGGATAGTTGTGCAGTCGAGAGTGATCATGCCGTATGTCTGCACGTTTATTGCGACGCGGCTGTCAGGGCTGGATCGACATGGGTGCGTCGGTGTTGGCAGTGGATGATAAAAAATATATCATTAAAAATAATAAGAGATGGAGGAAGAGGAAAAGAAGGCTTACAGTAAGGTTTCGGGAGAGCGAACGACAAGGGATCGGGGACTAAATTCCGCCCGCATACGCCCGCGTTGGCTTCCGCCCAGTTCAGGCCCGCCGCGACGAGAGTTGGTCAAGAGAGCGACAGACTTTGGGAGTGACGACAAGTGTGCAGCGAGTCGTGGGGGAGAGGGAGGACATGCGGTACCAATAGCGTACAGACCGTCTCTCTCTTTCACGCAGCGCTTGTTAGGTCTCGTATGCAGCGCTTGTCAGGTCTTGTATGCAGCGCTTGTCAGGTCTTCCATGCGGCACCTGTACGATCGATACCGACTGGTCAAGAAGGGCTTGCCCTCTGACTTGCCCTTTGTCCTTTGGCTTGCCTTGAACCTGGCCGTGCATGCCACCTGCAGATCGTCAGTTCGCTCTCTTGGCCTTGTTGCCCCCCGTGCCATCCCACTCTTCTGACCCGTCCGTCCACTCGCGTGTGTCAGGTCATCAAACACCAACTCGCTTTCTTCGCAAACGGGCCAGAGCGTATGGCAGGTTGGGTAACGATCGTCTGCCAGCTCAGGGTCATTGCATCTGGCTTTTGCCTGGTCTCTGGTCATAGCTAAGGTCAGTAACGTATCGGGCATGCTCCACGCAATGTTACAACAGCGGTATCCTATCCTGCCCTCGTCTATTCTTAAGGTAAGTCAATACTCCCACGGGTACGCCCGCCTTGCTCTAATTTGCATTCATGCGTTCATTTCTTCACCATCGCAAACCTATCCGGATTCTGCAAGTCGACTGTCAGGATGGGATGGGTGAAGAATGGTGCACCAGAGCTGGACGACGCCTCGAATTGGCGCACCATTGTCGCCGTCAACATTGTCTGCACACTCTGCATGGCTATTGTCTTGTCGCTGCGGATCGGCGTACGGGCATTCGTCGTCAAAGCTACAGGAGCAGATGACTGGTTCCTCTGGCTCGCTGCGGTAAGAGTCTTCATACTTGGTCTGCACACACAAACTGATGCCAACCTTGCAGGCATGTGCCATAATCAGCTGTACATTGAACATCACGCAGACACGGCTGGGTCTAGGACTCCCCGTACGTCTGCGACCAACCGCGAATCTCGACGAGTACACAATGGCAAGAAATACCTGAGCCCCTTGCAACAGCAACAAACGCTGACCTGCAACCAGCACAACTTTGTCAATAGGACCATGTATGTCATTGCCTCGACCTGCTACAAAATCTCTCTGTGCGCGAGCTACATGCGTATCATAGCCAAGAGTGGCCACCGGCATTATCGCTTTGTAGTCTGGGCCACCATGGCTTTGTCCGCAGGATACGGCACCTCGTTCCTCTTCGCCATCGTCTTCGCCTGCAATCCAGTTGAGAAATCGTGGAAGCCAAAAGTCCCCGGGAAATGCTTTCCACCATCGCCTTTCTACTATGGGACGACGGTGACCAACATCCTCATCGACATTATCGTCCTCTTCCTCCCCATCCCACTTCTGTGGCGCCTGCAAATGAACAAGAGGCGCAAGATGGGTCTGATCCTCTGCTTTGCGCTGGGTGCTCTGACCACCGTAGGCGCCAGCATGCGTCTCGCGTCCGTCGCAAAGGTCGTCCGCTTCGGCGACCCAGATGAATTCGTCATGTGGAGTTCCGTCGAGATCAACCTCGGAGTAAGCTTGGGCCAGACAGGACCCTTCCCCCAACCCCCACCCCCTGCTCGCTCGCTGACACATTCCAGATCATCACCGGTTCCATCCCCGCGCTGCTTCCGCTCCTCAAGAAGGTCCGCGGCACTACCACCAGCAGCGGCCCGACAGGACCGCAAAGCCACTCGGTCCGCTCCGGCCGCGCCCAGCTCCGCAACATGACCATCGGCAGCGCTCGCCGATCGACGAAAAACGGGACTCTGACCGAGACGTACGACGACAGCGACAAGAGTTCGCAGGAGAATATACTGGGGATCACGGATCGGGACATAGAACACGGCGCCATCGAGATCAGCAAGACGGTCGACATGCATGTCTCGACCTCGTCGGCTCCGTGCAGCAACTCGGCACGGCAGACGTACGAGCTGGATCGCATTGTGCCGTTCGAGCCTTCGAGTCCGCACGGGAAGCGCAGCTGGGAAGGCAGGGGATCGTAACATCCCCGAAGACTGGCGTTTGTAGATATAGCTTGGTCCGTCTCGCTGGTCTTGTTCCGAGACGGGCGGCAGCTCGAAGAGTATGGCATATACATACATCCCCATCCTTGGAGCGACCCCGAACGTATCAGTATCGTTTCTGTGTACAGTCGCTGCGTGAGCCGACCATGTTGATCTGCTAACGGATCAAAAGTCTCCAAGCAGAAGACGTACTGTAACGTTAAGAAATCTGCCATGCGAACTGGTTCTGGCGAGGTCCGTCCCGGATCCTGTAGGCGGATTCTAGCCGCGTTCGCGAGCAGCCGAACCATGGGAGATGGATGACAACGAACCGAATCACAAGATGCGAGACAGGTTCGTACGTAAATGACAAGGGTCCACCTTGCGATCACCCGTTTCTTGAACCATCCAGCGGATTATTTTAGTTTCACGAGTTGTTTCTGCCGGTCATTTCTCCCCCCCCCCCTCTCCCCCAATTTGTCATGTAACCAATAACTTTTGCACTTACACACACGGCTGTGATATACCCCGCTATTTCAGCCGCCTCCGGGAAAAGTACGTGTACAGGCCCCACCGGAGACGTGCCGGCAGAATCCATGGTCAAAGCCTGTTCGCTACATATCAGAACCTCAGTAAACTCGCCGCAAGTGGCGTTACGGGGGAGACTATAAAGCATGCTGAGCACGCTGCACGCTGCGCACTTTTGCACGTCCCACGCCAAGTCGAAAGGCCTATCAATAGTTGCCTTGCAATTGGGTCGTGGCTTTAGCGTATGGGCCGATGATCGCAACTCGGAGGTTTGTATTTTTTCGGAGAGGCAGATAATTGTTGTCGTTCTCAAGCAAGGTCATGCCCTCCGGCGCGGCCTGGTAAGCTAAGTTGCGAGCGTCTTGAGTATTGACGTCTCCGGCACCGAGGGAGTTGTATGGCGATTGACCGCCGAAGAAACCAACCTTGAAAAGACCTGCATACAATCTAGTCAAAGCCTGATCAAGTTTCGCTTCGGTCGTGTATCCTCTCGTGATGGCGTCGCCCAGATTGGCATACGTGGTCCCGCATTCAAGATCGACTCCGGCATTCATGGCCACTGCGGCGGCCGATGCGGCATCCCGGGTAAATCCATGACCTTCAGGACCCTGATAGATCCACCGGACCGCCTCGCAGTCGGAGACAACATGCTGGTGAGGTTGGGTGAAATTGTACGTATTCCGCAGCAGATCTGTGATCAGATACTCGCTAGCACATGCAGGCACCCCGTTGACCGCATTGTACGAGCACATGACGCCGGTTGGTGCCATGTCGCGAACACAGGTCTTGAATGGTGGCAGATAGTACTCGGCCATTTCTTGGGAGGTAGGGTTGTAGTTGCTACCGTATCGACCGTCTTCAAGATCGTAGGCGGCAAAGTGCTTGCACGCGACAAGCACCTGCTTGTTGTCAGGGTCGGTACCCTCAAGAGCCGACACGACTTGCGAGAGATACGACTGAGTGTGGAAAGGATCCTCTCCTGGTGTCTCCTGACCGCGTCCCCATCGAGGATCGCGGAATGGATTAATGTTGGGTGTCCAGAAGTCGAAGCCCGTACGGCCGACATTGGCAAATGCGCGAGCTTCGCGTCCGATGGTCTTTGCAATGGCGCTGACCATGGTGTCATCGAAGGATGCTCCGAGATTGATTGGCATGGGAAAGCTGGTCGCCGAGGAGAAGTCTAGGCCCGGAGCATTAAAGTACCCAGAGATGGCGAATGGAGGACCAGCTACGCCGTGCAAGGCTTCGTTCCACCACTCGTAAGGCAGAACACCAAGTCGAAGAGCACCATTGGCCGAGTTGACAAGGTTGTCGATCTTCTCCTGCCGTGTCATCTGTGACACAAGACCAGCAGCGCGCTGAGCAGGCGTCTTGGTGGTGTCGCATGCCTTGGTCGATTTGAGTGGTTCTACGGTACAATCGAGCGGAAAGGCCGAATTGCCATTGCTACTCCGGGCATTGCTAATCTGGACGACAGAGATACTGCGAGCTTGTTCAGCGACAGCAGGAGCATTTTGTGAAATCAGCGTACCGATAGAAACCTCCACACTTTTGCGAAGAGTCCGCTGGGCAAGCGTAGTTGCAGTCACCGACTGGCGCCGACTGGGCGTTGGAGGCAATGGCGTTTCCGCAGTAGCATTCACTTGATATCTGGTCAGCCCTGGGCCAGGTACACGGATCCCAAACGAACGACTTACTTGCCGTACTCCGCACCAGCGTACTGATATCCAATGAGACCACAAGCATTGGCGCACCATTGAATGGAGCTTTGAGCCAAAGGATTCAACCGCCGTCCTGCCAGTACTCTGTTCTGACCATCTACATAGCAGCCTCGAGAAGTGTAGGCAGCCACATAGTCTTGAGCGGCGACGGTGGTACCGAAGAGGAACAGAGCAAGGTGCTGGTAAAGCATGGTCGTTCAGAGCTCAATTGACGATAGGTGTGATCAAAAGCTCAAGGGAGTCGTCCTTTATGTCTTCTTCCCTGTCCTGAGCAGCCATACTGATCCCTCTGACCCCACCTCGTTTGACCCCGAATGACCATCGACAGCAATAGCGAAAAGTCTGGCTAAATGTCATGAGCAGAAGCCGCAAATCGCGCGCAAACGACACCTCCTGGTGCTTCTGGTCTGTTGCAGTCGTCGAGCACGCACTGGGGACATGCTTCATAGCCATCCAATTTGCGGGGGCCCGAGATTCCGCAACGTACATCATGCTCCTGGGGACTTGGCTGCAAACCTTGTTGGCCGTTCGTCCAGGTCAGCGTTCAGGTCAGCGTTCAGGTCAGCGTTCAGGTCAGCGTTCAGGTCAGCGTTCAGGTCAGCGTTCAGGTCAGCACACGAGCCGTCAGACACCGCTGGTCACACACAGGCGTGCTTGACGAAGCCCACCACCTACCTCGGACAACGCACACCCACCACACGACACGACAGGTAACGATCTGGACTGTGCCCGGCGGCTCGACCTCGCTCTCCCACCTCATGACATCGTGCTCGAACATGTGACCTTGCTTCACGAGATGCATGTGCTACGCATACGCTGAGGGCAGGCGAAGCGAAATCTTTGTGGCTTGATCGCATGAGCATGCATTGCCTCGGACTGGCGAGAAAGTAGACAGACCAACTATCCGAGATGGGGGGACCGTGAGGAAGACGCTGCAGCAGGTGGATTTGAACGTTCGGCGGCGCAAGTGCAGAAGGTGAAGTCGAAGTCTATCCTCTATTATCGCCAGCGCCTGAGGCACACATGGGGTCGTCGACCAATAGGAATTGCTGGCGGACATGGGCGTTTACCCCCGCCGGACTCGTCACCAACCTTAGAGGATTATTTCTAGGTAACTTACAGTGTCCAGCTCTTTTCCTTCTGCACCATTCATTATTCAAGATTCATTATTCGTTATTCATTGTTGTAGTAGAGCGTCCATCCTCTTCCCCCTCCTTCCTACCATCGTCTTGCCCCACAGACGCGGCGGCAACATTGTGCAACCTCGTCTATGTTCTTGGGCCCGGCCGCCGGTGATTCGGGGCGCGCGGATGTCTCACTGTCTTTCAGCTGGAACGCGTGCCGACAAGGCGACTGGCATCCAGGTAAGCAGTCATGTAAGCATTCCGGTAAGCAGTCCGGGTAGAGGGGATGAGTGTGTTGTCTGTCATGACGGTCGTCGAGGTTGGTTGGTTCCGTTGGCGAGCTGTCGTCAATACGAACGCCCCTGGCGAGTCTCTTTAACCTTGTCGATTCATCCACCTTTACCCGGCGCATGGCTTTGACACGGTTCTTCCCTCACCTCACGTTGCCAACCGCCCGGGTCCACAGTGGCGGCAGGGTCTGATGTCTTCTTTTCGTGCCTTCTCCTCACATGGCATTTAGCCTGTTCTATTGTACCCCAGACTTCTCCGGATAATCCAGTCCTGGTGCCGATCAGCAGATCTGCCCCAGGCCCCCGGATGTATGTATATATGTCGGTAGCCATGCTCACCAAGCCTGTCGCACTAGAGGCTCTACCTCAATTACCTGAGGAAGCACACGATACAGTATCGGCAACATGGGTCTTAGCAATACTGCGCAGAATGCCGGACTCTCCAACAAGCGCGGAGAGTTCGCTGGCCCTACAGGGGCCAAGGGCCTCATCGCAAATGGACACGCTTTTGCCATTGCCGTTTTTGCCTCGATGGGTGGTTTGATCTATGGCTGTGAGTTGTCATCCACGGTATAGACTGATGGACCAACCGCTGATCACCTTCTACAGACAATCAAGGCATGTTCGGTCAGATCCTGGCCATGCCTTCCTTTGCGAACACCATTCATCCCGAATCCATCACAAATGAAACATCGAGGGGTCTCCTTACCGCTATTCTGGAGCTTGGTGCTTGGTTGGGTGTGTTGATCAACGGTGTCGCTGCCGACTACTTTGGTCGAAAGGCCGCGACACAGGGTGGTGTCGTAGTCTTTTGCGTGGGTGTTATCGTCCAGGCTGCTGCCAAAAGTGCCAACTACATCTTGGGTGGACGCTTTGTGACCGGTCTTGGTGTTGGTGAGTGTTGAAAAACGCGACATGGCAGATCGAGAGGACTGACTGGAATAGGTGTACTGTCTATGGTAGTGCCTCTGTAGGTATTCGTCGCGTTTTCCGCTTCGTTCAGCACTGATAATAGCAAGCTATAATGCCGAGCTTTCGCCCCCGGAACTTAGAGGAGCCCTCGTCTCTCTACAGCAGCTGGCTATCTGCTTTGGGATCATGATCTCGTACTGGATTGGTGAGTCAGCACCGTCGCACATGAACACTATTACAACGCGTCTGTTACGTGTATAACCTTCGACGGTGCTAACTATTCTCTAGGCTACGGCACAAACTACATTGGCGGTACCGGCGAAACTCAGGCCAATGCAGCATGGCTGATCCCTATCTGCATCCAATTCGCGTTCGCCCTGGTACTTGGTATCGGCATCCAATTCATGCCCGCCAGTCCAAGATGGCTCATGAGCCAAGGCCGTGAAGACGAGTGTCTCGCTGTCCTGGCTGGACTTCGTCGCAAGCCTGTGGATCACCCGGGTATCAACTTTGAATTCCTCGAGATCAAAGCACAGCACCTGTTCGAGGTCGAGACGTCCAAAGCCAAGTTCCCCCAATACCAGGACGCCTCCCTCACCAGCAGGATCCGACTGGGCATGCATGGATATGCAAGCTTGCTCACCAACAGGTCACTGCTCAAGCGAGTCATTGTCGCGGTCTTTATCATGGTGTTCCAGCAGTGTAAGCTGTCTTCCCATCAGAATGAAAAGCCGCAAGCAATCTAACATACTACAGGGTCCGGTATCAATGCCATCTTGTACTATGCCTCGTTCATCTTCAAGGATCTCGGCTTGACTGGCAACACAACTTCCCTTCTCGCCGGCGGTGTTGGAGGCATTTTGCTCTTCCTGGCTACTATCCCAGCAGTGCTCTACATTGACAAGTGGGGTCGCAAGCCTTTGCTGATCGTCGGTGCGCTCGGCATGGGCATCTCTCACTTTATCGTTGCCGCCCTCATGGCTTCCTACAGCGACAATTGGCCGGCTCATCCCGCTGCAGGCTGGGTGGCGGTAGTCTTTGTTTGGATCTACCAGATGAACTTTGGATATTCGTGGGGCGTGAGTGTTCCTTCATCAAAACTCAAGGTACTTTGCTGACATGTCCGCAGCCTGGCGCATGGGTCTTGGTCTCCGAGGTGTTCCCACTGGGTGTCCGAGCCAAGGGTATCTCGATCGGTGGCTCTTCCAACTGGCTCAACAACTTTGCTGTAAGATGATCCAGTAGAAAAATCTCCGACGTCTTGCTGACAGTACCCAGATCGGACAAGCCACGCCATTGATGGTCAAGCAAATGGGCTACGGAACCTTTGTCTTCTTCGGACTCATGTGTGTTCTTGGTGCCGCGTTTGTATTCTTCGTCGTTCCTGAGACTAAGGTACGTGTCGTGTTCTGTCGTGGCTGGATCAGCAATACTGACTGCTAGCAGGGTCGCACACTCGAGGAGATGGATGAGCTTTTCGGCGACGAGGCTGGACAGGCGCTGGAGGACAAGGCGAGATACGAGGAAGTGTATCGTAGTCTTGGACTGTTGGGATCTGCGGAGGACTTGGGCAAGGTATCCCTTCATCATGCCGAGAAGGTTGAAGGATCAAGGATGGAGGCATGAGGCAAGCAAAGCCTTTTTGTCCCCGTGAAACACGCCAAATTTAGACACAGAGTAACGGTCGTAGATATCATCAATTCATGATGGTTTCTATAGAGAAGAAACTGATGCTTTGATCGACATGTGTTGACGGATCTCCGCCCAATCGCGCTGTCACTACGGTCGATGCCATGCATCACCTCCGGTGGGATACTGGTAGTCATAAGCTAGCTGACGCAGGCCATGTCAGACTGGGTGGCAGTGCGCATTGCATGCCGAGGTCATCTGCACCCTCAAATGCCATAATCCATCACTCCAGCCCAGCCTCCATACTCCCATCCCTTCGCAGACACTCTCTCCCAGCCTTTCGGAAAGCCGTACTTCTCAAAGTAGGCCCTCAATTTGCCCTTTGCCACTCCCTGCCCGAAGGCCCACTCGTACCTCCTCATAAACCCGTCCAGCTTCTCCTCCGCCGACGCCGCCGCAGCTCCCAGATGCCCGTCCTTAGGCTCATCAAGGGCATTCCCAAGCCCCAGCTCCCCCATGACCCGCGCCCAGGTCCCCTGCGATTCCGGAGAGGTCCCGATCGAGGTTTTGCTCAGACCCATGGTCTCTGCTTTCTCCAACAACTTCCCACGCGGACCCTGTGGCATCTGCGCCCCATTATACCCGCCGACCTCGCGCCTCACCTCCTCGTCCCCGTAGCCAACCCCCTCTCCCCCCGCATACTCCACCTCTCCGACTCCATGTCCGAAACAAGTCTGGTCCCAGACGACCTTGAACTCCCCATCCACCACCCACCCCTTCCTGTGCGTCCTGAACCTCGCCACCCTCTCCAACTCGCCCAACGTCTTGACCTGGCCCTCCAACATCGGCAAGAGCCTCAGCTCCACATCTTCTTGACCGTGGACCTCTTCGAATCTGGTAGTTGCGCCATCTGGCTCGTGTTCGCTCCTTTCGTCACTGAAGATGCGTTGTCCAGAGACCGGCAATTTGGCCTGCCATTCCCCGTTCCTGAGGCGGAGATACATTCCCTTCTTGAACAGAGACGCAGTACCAGGCGTGTCGAGATAGACGTCGACGAAGCGTCGGTCCGGGAGGCGGTGGAGGGAGAGGAACGGGACCGGACCTGCGTTGGTGGCGAAGAGTGGCGACAGGGAGGTGAATTTGCGCTCGACTTCCAGGACGGCGGTGCGGACGGAACTCATTGTGGAGGGTATGTGATTGCAAAAAAAGTGGATGATGATATGTACCTTTGTGAGTCTGACGTGAGGATGCTCTGGTTGTTGATGCGTTACGTGAGATCTTGATGGTGGGCACGACAGATCGCGTGGACGTGACTGACTTGTTACTCTGTGAAGAATAGATCGGGACAGTGGTTACTGTGTACCTTTGTGTGAGTTCTGGTAATGTAGTTGTGTTCTCCTCGTCGCTGTGATACGTAGCCTCTTGACGGTAGGCACAACGCGGTGCGTTGATGTGGCTTGTTGTTACTCTGTGAAGGCGCGACTCGGAGTCGTGTGAATATGACGAAGTGAATTGATGGAGCGGTAGTTGTATCTTCTTGTAATGGCACGATATCTCTCTGGACCTGGTCTTCTGCGTGATTGGCAAATCGAGTCGAGTGACCTGATAGGCAGACGATGTGATATGGAAGAAACGATGAGAGATGTGAAAGAGGACTGTAAAAGATACTCGACCGCAGCTCTTGCAACGACTCGCTCCCGCAGTCACATGTCATGTAATCGAGTCACTTCGCTGCCCCAGCCACCTCTCGCAGGTGCACCAGCAGTCCGTGTATCCCAGAGCGAGGTTCGAACCCCAGCCATCTAGACCTACCTCATCCAGTCCCATTCCTGGACAAAATATCCGAGGGCGAGGCCCGAACCCCGTCCCTCTATACCTGACCCCCTCTTGGACTCCTGACAAAACAGCAAAAAAGTCGTCGTCGGGCACCTTATAGCTCCAGGCAGATCTCCTATTGGTCCCTACCTAGCTCTGAGGCCTAGGCTACTGATGCGAACATCAGGTAGAAGTTTTCGGTTCTACGCCGAGGAGTATTGCGTTTCATCACGTGTGCGTCGAGTGGACTCCAAACTCGGCTTAGTTGCCTGGTTTGATTCGCAGTCCTTAACCACTGAGCTAACTCGGTAGTTGACTGAAAGGGAATTCAACTTCATCGTTAATATACCTTATTTGATTTTATTCTCGGCATAGCCGCAACGCCTGTGGGGCGCAACCCCCTGCTGCGGTCTGGGACATATAGGCATTGGATAAGTGTGCAATCTGATACGTTTGAAGGCAAGAGTGGTGTAATGATCTGGGCCTATATCGCGCGTGAAACGCTGAACTCGTAATACTTCTGTTTCGTTGTGCGCCGGGAATGAAAGGAGATAATGGAAAGTGGCTCACGTGCTCGCCCGTATTGTCTAGCTAGAAGACGTCTGCAGTCTACTCCATGTAGTCCCAGGCCGCTCACTCAAGAAAAGAACGGCCTTCGACATGATCATCACCAATAATCCTCGACTACCACTCCAGCTCGTCGGCCTTCTCTTCGCCGCCACACCCTCTCTCTTCCCTGGACCAATCAAAGACTCCGCCCCTCTCGGCAAAACTCTCCTGGTCCCAGTACGCGCTCTCGAGAGCCTTCGCGACCCCGATGTCAAGGATGGATCCGCTCGGCTGTTTGCCATCGCGGTCTAAAAATCTCAGACACTCGTCGAGAATAAGGTAGCTCTTCGCCATAACCTTGTTGCTCTCCGGCACGAAACAGACCTGACGCTCGTGACGCTTGCAGAACTCCTCGTAGTCGCCGTCAGAGATGAGGAAGCGATCGACATTTCGGTGAGTGGCTTGTCCGTCATCTCGCCCTTGACCATCAGGACCTGGAAGCACTTCCAGCGAAAGGGTCGAAGGCGATCAATGTGAAAGCTCATATCTTCGTCTTTGTTGAGAGCGCATACGACAGTGTTGATCTTGAATTTGACGCCGTACTTAAGGCACCACTCCTTGATCTGATAGAGCTTTATGACGTTATCTCCGGACCCGCGGCCGATGGCAATATTGGTTTGTTCGTTGAAGGAGTCACAGCTGATGGCGAGGATATCCAAGTTGTGAGCATGTTGGCGCATCCACTTTTCAGTGATCAGAGAACCGTTGCTGACGATAGACACCGATTCCAGGCCGAGGGTTTGCTTCGCGTAGTCGACCATCTCGCCCAAAAACGTTGCCGCAAGGAAGGGTTCGCCGCCTGCAAAGTTGACTTTGCGCATACCGGCCTCGGCAAGGAGCTTCAGCGCTGCTTTGGCATTGGCTGAGGTTTCACGATGGGAAGTAAGCGCGGTGTGAAAGCAGAAGCCGCAGACCTTGTTGCATTGGCGGATGAAGTGATAGTTGACGCTGATAGGACGAGTTGGTGGTGTAATGTAACCGACGAGGTTGAGGTGGCTCTTGAAGACCGGTATGACGATGATAGCCGCCGTCAGAACAGCTACCACAACCTGCACAGGCAGGCAATGGTAAGCCGACTGCAACAAGTCGCGAAGCATGGCGATTATGTCTGGTCGTTACGGAGTTGCAGATTCGAATTGATATTCTGATGTGATCGTTGCTGGAAAGATGAGATGAATAAAGAAAGAGAGGAGTGCCAGATGCTTTGTGTCGCAGGGCTGGCTGTGATGTGAACCGTAGGCAGATGTATTTTCAGATGACTTATGCTGCAGGGCTGGCTGTAGTGTGAATCACAGGCAGATACATCTCTATGAGACACAATTGCCTTCGGCTCACACTATTACTTCATACTGCCACATCCACCTGCGCATATTCCAGCATCGCACTTGTGATTCTCCAGTCTGCGCCTGCACAGCAATTGCTCACATCACCAAGATAACAGTTCGCTCCAAGCTAGGGAACCGACGGAATGTCGCCCAATTGCGACCAAGACTTTCTGATTTTCGTTATCGGTAGTGCTGACGATGTTGCCACGTACGAAATCGACACTGACTACGACTAGGGGCTCCAGGATCCGGGAAAGGCACCCTTTGCAGTCGGCTTGCATTGGAGAATGACTTTGTGCACCTGTCTGTTGGTGACCTTCTCAGGCAAGCGAGTAGCGCTGGATCTGAAGTGCTAGATCAGACTGTCGTCGAGTGTGTTCGCAAAGCGGAACTTATCCCAGCGAAGACGCTCGCGAAGGTACTCGCAACACACGTCGGCCGCGGCAAGGAGAACCGCCAGTGTCGCTTCATCGTTGACGGCTTTCCTCGCGATATCGATCAAATCAAAGCAGTCGAGGATATTGTGAGTCTTTGGCGCCGATATTGACACTGCAAGCTTACCTCCCTCAGATCGGAAAGCCCAAGCTGGTGCTGTTTTTCGACTGTCCCAAGGCAGAAGCGAATCAGCGCTATCTCACACGCAACATTGAGGGACGCGACGATACTAGTGACCTGTTTGAGAAGCGGTACTCTGAATTCGAAGAGAAGAACGGGCCGATCGTGGAGCACTACCGCAAAGAGGGAGCATTGATCAAGGTTGAACCATGCCCGCCGGCCGTACTGCTTGAAATCTAACCAGTCCAGATCGACACGAGCGGAGTGAGCGATGTCTCATTCAACCAGCTGAATCAGGCTCTTCGTCAACGGGACGAGTGGGAGGACATCTACTGGAGACCCCAGCCATGGTAGTCGTTGGTCCCCCGTGTTGGAGAGCTCTGCTCTATGAGTTGGTCAAGGAATCTCGGGACATCCGGCGACTTGTATATCATAGGAAGGGACTCGCCATACATAACGCAAGACATGATTGACTTCCATTGGCCTCTTGTGATAGTCTTGTGCTTATGCTTCGGCCAGTCGGAGGCCACCCATTTCCGTCAGATCCGCCGAAGTTTTCCCGACGCCAGGCTATCTGGAGTTGCCCGCAACCTCACCTCATCACTGAGAGCACGTCCATACTTTGCGCGCCATTTATACACAACATGGCGGGCATGGGAGCTTCCGGCGTGGTTTTACAGCGGTCGCTGTGCCGATCGAGCGCTCCCACAGTCGTCAATGCCTCGCGCTTGCTCTCAAGGACCAGCAAACGATCTCTTCAAGACATCGCAATCACGCGGACTGGGAAGCCGATTATCAGACTTGCTGGCGGAAGGTATGTGTACTCACTGAACGTCCATAAGAGGGTGCTGACTGGATTTCAGATCATCCCTTGGTGGTAGGTCTGCGGGTGCGAGGTGGAAACAAGAGAGGATACTGATCACGACACAGGCCACACGGCAACGGTCTTTGGCGCAACTGGATTCCTCGGACGATACATCGTGAACAGACTCGGTACGGGACGCAGAAATGAAAAGACAGGTCACCAGATCTGACTTGAAACCAGCAAGGGCAGGATGCACAGTTGTAGTACCGTTCCGGGAGGAGATGGCGAAGCGACACTTGAAAGTCTCCGGTGACTTGGGAAGAGTAGTCTTCATTGTAAGTGGATAACAGAGAAGTTTATCGGAAGGCCCCTGACCGGTCAAGGAAATGGATCTCCGGAACACAGCATCGATAGAGGAGTCAGTACGGCATTCGGACATTGTGTACAACTTGATAGGCCGCGACTACGAGACGAAGAACTTCGACTTTGAGGATGTCCACGTTGATGGCGCTCATCGGATTGCCGACGCCGTGGCAAAGTACGACGTCGACCGCTTCGTCCACGTCTCATCACACTCGGCACTCTCCGACTCGCCATCCGCATTCTATCGAACCAAGGCCCGCGGCGAGCAAGTGGTACGAGATGTGTTCCCCGAGACCACTCTCGTCAGACCAGCTCCGATGTTTGGGTTTGAAGACCGTCTGCTCCATCGCCTTGCAAAGCCGACACACCTCACATCCAACAACTTCCAGGAGAAGTTTGCGCCTGTCCACGTTCTTGATGTCGGTCAGGCGCTTGAGCAGATGCTTTATGATGACAATACTGCCGGAGAGACGTACGAACTGTACGGTCCCAAGGTCTACAACATGGCTCAGATCAGGGAGCTCGTAGAAGCCGAAATTATGAAGCACAGGCGGCACATTAACGTCCCACGGCAAGTCATGGCACCTGTCGCGGACGTGCTCAACAAGTTCCTCTGGTGGCCTACAACCAGCAAGGATCAAGTGATCCGCGAGTTCCTGGATCAGGTGATTGACCCCAAGGCCAAGACCTTCGAGGACCTGGGCATGGAGCCTGGCGAGCTGGCCAAGTTCACATACAAATATCTGGTAAGAATTGCTGCACCACATGACAAGACTCGCATATCTGACAAGCTCACAGCAAGGATACCGGAGTTCAGCATACTACGACCTGCCCCCGATGACGGAGAAGGAGAAGCGGGAAGAGAAGAAGTATCTCCACGTCATCGACGACCAGTAGATATAGCGTCTGTATAAATTACAAGTATCCCGACCCCGACCTCATGATTCTGGAATGCCGAACGTGATCTCCCTGGAGGACCACTTAGACATCAATATCCCTCACTACGTAGAACAGAATGTACGCCTCGGACGCCAAGACCTGTTCCTCCTCGACCAAGACCACCTTTGAATCATCGAACATGAACCACTCGTCATAAACCCTCGAGAAGCTGATGTAATGTCCCGAATCCATCTTGCCCTTGTGCACAATCACCGAACTAAGCTCGTACACCGGCCTCGTGCGTCCCGTCTCGTCGTCCTTGTCCCCTCCCTTGTCCTTGTCCTTGTCCTTGTCCTTGTCCTTGTCCTTGTCCTTATCTGCCCCCTTGACGGGACCATCCTTCTTCTTCTCCTTGACATAGGCGCCCAGATCCACCGTCATGGGAAACCTCACTTTGGTATCCAGTTTGATGCCCTGCCCTGAATTCTTGCTGTGGCTGAAGCGCTTCAGATGGATCGGCAGGACAGGCGGGAGGCGCGCCAGACTCAACCTCTTGGTCGCGGCTTGCTGGCCGTCGCATTTCCGACACGTGTAGTCGGTGGAGGGCAGGCTTTCGAGGCTGGTGAAGCGGTCGAAGCACTCGATCAGACCCATGGACGGCTTGTCCTCGGCGTCCTTGTCCTTCTTGTCCTTCTTGTCCTTGTCTTTGCCCACTGTCATGCTGATCTTGTTCTCCTTCTTGCTCTTCATACCGGGGATCTTGACGTCGAGACTGAGGTCCATGAAGGGGTCGCGAGCGGTGGTGACGTTTTTGCATTTGCTGCATGTGACGGTGCTTTGAAGGACGCCGCAGAAGGTGCGGTGGATGATGCAGCTGCAGTCCTCTGCCTTTTCCTCCTTGCTCTCGTCTTCGATGTTCGCGCTATGGAGACTGTTGAGGATGAATTGAAGATATTCGTGAGCGTCTTGTTGTTGGTATCCTGCAAGATTGCCCCCGCCGCGCCAGCTGGACTGTAGCATGGCCACGAGACCGTAACCTTCGGCTTTCTCTTGACTGTGGAATTCGGAGAAGATGTCGTCCATGGCGCAGGAGGTGCAACATTCGCGCTCGCATTCGGCGCTGCGATGGGATTCGGAGAGGTAAAAGGCGCGGATGAAGGGGTTGTGAATCAAGGATTGTAGGACGACGGACATGAAGCATGTTTGGCCCATGTTGTAGAGACCACGAAGGCCAAGAGCGCGGCATGGGACAGGGGAGGAATTGGCGGCGAGAATCTTGGTGTCAACGTCGGAGCGGAATGTTGAATAGGAGCGCTTGCGACCGCGAAGAAGCCGTATCTCGTCAAAGTAAGGGTCGTGGATGATGTCCATACATGTCCGACAGTAAATGTGGCCAGTCAGCGACTCGGCACCTGGGATGCGTGTTAGAGACTATTGCAACCACTCCCAGGAGCTGGAGGATCCTACAGAACTTGTGCGCTTTGTCATGTGCTTCTCTTGTCTCCGAAGTCGCTACATTCGAGCACTCTAAACAGAGCCATGTCGGTCTCAGGCTGTAGGGAGCCGTGCCCGAGGCGATCTTCGGGAGGCGTACTGAGAGGTTGGTGTCTTTGTTGATGGCTTGTATGAGTCTGGTGTACTGTTTGGTCGCGTCGGGGCGCGCATTATCTAGAAGGGTTTTGATATGATCTGGGACGGTAAGCCGATTGCTTGGATCTGAGTATGCGCATCTGTCGTACCGCATCCGAACACCTTCTTCTCCGAGTTCCCCAGCCTGATGTCGCCAAGTGACGGCTTCTTGGTGAGCTTTGGCGATTGCTGGGTTGCCGATGATGGAGCAAGCGTGATGGTCTCCATTATGAAGCTGCTGCGACCAGCCTAGCTTCCCTGGCGCATGCGCATAATAATGTCAGCCCATCGAGATCCTAGAAGACATGACGGCGAAGAAGATGGGGTGCGGCTCTGACGCAGAGACGTGATAGGTAATTAAGCTTCGCCGCCGACTTCGCCGCCGAACGATTGATGTGTGTGGAGCTGAGCCGCCGATGCCGCGCGCTTAGGAAGAGGAACTCCAGCAAGCGAATCTCACTTTCGTACTGTCTCAACATTTGGCAAAATAATTGGCTACGCCGATGAGTCACAAGGAACTCGAGTGGATGCGTAAACGTATCGGAATCGCACAAGCGTCCCTGCATTGTGACTATAGTGCCGTGTTGATCAGACTGCGGAGTCAAATTAGAGGAGACGAATGGGTGTTGCAGTAGCAGTCAGCAAGGTTTGTTACCGACGAGTAGACATTTCTTGGTACCTTTGAGCGGTGTTGATGGGTACTACACGTTCATATATAATCCCTTTCCCTTACCCTGTCCTCGTGTCCTTAGACAATACCACTTAGCTCCAAGTCCTGTATTCATCAGGAGTCACTAGCAAGTTTCCACGACCAAGTAAACCGACATATATAACAGAACACTCTGCCACGTGGCAAGCACAGGATGCAGTTCTTCAAGATTTACACCATCTCAGCTATGGCGCTGCTCGGCCTCGCCGTTGGCAGCTCGGCTGTCGTATTACCCAGTGCGGTGGCCAGTGTCGATGCCAGCGCGACAGTCGCCCAGGGCTTCAACGATACCTCTCCCGACTCTCTCAATGTCACCGCCCAAGACATGGCTGTCTACACGGCTACCCACTCTTCCCACGAATCCGCCAACGAGTCATCGTCTCCTACTTTTGGCACATCTGCAGCCCCTCGCCTGGAACTCTCCCGCCGCGATCGCAAACGCTTCTTTGGCCGATGCAATGCCAAGACCCAGCAATGTCATCTCTTCCAAATGCATAGCCGGCTGGGCAACAAGAAACTTGACCACCACTGCAGTAAGCACCACCTCTGCATGCAAGACGGAGACATTTGCGGATACAGCCCGCTATCCATGAAGCGCACGGTATGCGACTGGTGGTATTACAAGAGGCTACCAGAAGGTGAGAGGAAGAAGTGGCCCGAGAATGAGGAGGCGCCACCTGATGTGGACGTTGCGGTGATGGCAAGTGGGAGGAAGGGGGATCCTTATATCATCGAGCTAAAGTGTAAATATTATGGGGAGTGTGAGGCGATGTTCAAGATCCAGAAGGGGGACTAGTGGAGCATAGAAGGAGAAGAGACTATAAGAAGTGATGTCTGGATGGGCGTTTCCGTAGGATAGTTTGATCGGGTTATTCATTCATCGTCTCATACAGTGCGCCTAACATGTGTGGTCAATATCTTATACCGTGAATCAGGTGTCACAGCCCCTACCATTTGTCGGGGTTCGCTTCAATGTACTTTGCAAGCAGCTCTACCGTCGGAGTATCGTCCAGTATGACAACTTCGACACCATGCTGTCTCAAAAACTCCTCCCTACCAGACATGTGTCGATTCTCGCCAATGACAAGCTTCTTGATTCCAAACCAGATGATGGAGCCTGCACACATTGGACACGGCGAAAGTGTGGTATACAGAGTCGCACCCTTGAACAGCGACGAAGACTGATAGCGCACACTGTCAAACGCAGCCGTCTCCGCCTTGACGGTGTCAGAAGGAAGTAGTAGATCCACAGCTGGGCAGACAACGCACATGCAATATTGGACTTCCATTCTGCACCCTCATATTACGACCGCGGCCAATGACCTTGCCTTCAGCATTAACGATGCTTGATCCTATAGGCATTCCGCCTTCATCCAGGGACGCCTTCATCTCGGCGAACGCGACCTGATAGCCTGCATCTTCGACGGACATGATAGGCCTGTCAAATCAATTCGATGCTATTCAATGTGCGGTAGAGAGTAGTAAGTTAGGGGACGATTGCTCGTGTCTTTGGGTGTAGTGAGCCATGGGCTGCAGCTTGTAGTGCTGACAGGACTGGAGTTAACCCGGAGTACGCGATCCCATCTTCGTTATGAGATCCGGCATTCTGATTGGCTCGCTTGCCCCATCTCCATCTCCGACAGCTCGAGCTGACAAACCCCGGACGAACTTGCCAATTGTTCCTTGCTCCTCTCTCGTCTCCGTACCTTCTACCGCTCCACAGAGCTTGATCGCCGTCTTACTCACCGTCTACGAAAGAGCGCAACGGCATATTGTCCGTCCTTGTGGTGCCCAGATTCACCTCTGCTTCGTAATTCGGATCGCAGATCCCTGCAGTTTACCTACCGTCCACGCCAAGATCGCTCCAGGTTCGACCGCACCTTTGGGAATGGAGCTTAGAAATAGGCCAGGACTTATGTGCGTAGTAAGTTCGAAAAGTGAGTCGAAGCGGTGCTATATTGTTGTGCTACATTTCCAATGAACGAGATGGATCATCACAACCAATTCACACGACACAAAACTCCCTTCCACTCCACCCCTTGCACATCACTCTCCGCTGCTCACCCGTGCCTCTTATCACCCATCAACCCTTGAAGATACTCACGCCGCCTACCTGTCGACAGCAGCAGACTTCGTGACGACGGTCCGCTCGATATGTATGAAACTGTCCGGGATGCCCCTTTCGGGCAGTTCGTTCGCTGGGCTACCAGGAACAAGTACTTCAAGTACGAGGAAGAGCTAGAGGACTTTCAGCTGCCATGGGAAGTTGCCATCGCGAACGGAGAAAGTACCGTTGATGCCGCACACGTCATTGATGAGCTTGCATCAAACTCGTCCGCTGAGTCCATCACCCGCATCAAGACAGAGACCGATCTCCCTCGCCTGCCAGAAGCACATTTGGCACGTACCATCTCCCGAGAAGCGACGATACCATACTCGCAGCAGCGATTCGATGTAGAGCGCCAGCTATCTCTCGAAAGGCCAAAGAGCAATGTCATTGTTCCCACCAAGACGGCCGAGGGCGTCACGCTGGTGGATTGGTACAGCACCGACGACCAGGCCAACCCCCAGAATTGGTCTAGCGGTAAGAAGGCTTGGGCTGCATTTGTTCTCTTCCTCTACACGCTGGTCGTCTACGCCACTTCTGCTATATATGTCACAGCACAAGATCAGGTCATGAAGAAATTCGGCCTCAATTATGCCCAAGGCTCTACCATCCTCTCCCTCTACGTCATCGGCTATGGCTTCGGACCTCTGCTCTTCTCACCGCTAAGCGAAGTCCCCTTGTTTGGGCGCAATATCCCGTATGTGACAACCTTCGCTCTCTTTGTCATCCTTTCTATCCCGACCGCCTTGGTCGACAACTATCCCGGCCTGCTCGTCCTCCGCTTCCTCGCCGGCTTCATGGGCTCTCCCGCCTTGGCTACTGGCGGCGCCACGATTCAGGATATGTACAGCCTTATCAAGCTCCCCTACGGGCTTACCGCCTGGGTAGCCGCCGCCTTCTGCGCCCCGGCCATCGGACCCCTCTTGTCCGGCTTCGCGGTCCCGGTCCTCGGTTGGCGCTGGGCGTTCTGGGAGGTGCTCATCATGTCCGGCCCTGTTTGGCTCCTATGGTTCTTCACCATGCCCGAGACATCCTCCGACAACATCCTCCTCCGCCGCGCCCAACGTCTCCGCTCCCTAGCAATGTCAACTTCCAACCCGCAAACCTTCTCCTCCGCGTCCGAAATCGCCTCCAAGAACCAATCTCTCACTCAAACAGTTTCCATCGCTCTCCTCGTCCCCTTCAAGATCACCCTCCTAGACCCGGCCGTCCTCTTCACAAACGTCTATACCTCCCTCATCTATAGTACCTACTACTCCTTCTTCGAAGCCTTCCCCCTCGCCTACATGGGCATCTACGGCTTCAACATCGGCGAGCTCTCCATCGTCTACACCGCAACCATCATCCCCGGCGCCCTCCTCGGCATCGCCACCTACCTCGCCTACCAGTACTTCTATCTCGAGCCCGACATGCGCCGTCGCGGGCCCCGAGAACAGGAACACCGTCTCGTCCCCGCGACAATCTCCGTCTGGCTCCTGCCCATGTCCCTGTTCTGGTTCGGCTGGACCGTCAAAGAGGGTACCCACTGGGCCATCAGTATCGTCGGTCTCGTCTTCTTCGGCTGGGGCGCCTTTGTCCTGTTCCAGTGTATCTTCATGTATCTCCCCCTGACCTACCCGCGGTACGCCGCGAGTCTGTTCGCCATGAATGATGCGTTCCGGTCGGCGGTCGCGGCTGGGAGCATCATTTATGCTCATCCGATGTATGTCAATCTGGGGATTGGGAGGGGTGTGTCGATCCTAGCCGGGTTGATGGTCGGGGGTGGGCTGGGTGTTGTGGCGCTATATTTCTTTGGGCGAAGTCTGAGGGAGAGGAGTAAGTTTGCTGGTGGTGCTTAACGGAACGGATAAGCGAGATGAGAGATATGGTGAGGGGAGAAGGTATGTAATATAGTAGAGCATTTGATTTTCATGGCCTGGCGTTGGGTATTTAGACGGACGGGCTGTATGACTAGAATCAAAGCACATGTATCGTAATCTGCGATTCTCAACACAATCCCCCCCTTGATACTCAGTCTACACCCGCAATACCCTCGAGAGCGGCAGCATTCTCCTTGCCACTTTGCGTCCAATCCACGGTCATCATTCCTTCTGCACCAGTGACCATCCACAACGTCTCTGCAGCAGCATATCTCACCCGCGGGAAGGGATTCGTCTTGATCACACTGACCAGCTTCTTCACCACCTCGCCTCTGATCGACTCTACCCGCGCAAGACTACGGTACACTTCCATCGCCGTGATAAGCTTGGGCACCACGCTAGATTTGAAGTGCGACTTCTGGACTCGCGAGAGCAGTGTGCGCCACGCAAAGCCTGGACCTACTACTTCGATGACAGAGGTACAGTCGAGTATAAAAGCAAGGAGCTCTAGCACAGCTTGTGTATCCTCAGACGAATCGAGGAGCGCTTTAAAGACGTCGGAAGTGCTCGAGAGGATCCGTGTGGACTGCACTGTGTCCGCTTGATTGAACATCTGCATCAGCGCTGCACGAGACGCTTGGACGAGATGCTCGGCTCCGGTGCCAGCGGAGGCTGTTCCCCGAAGAAGAGCTTTCACGGCCCACTCGTCGCATGCGGGACGCAGCAGTGGCTCTAATCGCGTTTTGAAGTATCCTGTGGAAGACACATCGGCGAGAGTGAGCGTGGCCGAGTCGGTCGATTCTCTCGCCGACCAGGCTTGCGCCGCTAGCAGTCGTACCTTGTCGAGCTTCTCCAGCGAAAGACGGAGCACGCTTGCTGCCAGCAGCTGTTCCTCCTCGGTGTTCAGCTGGATAAGGCCTAGACTCCAGATGCTGTGCATGCAATGCAACGCTTCGATCCGAGCTAGAGATCCCACGTCGCCTCGCTCGGTGACCTCGTAATCGTTCAAACCTATGTGCAGTGCAGGAGCGATGGCGGAGATGATGGCCGCTGGCTCGCATGGCTTTGTCGATTCTTGCCTGGGCGAAGCCTCACCCGGTGGATTGCTTCCCGGAATCTCTGTGATCCTCATGTTCGTACCGCGGAGTACCTTACTCGCAGCGCCTGCAATGATGACTCGAATCGCTTGCAGACCCTTCACCCTCCAATCGATGACTGATACAGACAATAGATCTGTCAGAGGATGAATCAGATCCAAGCATTCGGTCCTGGTCTCGAAGAAGTGGGGCACAGCAGCTGCCAAAGCAAACGCACAGGCAGTGTTCGACGGTACAGATCGTTTGATAGCCTCTTTGAGCAGGCGGATGATTTCCCCAGCATCGAAGCAAGACGAGAAGCTGGGCGCTTCTGCACCTAGGATGACGTCGACTAGATTCGGGATGTGTAGCAGAAGTGACATGTTGGAATGGTACCAGAGACCTCCTGCTATGTGACACACTGCCTCGGATACATGTGCAGTAGCGGGGCCATCTGCCTCATCTTCGATCATCTGAACCGACTTATGCAGCCGGATCATCTGGGTCAGCCACTGAGCTATCGCTGCTGGGACTTCTGCTCTAATACCTTGAAGATCCATCAACGCACCCCCGGCGCTGAGGGGAAAGAAGGCCTTCTGGCCATCGCCCACACTCTTCCAGTCGTCAAGCATGTCTGAGAAGACTTTTGCCTGATCTGGGAGCAGACTGCGTGTTGTCACGCTCCCATTCTGCGGAGCATCATCGATCTGCGCAATTGAACACTTCAGGATACGCGACAGAGCAAGCAATGCGCCATGCTGCTCCTTGCGAGCGAGATCTCGATCCAGGGTCTTCACACGAATCCCAAGCACAGCCTTGTCCGTCAAGCGTTTTGTCAGAGTCCTACTCGTAGCTGGGAACATGGCAGATAACAGACCGATAGCGTCGGCTGCATGCTCTCGTGACGGTATATCGGGGGATGTAATACCGCGCCATCCCATTAGCTCCAATAGCAGACACCTCCAGTATGATGGATGAAGCTTTGCGGCACCTATGACCAGATCTGTCATTGCACGACGCCGGAGACCCACTGCTTGGTAGTCGATGATCTGGATAAGCGCGATGCCAGCGTGGATCTGGTCCGGATGTCTGCCGACCATTTCCTGCAGAGCAGCAGAGCAGCCTCGGCGGATGTTCCCGCTTGGGTCTAGACAAGAAGATACTATCAACTGACTGGAAAGGTACTGAATTGTCGACACATCTTTTGAAGACGTATCCAACAGCCCAGTAGAGCCAAGGTCGGTGGAGTTCAGTTCGTCGGTACTATAGCGCCTCGACAAGGACCAGATGGCAAAACATGCAGCATCTCGGATGGTGGTGCTCTGATTGCTGCCAACCGCGCCCCTCTTCTCAAAGTTGAGGGCCAAGACCAGTATCTCGATGGCTGATCCCAAGCTCTTGGCCTCGAACGATCGTTGGAAGAGTAGGTACGCCAGCGTAAGCGTCAGACCGTGCCATAGCAGAGGATCCGCAGATGTGAAGTCCAGGCTTTTGGTTTCGTTGTCCAATGCAAATTCCTGCGTGATGGCCTCGGTGACTTGCTCCGCCATGTCTCGGTCCAGTTTGGATATGATTGTACCCGCGGCTTTGGCACAGGCAGACCTGACCTGCGTATCGCGATCTGCAAAAGACCGCATGAGGAGGTTGATGGCGTCTTCAAGCAAGTCACCTCCGTCGCTATCCTGTGCAGCCGTCTGAGCTTTGATCGTAGACAGAGTGATGTTACGGATCATCTTGATTATCAACTTTCGACAAATGGACGACGACTTTGCCGTATTTTCGAAGAGGTGTTCATACAATTCACAGGTCAGGGCCCAGATCTGGTCGAGGATGACCGGGTGCTCATGGGCCTCGAACGTGCTCGCGATACCAAGAAGGAAGCGGAGAAGGCCCATTCGAGTTTCAAGATGTCCTACCAGCATTGCCTGCCGTATTTGAGCGCAGGCATGGTTGACCAGGCTTGTGTGGAGCCCAAGTTTCTGAACATCTGGTCTTGCTGCAAGCCGGACAAGGGCTTTTGCAGCCGCATCCTGCTCTCTTGTTAAGCTAGACAGAAATATCGAAGCCTGTGTCAGGACTACTTGGACGACAGCGGGGCATGTTTCGGTGATGGGTAGGTCGCACTTTACGTCAGCGATCGGCTTCCTTCGAGATACTGTGTTCAGATCGAAGGGCGCCAACAGAAGATGGCGAAGCCAGACGAGAAGTATGTAGCTGACCTTCCAGTAGTCTGAAGGCTTGTCCGCTCGTGTGATCAGGTTCTCAAGTGCATCCAGGATGGTATCGAGATACTTTGGCTCACTATTGAGAAATCTCGTGACGACCTTCTCGCCTCGCACCTTGCAAAACATATAAAGCAATTGCGATACCGCAAAGTCGATAGTGACACATGACTGTCGGTCCGGCACGGCATGGCCAGCACTGTGAAATTGCAGGAAGGCATCCACGATTGGGGGAAGGAAAACGCTCAGTTTGGCATCCAGCAGCTGGGGCTCGCCCTGGAAGATCTCGATCTAGACAAGTTAGCGTGCGCCCATCAGAGAGTAGCTGATCCGTCATACTATGCTCAGCACTCGCTGCAGGTCCCGAGACCTGACATATCTATGGACTGTCCGCTGCTGGTTGCCTGGCCTATTCTTGAAGAGAATCGTCGGGAGAGCATCTTCTAGGTCTGACAAGAGCTGCCGCGAATTTCTGACGAGCTGATCTTCGTCATCTGCATCCGTATCCATGATGTATCACGATACTGGCAGATGTCAGGAGTGCTGTCGCAGGCTTATACAGCTCTCCGGAGGGGGGTGTGATGATCACGTGGACTGGCCCACATCCAGGCGGCTCGAGAAACTTTTGCACGTCTAGGAGCACCTAAAATTCGGTGTTCACACCTGAGCCACGCTGAAGCGGGCGTAGATGAGACGATGACTAGGATACTGACACAATGCTATGAGAAGCGGATCGACACGTTCCTCCCTGGAGAAAACCTCAAGGCAGCATGAATCTTGGCTTTTTCAGCGCTTGCACCGGGACTGGTAGCTAAAGTCCAGGACCCTTCGGCATATCTATGCTCTCGCGCTGTCCTGCAACATGTCGGTGACCAGACCTCACATATGTCCAAGACATGTCTTCGTTGATGCGTTTGCTTGGAAAGGCATTTCGGCAGTCCAAGTCCAAGGTCGTGGCGTTCCCGACAAGCGGCTTTGATATCGTTCCGCCGGACCAATGCCTCGAGGAAGAGATGCATTGTCACTTTCGGGAGGGCAGATACTGCCCCGTAGATATCGGTACGGTCTTTCTGGATCGTTATCAGGTCCTTGGAAAGCTTGGATATGGCGTGTCATCGACAGTCTGGCTCGCCAAAGATCTAAGGCTGGTTCCACCGCCTGAGTCGATAGAACATCGCTGACGAAATGCAGTCTACATCGCCATGTCACCCTGAATTCACGAACATTCAACCTCCCGAAGCAGTTCGGTGATGCTCTGCTGAGCGACTTCGGCTCCGCCGTTTCGGGGCAGCAACTTCAAGATCATGATGCGCAACCAAACGTCTACCGCTCTCCAGAAGTCATGCTAAAGATTGCTTGGAGTTATCCGATAGACATCTGGAATGTCGGTACCATGGTAAGTATCTGAATCGCAAGTTCGCAGTCTCAAAGTAAGTCAGACTAACCTTTAGACAGGTCTGGGATCTTTTCGAGAGTAGGCACCTCTTTTACGGCCACGATCCTCTGATCGGCGGATACTCTACGCGAGCACACTTGGCCGACGTCGTTGCGCTGCTTGGGCCTCCACCTCTGGATCTTCTACAACGGGGAAAGCGGAGTTCGGAATTCTTTGACGAACATGGTATGTACTTCTGCGTTGCTTGGTCTGTTCATCATCTCATGTTTCACCAGGACGCTGGAAGGCCGTCGTAGAAATACCACCCCCTACCAGTCTGGAAGAATATGAACTGTTCTTGGAGGGACCGAAGAAGGCGGAGTTTCTACGATTCATGCGGCGGATGTTGCAGTGGAGGCCGGAGGACCGGGCCACAGCCAGAGAGCTGCTTCAGGATCCATGGCTTCAAACCTTCGATAAAGAAGACTATTATGATACAGCACGTCTCGAAAATAGTGGATTAGACAGCATGGAACGTAGCCGTCTTCCCAATGCTCAAATCAAATGGCGAGGTCTACCATCCTCTTCAACTCCTCCGCAACGACATCAGGTCTATCCTTCTGTATAAAATGACCAGCCCCCTCCACCATGATTGGCCCTCTGACCCTCTCCTGCGGTCCCGAAATCCTACACAACTTACCATTCCACGCCTCCCACGCAGGCTGCAGATACGCCGTCATCGGCGCCGGCGACATGTCCGCGTCTCTGCGCTCTGGCCTGCGCAGCGAACGCCTCCCTCCCATGTCGCAGAACCGTCAACCACGGTCCCTCACCCTCTTCTTCCCCGTTCTCTACTTGCCCTTTCCCATCCCCCGTCCCCCGATCCCTATCTCTCCACTGCAGTCTCGGCGTATCCCCCTCCGGTAATAAATACCTTAACCCTCGCCTCGACAACCCCTCCGCAGGTCCAACATGCAGCCCAAATACATCATACATCAACTTCCTCGTCGCCCGTAGATCCTCGATTCCCTCGCCGCCCGTAGACAATGTCCCCGCATCGAAGCCCTCGGCGTCCGGATCCGGGAAGAAAGGCACTAGATCCGCATCGCAGATGATCGAGGAGGAGGATCAGCCCCGCGATCGTACCCTGATAGGTAGAGGCGTAGAGACGGGCAATGGCACAGCCGATGGAGTTTGCGACTAGAACGAGCCGGGAGGAGGAAGACGGGGAGGGGGAAAAGTGGGTTATCAGATGATGGAGGTCCGAAGACCGAGGCGTCGATGTCGTGGGCGTGGCGGGGGTCCACGGCGTCTTTGTCCGAGTGATCGCGGGCGGAGAGGGATTGGCCGTAGCGGTCGTAGCTTAGGAGAGAGAGGGAGGGGATGGGCGATTGGAGGAGGAGAGCGAGGACGCCGTCCCAGGAGACTTGAGTGGTTGCGAGACCGTCGAGAAATACAACTAGGACTGGTTTGGGTGTAGATGAGGTTTTGGAATGGAGGTCTGGGTTGGAGAGAGTGATGTGGCGGACTGCGATGGGCGCGGATGGTTTATGTGGCAAGCTTATGTATTGCACAGGTGGAAGCTGTGCTGCAGCGACGTCCATGTTTGTGCACGACAACCCGTCATCCTGTAGAGAAGTCCTACAATGTTTGGAGATAAGGACTCACAGGCGAAGAGTAGAGTGAGCAGAGATACTCTGAACACTCAGAAGGGTGGTGACCGTTGCACCAAAGTACCCTTGCAGCCACCGTGTCCCAGCATCACGGAACAAGATGTAGAAGCTCGGATTGGTTTACACAGCTCGTCCAGAGTCTTGGAACCGAGTCCGAAGCAGGATAGAATACGTAGAAGAGAGAGAAGGCAAGTAAGTCACGGGTGGCAATCATCAAGCTTCTGACAACATCCCCGCCCCGCCCCCGCCACCAAAGCCAGTACATACGACCTCCTCCCCACGGCCCTTGCATCGCTTCCCGATATCGACACCGCCATATACCAGCATGTTCTCGCTGCTACAGCCCTCCAGACCCATCCTGGAAAGCCGTCATTGTCCGCCCGTCAGACCGCCCCCTGGGCCAGTATCATCAGCTCAGCAGACCTCATACACACCGCCACGACCACCATCGGGCCAAGCAGTCCGCCCCTTGACAAGCAGCGACGCAAGCGAGCCGTCCACAAGCATGCTTGTCAGAGGCCCGCAAAGCCAGGTAGAAGCGATGCCGCCGGCCCTCGCCCCTCCATCAGCCATCTACAACGCCGCACTGTGCCATCCCGTCTTCTTCACCGCCTCGTTACACAGGCCACCGTTCAGCATTCCGCCCGTCTCGCCCGCCTTGTCGAGCCCCGTAGCGACGGGGTACGTGATGAACAGTGCGGGCGCTGGATCACGAGGAGCACCGTCGCCGAAGCTATGAGACAACTTGGGACCACGCACGTAGGCATTCGCGCGAATTGTACATAACTTGTTTCCCAAACTTGACGATCATCTATTAGGGTATTGTTATTTTTGATCTCATAACATCATGCCGCTCGTCGAACCGTCGCCTGTGCCTCCCTCAAACTCTCCCCTTCCGCCCCCTCATTCCCCCAACCGTGCCTTCCCTCCCCTGCGCCCTCCCCGTCTCGACCACCACAGCCCGCACAAAATCCCTCAGAACCCAATAACTGCTATGCGCCCCCAACATGGTCAGATACTGGATCTCGAGCGGTCCACCCCCGTACTTGACCATGAAGTCGATCTGCCCGTTATCGTTGAGCGCAAACATCCTCTTCTCCGCAATCTCTTCCCTCGTGAAATTATGTGTCTCCAACTCCACGTTCGACGGCAGACGGGGGAGGACAGAGGCCGTCTGTGTGGATCCAACGGCATGAGTCAGGCCTGGTCTTTGCGGAGCGCCGGAGCGTTTGGATGTGCTGCTACTGCCACTACCGCCGAACCAGCTGCCGTCCGACGAGGAACCGAACCATCCCGGTGTGGCGCTGGGGAGCCAGGCCGTCCGAAGGGTGCGGGCGTAGTCGGCGTCCACCGTGGCGTTGAGCCGGTAGCTGACGGGATCATAGGGATTGATAAAGTTGTAGATGTTGTGCACGGCGAGACAGCCGTAGTCGCCTTGACTGCCGCAGACGGTCGATGAGTTGGTCTCTGGGTCGGAGAGGGGCTTCGCATGGTCCAGACGTGGACGAAGCGGAGCACGCTTGAGGAGGAGGAAGAACCCCGCTGGAGAGCCAGCAAAGTAGAGATTGGTGGTAGGAAAGAGGAAGTGGGACATGTTCTGGAGCGTGTTGCTGGAGACGGTCGTGGGATCAGAGAGCTCGGCAGGCAGCACTGTGGGCTGCTTCGAGAGAATGTCTAGAGCCATGACAGAGCCAAGTGAATGTGCCAGGATGTGGACTCGCCCTTTTCTGGCGAAGGAAGGGTTGTTCGTGCACCAGAGCTGGTATATACGATTAGCTTCTCGAATCACAGCCGAGATCATCTTGGGCTGGTGATGTGAAAGATAGTAAGGGATATCCAGCATCACGTCAGAGACGATATTGCGCACCGATGGCAGTGTTTCAGGGGTGATATCCTTGAGACTGTATTGGTTCTCAGACGGATCATCCGTGTCGTTCCGGTAGCCGCCTTCTTCGAAAGACAACGTGTGTCGCCAATTGACAGGCAGTACCATGATGCCGCCCGCATCGTTACGAAGCCATGATCGCACAGAGTCTGTCCCTAGCTCGACGTTGACCTCCCGCCGAAAGCCATTCATGGCATGCGTGAAGTGGAACGACTCCATACGCTCGGAGAGCTTCTGACCGATACCGTGGACGACCAGTATGAGATCCGTGACCTCTGGTGTAATCGCACTTGCAAGCTCAGGATCCTTCCGTTGTCGATCTTTCGGTGTCGGACCTGCTTGATTTGCCGAGACACCCGCGTAGGCTTTACTCGTTTTCGCACCCTTGGGCTCGGGATGTAGCTTGTCCCAAGTGGCCTGATCGAATCCTCTCACGACTGGAATGCCCAGCTTTCTACCTTTGCGAATGTAATTTGCCAGCGGACGACGACCATAGTACGATGAGGGTTGTAGATTAGGCTTCAGGATGTGGGCATCGACGGCGTTTGCGTAGATGACGCCTGCGGCTGCATATGTCCTGAGGGGGCCGTACCGACCATACGTGACTGTCCCCGAAGCTTTGTTGTCAGCACCGTCGGGTCCAGACGTGATATCAATAATGTCACATGCACGTTCGACCGCTCTCTCGCGCTGTTTCTCCGGGGTTTCAACCTCAAGGTCACCTAGACTAGTATTGGTCAGCCATCTGTAAAAGGTGTTTGGACGGTGTTGAACCGACTTCTGCACAAACGAGGTCGTCTCGCCTCTCGCAGTCCCGGGCCTGCTTTCTGTCACGGGCTTTGGCTGATCTGGCCACAGCTTTCGGAAGATCCTCTCCTCCCCGACTGCTCCGACCTCAATTGCGCTGTTGAGCTCGTCCTGCCAGGTCTGCGTCCAAGCTTGCATCTCAATGTAACCGAGCTCCAGCATGTTCGAGACAGACACCTCGACCGGCATCATGGTATCCTTGTAGAACCACGTCCCCCTCGTGACGGGTGCAATATCGTTCACCGGTGCCCAGTAAATCGGCTCCAAATTCAGATCAGGCATCGCGACCTGATGCAAGCGTGACACTCCCACTGGCATTTTGGTCGAGGGGCCCTTGGGTGGTTTCGATAGATCTCTTTCCAGCTGTGTTGCGGCGTCCAACTCCGTTCCCTCATCCCATTCATAGCTGTCTACGGGCTGAGGCCGTGGGCGAGATGCAGAATCGGCCCGTGCACGTGATACACTGGGCACGTCTTTTCGGATAGGCGCTCTGATGAAAGGTGTCCCGGTGGTAGTAGGTACCTCGCTCTCGGCGTTCAAGAGGCTGTCGATGCCTGCAGACCCCAAGCGCGGCTGCTCACCCTCTGAGTCATGCCCAGCGCTAGTATCAGAGACAAGGCTATTTCGGTTCGAGCGCTCTGTACGTGCTTGAGTAGTCAAAGTATCCCTTGAAGGCCGCATGACGCTGGTGTTGGAACTCCATGACGCGGATTCGAGAGGCTGCGTAGTCGAGCCGGTCCTCAAGCCAGCATTACCTCTACTATTGTATGACCTTGCAACCTGTCCCTTCTGAGATGCCGACGACCTCGAACCTCGCTTCTCTCCATGATCTTCTTGATATTTCTGGATCTTTCTCCGGAGCTCGTGCCAGGCTCGGTCCAACCGGGCGTTATCAAACTCGCTGAAAGGGCGGGGAGGGAGCTTATTGTTCGCTGCAATAGATGCTGGCGGCGGTACGGGGGACAGCGGGTCATCGATGGCGAGGTTCGAGGTGTAGAAGAAGCGGGACTCGATGGGAGGTGGGATCTCCATTGCACTGCTGCTTGTATGCTCAGCAGCTACGAGAGCGAAACTACAGCCGAATCTGTCCTCGTCGTCATGACCAGATTGTCGCAAATACCGGTGCTAAGAGTGCCAGACTTGCATGTCGTTGTCGTCCAAACAGCACTTTTCCTGAGGTTCCCAGGGGCGGCCATCAAAACAGATCGCCGTCACGAGAGTTGCGTCATAGTCATCGGCCAATCACCGCAGCGCTGTCCGACACACATACCATACTCCTAAGAGTTCTTCAACTTTCGCCGACTTCGAACTTTTTGTTGGAGGGGACCACCATCAGAGCTACAAACCAGGTAGAGATATCTACATTGGTACTGTTTCCGTTTCCTCGAAATGCGTCTTCCGTCCAATGAAGCATCGCTCTGACTCCAATCCACCCCGCTACTCCCCTCGCCCAGTACCTCCTCCAACGATCTAGTCGATGCAATATTGGCTGGGGCGTGCTTCTCGCTGGGCCATGCCGATGACATCGCTAGCGTCGTCACTCTTTGGGCTGGCCTCTCTTCACCTTGTCGGCCGACAAGCATCGCACAGTTCAATGGCTCAGCCGTCGCAAACTCAGTGATGACCATCTTGATGGGTCTTTCGGCATGGTGGGTATATAGCGGGATTATCAAGCCCGAGCTGCTGGGCTATCTTTGCAACCAGGAGAAGACCTCAGTGTCCACTATTCCTCTGTGATGACTGGCTAGCCATTTCCCCCTGTGTGAACCTGTCTCCTTAAGCCTCCCCCTTTCCAACATCCATCACCCCCCTTCCAAACCACTCACTAACAACCCCGAACCTCTCCCTACTCCGTCCCAATGCGTCCACGAACAATTCGTGCCGCCCCGCACTCTCCACTTGCGCTCTCCTTATCGCCCTCAACGTGGCATTCCCCGGCGCACAGACAGGACACTCTGCCTCCTCGTCCTCCACCCCGGGCACACCAAGACACCTCTGATGGAAACTATGTTTACACAAGAAGTGCACTACGGGCAGATCCAACGGCGTCGCGCAGCTCGCGCATCTCGTCGCCGAAAAACTCGTCGGTTTCGTGCCGAGTTCCTCCAACTCGGTCCTCTTGGCCGCCGTGTCGGCGCGATACGACGCCACGAGCCGCTTGTTGCTTGCGATCTCGGCGCGTTCCTTCTCGACTGTGCGCGAGAGGTAGGATTTGATGAGGCCCATGTCCGCCACGGCGCTCTGGCTCAGGGCCTGGATGACCTGCAGGGGCGCCATGAGGCCGTCGCTGTCGATCTTGGCGAGGATACTCTCGATTTCCGGTCGGGCTTCGGAAAGGACGGTGGATGAGGATGTGAAGTATGCTAGGGCTGCAGGATAGAGCTGGGGTTCTTCTGGGCCGTATTTGCGCAGGGCGCGGATGGCGCCTTTGGTGTCCTTTGCCGAAGTGTAGGAGCGAAAGATGTCGAAGTAGAGGCCTTGTTGTTCGCGGACGAGGACGGACCCGTCTTTGAAGTTGGCGAGGTTAGAGAGGAGGAGGACATTGGAGGCGCTGATAGGGTTGGCGTTTTGTTCGACCAGAGACTTGGCTTTGCTGATCCATGCGGAGCCGTCTTCACCGGATTGCCGGCGCCCCATCGCGAGGTACATCTCAAAGAGGGTGTCGTAGAGATCAGACTTGTCCTCTTCGGACACACCCGTGCTAGCAACGCAAGCTTCAAGGAATTTGATGAACTGATCAGGATGATCCACGAACGATGCAAAAGCCTTCCGTGGCTTTGGAACCTTGTATTCAACAAAGTCACCTTCGACTGTAGTCTCAACGACTTGTTGGCTGATGACTGTTCTTTCCCCTTCTTCGTTGGTAGAAGATCGCATCGTGTCTGTACTCATATAAGGCAGAGGTATGAGGGAAGCCAGACTTTGGACAGCCGTCGTCGCTGCTGTCGTCGCTCTGCTTGCATAACCAGGTTGGGCGACGGGCGTCTCCTGTTCGACGAGCGCATCCTTCTTCGGCCTATACACACCCGTGAAGTAGTCGATCAGGAACTGCGTCTCTTCGGCGGAAGCATGTTCGAGAAGTACTGGGGCATACTTGATACCGTTCTCATATGCCAATTCAGGCTCGAGCCGGAGGATGTATGCCATAGCCTCGACATACCTCTTGAGATCCTCGATCAGGATATCAATCACAAGACCGTGCTCATTGTGCTTACGGGCCAAGAACGCCGCTTGATCAGAGTAGCCGCCCTGTCGGCACATGGTTATGGCCGTGTCGAGATCGAACTTGAGGTCTCCAGGTTGTTTGATGAAAGCCTCCAACTTTTCCACATCCTTTAGCTTGGCGTAACAATTGAGGAGGAGGGTGGTATGGTCGGAAGATGCCTTGTCGTGCTCGTGCAGCTCTTCCAGATACTCGATCAGATTTCGGATCCGCTGATTATCGAGGAATTTGCGAATGATTTGCGATGGCTCAGTGTTATCAATCGCACGCAAGTACTGCTGCATAGCCGTATCGAAGTCCCCTTTCTGGTACAAGTAGTCGCCATACTTTCTGAAGATGATGTTCTGCTGGACCGGGTCGACACCCTCTTTCTGCGCAAGGTTGATGGCTAAAACATAGTAGTCTCTTTGGTAGAGCATCTCCAACTTTTGCGAAAAAGTCTTCTCCTGATACCTGAGCACTTTACCCTCTTGTGTCACCAGGAAGATCAATCCCCAGGCATGGAGAATGTGTGAGATTTCACTGGTCAAAGCTTCGGAGTGAGCGATGATCTTCAGATCCGGATCCAGGACTGTAAAGCTGGTGGTACTGTATAAGTCTGCGGCGCTGACTGTCCCGAAGGATCGCACAGGCACTGACTTTGCGCTGTTCTGAGGAGGTGAGACGAACATAATGTAATCTCTTAACTGGGCGACTAGTTTCTTTGCGCCCTCGTATGCAAATGATGCCCCTCGTCCTCTGATGTTGTACGAATAGATGGCATCGTCCCGCGCAATGATAATGTCCTTGGTTTCAGCGTTCTTGATCATACATCCTACAGCGCATCCGTGTTCGTCAAGCGTTCTTGCTGGCTGACCTTGACCCTTTCCAGATATGATCAAAGTGAGGATCCTACCAGTCGTTCCAATAAACAGGACTGTCGTAGCGCCTTCTCGGAATTCGAGGCCCGTGATGGGCTCATCCCCGTCATGAACAGTCCTTTGCTTGGTTCCTCTATCGTGGATAAAGTCACCACGAATGATGGTGACAGAGCCGTTTGCGAAACCCACTCCGACCTGTGTCAAGTCCGGCAGGACCGTAAACGCAGAGACCGGGAATGATCTCCTCCCATTCTGTACCGATACTGTACAAAGACATTTTGGAGCGCCCGTCTTTTTCTCTTGCTTATCCAGCGCCCATACCTTGAGCTCAGGCTCATTTGGCAGGTCTTCGGCGAGTGTTACCAGGTATGAAGTATTCGCGATGGGCGAGATGTACCGCACGCTACCATGATCGTGGGCTCGGAACGTTTGCACGGCCTTGAAGGATTGATCGAGTAGTCGTACGGTGCCGTCTGGAGTTCCGATGAAGATCACATTTTGACCCGCAGCTACACATGTTGTACTCGACTGCTACGCAATGATCAGGCATATACTTGAATGTGTACATAGCGCATACATCTAGACTTGGTCCGTCTTGACCGGAGACTGTAGTGACATCGAAGAAGCGAAATGCTTTCCACTGCAAAGAGAGTCAGAGTCACATCCGAGACGTAGAGCAGATTGTATGAACTTACCGAGGTCAATGCCATTCTTTCACGCCATGACAGTTGGGGTGGACGATACGAGAGATGTTTGAGATCGGAGAGCCTCCCCCACTTGCGCCTCGGGCGCGGACGCGCTGCAGAGCCGCATCAATCGAGCTGACTGCTGGTCGCTTGGCCCTAACAGCCGCACTATAACGTTACTTGGTACATCACTCCACCATCTCATCAGCATTGTTGAGCTGCCGGGTCGATCTACGCATGGCAGGAGACCGCCTTCAGTCATGATGTCAACATGCCGGTCGAGATCAATTGCGCTACACAATCATTGGGTTGCTGGTTTTTAGTACCACCAATCTGCCCTCCCTTCCACGTCCGGAATTAGTATCAGACGACTGGTGGCTACAACAGAACAGCGCGAAAGATCGCCAAAGCGATCCTCTTGTTAGGCTTTGTCAACGTGCATGTCTGTTTCTAAGCACACGTTCTGCTGCAGGTCCCGACGGCCCCGGTGGATGCTCCTGAACCCACCGGAGATCTCGACAGTGCAAAAGATCCGTCCGATCCGCTGGTAGCTCATGATGATGAGGGGATGCTGGGGTTTCCCCGCTTCCTCTCCTCCTCCCCAGTGCTATCTCGTGGTATCTTGCCTTCATGGCGCATGGATCTTCGAGCTTGCTGGCGATGTGCACAAGACCTTTCCACTCAGGACTTAGACGAAGGCCCTTCGGCCGGGTTCCACTGCGAATCATGTCGAGGTTCGCGAAGGCTTCGATCAAGCTTGTTTGGAAGCCAAGTCGTACAAATGCCGTCAGAGGCTCTCTAGAGTGGGCCCTAGGAAGTCATTATAAGTCCTCGAAGGTGGGTGTGGTGATGCGCAGAAGACACTTTGCCTCCTTGTCACGATGCATTTCGCGTTGAAAGCTGCAGTGATAGCGGCTTGCTTTTGCAGTCATGCAGTAGGCAGATACACCAAAAGACAACTCGGGGCCCTTCCAGCCAGTCTCCCGTCATACCAGCAGTTCATCAACTCGACACGCAACGATACTACACCGGTCACCCTTCGAGTTGACCTTGCGGATGTCGATGGTCGCAATGAGACGTCTGCTCTGCTCTACGGTCTCATGCACGAGGTATTCAGCTCCCTTGTACCCACGTTGTTATATGCTTACCAGACAGGATATTAACCATTCTGGCGACGGCGGCATCTATGCAGAGATGGTAGCAAATCGAGCGTTTCAAGGATCTTACGCTCAAATTCAGCCCCTTCCTGGATATAGTGGTAGTCTAATTACGGAGTCAGAGAACCCCATCGTCCCGTTCGATCCAGTCATGACCGCGTGGGGCACTGTAGGCGATGGAGTCCGCATGAATTTGGACATTCTGCATCCACTCGAAGCTCTACCAACGTCTCTTCAAATCGACATACCCAATAATGCCAGCGGCGAAGTTGGTTTCGAGAATTATGGTGACGTTGATGACTGTCAGTGGTCGAATGATACTGACAAGTAAAGGCTGGTGGGGGTTCGATGTCCGGCCTCAATGCTACAACGTATCTTTCTATGCCCTGGGCAATTATCCTCGCAACAAGGGTAACCTGACGACATTCACCGTGTCTTTCCGATCGAACACCACGGAGGAGATCTTCGCCGAGAGCACGGTCAGCGATATCCAAGTCCCATTCATCGACTTTCAGCAAATTACTACCACGCTTTATTCGAATCGGACTGCCCCGGATAGCAACAATAAGTTTGTCATCTCAATGAATGGATCCGAAGTCGCTGGCATGACCTTCTATTTCAACCTTGTGTCAGTCTTCCCAGAGACTTTTAAAGGCTATGAGAACGGCCTTCGGAAGGACATCGCCTCCGCTTTCTTTGACATCAACCCTCGCTTCTTGCGCTTCCCGGGCGGCAACAATCTTGAAGGTTACAGCCCCGCACAGAGGTGGAACTGGCGAAAGAACATCGGACCTCTGCCGCAGCGACGTGGGAGGGTCGGAGACTGGCTATACTACAACACCGATGGTCTTGGTCTCCTTGAATACCTCGAATGGGTCGAAGCCATGGATATTGATGGCGTGCTTGCTGTCTATGCTGGATTCTCCCTCGACGTGTGGGGCCAAGACGGCGCTTCCTATCCGCCTGAGCGCATGGGTGAAATCCTGCAAGATGCGCTCGACGAGATCGAGTATGCGATCGGTGGCACAAACACAACATACGGCGCATTGCGAGCTTCACACGGGCATCCTGAGCCGTTTAGAGTCACGCATATCGAGATCGGTAATGAGGACTGGTTCTCCTCGACCTATCCTTATCGTTTCGAGTACTTGTACAACGGGTTGAAAGCGAAGCACCCGGAACTGATATACATCAGCAGCGCATACAATGAGAATGATAATTATACTATCAATCTACCGCCAGGAAGCATGTGGGACTTTCACCAGTACCAAGAGCCGTCATGGTTCCTCGAGAACTTCGATCAATGGGATAATTGGCAGGAAGAGACCAACAACACTGACGTGACAGTCTTGCTTGGAGAGTACTCTGCTATTCAGATCGATACACCTGATGGCGTTGTTAATTACTCTTACCCTGTCGATGTCCACATTTTCTATCCCCGCCTCCTTTCCGCCATCGCCGAAGGGGTTTACGCCATAGGTGCCGAGCGCAATCCAAACACCATTAAGATGTCCTCTTATGCGCCTTCATTACAGAACCGAAACTTTACGAACTGGACGCCAGACATGATCTCTTACGATGTCAATCCGGATAATACTGTCCTTTCAGCCTCATACTGGGTCCAATGGGTCTTTTCTCGCTATCAAGGCACACATACGGTGCCTGTCACCACCACATCGGGACAGATCAATCCAATGTTTTGGGTAGCTAGCATTGACACCAACCTCAATGTCGTTTACATCAAGGTCATCAATACATTGGACCAACCCATCCCACTGTCGGTCGAGATGCCGGCATACCGGAGCGTCAATGGGACTATCATCACAGCTGCGGATCTTAACAGTTACAACTACGTCAATAACAAGACAGAGGTGGTGCCTAAGGTCTTAGATCTGGGCGCTGCTAGTGTTGCCGGCGGAGGAGATGGTGCTCCTTTTACGTGGAGTGTGCCAAAATTCAGCATCAACGTCCTGCAGTTCGATTTGTGACGGACAGGAACATCGATGCAGAATATAGGTGCAGAACCGTATCATCCACAGAATGTATGTGTGCCATTTAAAGGATATTCATTCTCTTGTATGGCAATACGTATAAGTGGCTTGGATAAGGGTTTTACCGCGTCATAAACACCAACATTCAATTCTCCAGAAGCGACCTCGAAGCAGGGTGTAATCGCCAAACCACGACAGGGTCTTGCTGACTTGCACCGCGTAAAGAATAGCAAACATGTGACAGGAGCGTGCAATTCAAAAAGTCCGATCTCTCGGATAGGAGCCTCAGCTGAGAGAGCCAATCACGGCGCCGAGGCCCTCCGCCTCGACCGCGCTTTTTTTCGATAGACCATGCGGGGCGTCATCCAACCTGCCGTTCTTCCTCCTTCACACTCTTGCCTTGTGACTTGCCCTACACCATCGGAGTCGGTACACGACAGCTCATGGTTGTTATCGGGCCGTATGGATACTAATGCAGAGTAGATCATTGGATCCTAGCGAGCGCCATAGCTCTAGATTACGGGCACAATGGCAGACGAGCTGCACCATAATAAGACTTTCCCATCTCTGCTTACCGTATGGTTCGTCCGACCTTCTTAAACAGCAATGCGGTGTGCACACTCACCACTCCGCTGTCCCGTATAGCTCACTCCTTCAGACCGCGCCATCTCATCATGGCTAGCTTTCTCGCGTCGGCCTCGTTAGGCGTTATCTTGATGAATCGCACAAGATATACGACAGCTTGTCCAGCTCCTTCCCGTTCATTTAAGCTATTGGTGATCATCAGGGTTCTTTTCAGGTTTGATATCTCATGGCTTCTTGATCATATTCTTAGCGTTCCGCCTTTTCAGCGTTTTCACTCGACTTTCATCTTCGACTTGTGAACCATCACTCAGTGACGGAAACATGGGTGTAAAGTTTCTGGGCATCCTAGCTCTGCTCGGATTTTGTCTACGTGCAACAGCACTTGCTTCGACAGGTAAAGTCTAGCTGAAGAAGACTAAAGCACAGTCGCTAAGAGACGCAGACGAGTACCGCGATGCCGATGCCATGCAGAATTCGTACTCGGACAACCATAACATGGATCCGGCAATCGTCGATTCTGCAGAGTTTGGGCTATTATGGAAGGTTCCTTTCCTAGCGAAAGAGCAGGTGGGTGGAAGTGCTCGGTTTCGATATCAAGCTGATCCTGGTAGTTCTACGCAAAGCCACTAATTTACACACCCACTGGCATGGATCAATTAGTTTTCTTGGCCTCCTCGCAGAATTGGATCCGCATACTAGATGCAAAGACTGGTACCTTGCTCAAGGAGCGCCAAGTCAACACACCATTCCTACAATCGGACGTCGGCTGCACCGACATACCTAATACCATTGGTATCACCGGTACTCCTGTTATCGACCCAGCCACCGACACGGCCTATTTCTTCGCAAAGACGTACATACCCAATTTGCGAGTCCCGGGGAACACTGGGACATACAATGGAGTCTACTACTTCCATGCTGTAGATGTACGAACTCTTGAAGAGCGACCGGGTTATCCTATCCTGATCGATGGCTCTCCTGCTGACAATGACGCCCGCAAATACTTTGTGGGGGGTGTCATTCTGCAACGGGCTTCTCTTATACAGCTTGGGAACTTCGTATATGCCGGATTTGGTGGTCATTGTGATCTCTTCAATTACACTGGCACTATCATTGGCGTGGATGTGTCTACTGGTAAGATGGCGGCGAATTGGGCTACGATGAGTGGGCCTAATTCCAACTTTGGCAATGTCTGGAACCAGAATGGTGGTGGTGGCCTCGCTGGTGTTTGGATGGCCGGCATGAGTCTGTCATCTGACTCTGGTAGTAGGCTCTACTTCTCCACTGGTAATGGAGCTGGTGCTGGAGAAAACCGAGGTACGCCTGCTTCCGGGCAGTCGGGGCTGCGAACTCTCGGCGAGTGTGTAATCAGCGTTGGTATCGACAAGACCTCTGGTAGCTTAAGTCTACTAGATTACTTTCAACCGTTCGACTATATCAATCTAGATGGCGGCGACCAGGATTTTGGCTCAGGCGGTGTAGCTCTACTGGATCCTAACGTGTTTAAGGGCACTGGTGTCAGCCAAATTGCAATCACCACCGGCAAAAATGGTAAGATCTACTTTATGAACGGGAACGATCTTGGCGGCTACAAACAAGGTCCAGGACAGACCGACAAGGTTGTGCAGACGATCGTAACGGCACAGGCTGTGTTTGGAGGAGTGGGATCTTATCCTCTAGAGGGTGGCTACATCTACTCCACACCCGTGGGCAATCCGACTTCGGTGTACAAACTTGGATTCACCGCCGGGGGCGTACCACAGTTCTCATTTGCGGGAGCTACGAAGGAAATATCCGCTGGAAGAGTGGGCCCAGGTACGCCAACAATAACTTCATTCAAAGGTCAGCCGGGTACTGGTATCATGTGGTTGACCGATCCTGACGCCGGCCTGCGCGCTTGGCACGCTGTTCCGCAAGCAGACGGTTCGCTCAAACGAATCAATTTACCGCAGATTGGAGGATCGAATAAATTCCAGCGGCCAGCATTTGGAGATACGCGGCTTTACACGACCGATGCCAATGGCGTGCTGTACTGCCTAGGCTCGCCTGTGAATTTACCGCTGGACTGTACATCTCCAGTGTCCTTCGGAGTAGTAGCGCTCGGGTCCAAGTCGGAGTCACAAAAGGTCAGCTGTACCGCTCTTATAAACATCAACCAGATCAGCAGCGTGACTGCCAGCGATTTGCACTTCGTCGTCGACCCAACTACCATACCCGCAGGAGCAATTGCAAAGGGACAAACGTTCGCCCTCTCTGTTGTCTGGGATCTGACGAACACCACTGTCTCTAACGCTGCGAACGCGAGTTATGGCAACATCACACCGGGGGTGAAGAGCGCTGCCCTGACCATCTCAACTGTGAACGGAGTCGCCGGCTTTACTACCACATTCCCTGTCAGTTTAACTGGCAACCAGGTTTCCAAAAATCCATTCCTGCAGCTCACGCCCCAGACGGTCGACTTTGGAGGACTCGTGCTGGGCATACCGGGTGACGATAATCCAACTGCTCAACTTTCTTTCACGATTGCCAATCTGGGCTCTAGCGATCTCACTGTGCTTGGGTATGCGTACTCCACCAAGATTGAAGAAGATGATGATGATGACGGAGACACTAATGACCTCCATAACGTGACAGCAACGAACGGTGTCTGGGACCTTGGACCAGGTTTCACGACTACCAGTCTACCTGACGTAGGCAGTTCTATCAAGGCAGGCACTAGCATACAGATCCCTGCAGTGTTCACACCCGTCTCAGGAGTCGGATCATATCTATCCTACTTCAACATGTGGTCAGATGGTGGAAGCAAGCTCATTATCCTTGAGGGTTCTGCATCTACAGCTCCCAAAGCTAATTTCTCCATCTCCACGGCCGAAGGAGGTTGGCTGCCGGAAGGTAATCTAATAATGGATTTTGGTAGCCTTGCTCCGGGTGAGACCGCACAGCGACAGATACGGATTTGCAACGAAGGTGGATCCGTATTGTCGGTGACCAAATCAAAGCCTCCTCTCGGTACAATCCGGGCACTGAATTACGGCATCGATCTTCACGAATCTCAAGCTATAGGTATCAATGAATGCGCTTACGGAGTAGTGGTCTTTCAACCGCAGCCTTCAGTACCAAATCTCCCTGATCAAACTGTCACCAATGAGTGGACACTCAATGTCGACGATCTCGACTTTGGTGTGCATGTCGTCGAGATTCGAGGTATTGTACACACACAGCAGATCGGACCTCTTTACCCGAACGGAACGGCTCAGTTCCAATACCTTGGCTGCTACAAAGACAACACCGTTGGACGCATCCTGCCGAATCAACTATACGCCGATACTGCGACCAATACGAATCAGAAATGCCAGACTGCAGGACAGGCAGCCAACTGGGTATTCGTGGGTACCGAGTATCAACAAGAATGCTGGGCAGGAAACAGACTCCCGTCCGGTTCTTATTACACCATCGAGTCGGATAAGAAGTGCACATTTGCTTGCACGGGCGACGCCTCCCAGAGCTGTGGCGGTGGAGCAGATACGGGGTACATCTCGATTTACTACGACACCACAAAGTACACTATTACAGATCAGACGTATAACGCTACAGCTCCGGGTGGTCCGACTGGGGGTCCGGTCACTGCACCGTCGTCTGGACCGTACCTGTACGAGGGATGCTACTCCGAAGGAACGAACGGTCGGGCTCTAGCGGGGGCGAACATCGCTCCACCTGCTGACGGTAGCTCTGTGGAGTATTGTCAGAGTCAGTGCTCGGGATATCAGTACTTTGGCGTCGAGTACAGCAACGAGTGCTACTGTGAGTGAATTGGGTACAGACTTTGTTTGGTTTCTAACGAACACAGGCGGGAACACACTACAGACGGGATCCGTCCTAGTCGCAGGCACAGACGTCGCTACTACAGGTTGCAACATGGTGTGCGGCGGCAATTCTTCCGAATACTGTGGCGGGCCCAATCGACTGAATCTTTACAAATTGAACGGTACAGTGACTACAACTCCCTCTGCTCCGACCGGCGGTCCAACAGCCGTGTCAGCTATCGGTAATTACACGTACGCGGGTTGCTACTCGGAGGGAACGAATGCACGGGCGCTGAGTGGTAGTGTCCCTCCGGTGCCCGCAGGCAAGGGATCGGTTGACTTTTGCTACGATCAAGTAGTTAAGGGAGGTTGGACATATTTCGGGGTGGAGTATGGAGGCGAGTGTTATGCAGGAAATGTTCTGGCAGTGGGTTCGAAGCTGGTCGAGGGGATGGATCCGACGACCACGGGCTGCAATATGCTGTGTGCTGGCAATGGGACACAGTATTGCGGAGGACCGAACAGATTGAGTATGTACATGGTGGGAGGCCAGGGGTAGACGCTGGAATGACAGTACGTTGATGAGGTTCTGATAGTTCTTGTAACTATTCGGGTGGAGACCCTGGTATCGATGGCATTGGCGTTGCATTAATACCTTGATATGTACAAGCTGTGACTTTCAGAATGAGGGCACGTGACTCCGCGTCGCATTCTCCACGCCGGCGCGCGCAGCTGCAAGTACTTCGAACGCGACCGCCTGCAGATCACGTTCCCAGGATTCTTGCCCATGCTCTCGGTTATGAGATGCCACGGCTCGTCTACGACTCTGAAGACGAGTCCGATGATGAACTCTCCCTCCCTTCAAACGGCTCGATTGGCAGCAACCTCTTTCACAGACGCGATAATTCGGTAATCGATTATGGAAGCGAAGATCATTCGGCACCGCAACATGCACAACGTGCATCTAAGAGGGGTTCGGAAGTAGAGGCACAGCCACCGTCGACAAGACTGGCACTCCAAGCCGCGGCCATGGATCTTTTCGATATACAGTCAACATTTGGCAGCGACGGGACAGCGGATAAGCCCATCTCCAAGAAGAGAAGGAAGACGGCGGGCGAGGTCGGAGAGAGTCCTAGAAAGAAGCCAAAAGGCAACGCGAGGAGCCAGAGCACTCGGCATTACAACAACGTCTCCGACAGTACATCTAGACGCTGGATGGAAATCAGTGAAATACCCGGAAATGAAGAAGATATTGGAGCTTTGCAGGGAGCTGGGAGCTTCAAGACACAAGCGGCGAGAGAGAACGTGCTCTTGCCGCCTTCTAGTGGAGATCTGGGCGAGTGTGTAGATGTCAATGGCGCGAGGGACGATGGTCAGGCATCGGGCGACACGATCAGGATGGCCACGGACGAGCAGCAATTGATGCTACAGCAAGCCCTCAATGCCAAGTCTGAAATCGATGGAGGGAGCCACAACAGAGCGGCTGAAGCCAGTGTCCACGTGTCGTCGGAGCACACGATTCGTACCGGCCACGAGCTCCATCATAGTAGCAATAGTACCGACTCGATACCTTGGTCTGCTGGTCCCATCCAAAACACGCAGACTCCGTCGACTGGATCGAAGAAACGCTCGCAGTCGTCTCAATCTGCACGAGCTAGCACGTCTGGCAAGTCAGCGAGAAGAGCTGCCTCGGAGCAGGTGACGCCCAGCCAAGTGTGTAGAAATATCGACTCAAGTCAGGCAAGCCATGATGAGCAGCACATCATAGTATCTGCGGAAGAAGTCGATCCGATTGGGACACAGCACCGCATGACCGACGAGCCCTTCGGAGCAGAACGCACGTCTCGATCTCAAGCTTTAGAAGCGCAATTGCCGCAACAGGACGATCTGACTGCGATAGGGCTGCCGAAGGAGCGCTACAGGGCCAAGCCTAGCCGATCAAGATCTGCTGCCATTGAGTATGAGCCTGTAGACTGGTCGGTACCTCCAGAAAGGCTCATGAAGCAGCGGAAGAACAAGCGAACGAAGACGGCTGGGGCGGTTCAAGGCACGGACATTCAGATTGATGAGGCGATGAAAGAGCAAATAAGATCCGAGGCCGAGTTCGCTCGTAGAGCGAGAGAGGCTCGAGAAGAGGACTCTTCGGCTGACAAGGCGCGTGTGAGTGGGCTGACCGCTAAGGCTAGTGGGCAGGCAATGGAGATTATTGCTGATCCCGCGAACGGACAAGATGCTTCTGCGTTGGCGCCAGAGGTCTTGAGGCGACAAGGGTCTCTAACGACACGCACCAAGAGGAATGACAATAGAAGTAACCAACGATCAGATGAGCTCGAATCGGGCCGCACAAACAACGCAAAGGAACCCAGCGGTCCTGGTTCAGTGCATCCCAATGCTGCGGCAGGCAACATCGATATATCAGAGCCTAACGTATCAGGAACCTCTCCTTCTCAACAGGAGACTGTACACTCCTCTTCGGACGTCAACGTTGCAGCGGCGAACACCGCGGCCACAGATAAGCCAGTCTCTACGCCAGATGCCTTCCTAATGCCGCCACCGTCTTCGACGTCTTCTCGAAAGAAAAAGCCCGGCAAGCGCAGCCACACGACTATCTTTGAGGATCACGTTGGTCTTCGAGACCATGATCGAACAGAAGAAGATGACGTGGTGGAGGTCGTCAGTCTGAAGCAGCAACAAGCTACGAGGAAGAAGCGTGGAAGACCTAGGAAGCAACCCAAGGCTGAGGAGGAGGTCGCAGAAACCCAGGAAACTGCGTTGAAGCCATCTGACGATGGACAAGCGGGTGCCATGGCGCAGCCTCCCAGTAATCAGGCGACGGCGAAGAGAGGCCGTGGGCGTCCAAAGAAGGTTGTTACGGTCGAGCCGGTCCAGCAAATCGAGGAGACTCAAGCCGATGAATCTGAAAGGAGACTGGATCGACAACCCGAACAGCCAGTCGTAGCTCCGGCCGAAGATGATGACCTCTTTGCTGTCGTCGATGCAGAAAGAGAAGCTGAGTCAGCAAGAGTAGCAGAGGGTATCACACGGTCTCCAAACGGGTCTCAGGAATGCGGAACTGAGCGATCGGATATTGGTACTGGTAAGGAGAATACAACGGAGACATCAAAGACGGCATCACGTGAGGTGAGCGCGGCGCAAGACAGACAGATGCATTCGCCGATCAAGAAGGGCGTGACGGTCTACAGAGTCGGCCTGAGTCGCAAACAAAGGATTCAGCCGCTGTTGAGGATGCTGAAGAGGTGATGAGCAGGTGGCCGCGCTGCAGGTGTTGGCATGGCAAGGAATAGGCGGAGGTGGCATTAATGTCGAGCGGATGCCTGTGGCTCGAACGAGGCTTGTGAGAGGATTGCTGATACCCCTGTATGGCTATACGATACATATGACTTATGATATACGAAGGGAGAATCATCAAATGGTGGCTGTACATTTCTGTCGATGCTACAGCAGTCGAGTGATGGCCTGCATTGATTATGTTGCATCCTCCCGCATCCTTCGTATAGTGTGTCCAATTGTCCATGGACTCGAGTCCTATCGACCTCGCCGCCATTATCGATTATTGTCCAAGGGTTGAATCAATACTCATTTCAATCCCACACTCATGGAGCTGAAACACGACCAATGAAAAACCAAAGTCTCCACAGCGCGCATCTGAGACGTCCCATTTCTTTCGTCGGTCCACCTCAGCAGAGAACCGCGCGGCCATCCGCCTTCCCATCGATCCTTACCGCCAACAGGCCCGCGCACGACTCACAGCTCCGTGACTGTGCGGCAGGGGAACGCACCGTGTTGCGAAGAGGTAGTAGTTAGGCAGCCTCAGGGCGAGTCAGGGCGCATCATTATTATTCGAGGGCTCCCCCGACGATTCCGTCCGTCCAGGGTCCATTTCCGATCGACGAGTCGGTGTTTCGGGGGTTTGGTGCAACCCTCGCGCTTTTCGATTATAATCTGGCTGTGTCTTTTTCTTCTTTGTATATCCTGGCTTCACGCAAAGGTCAAAGGCACATCGACGACGTTAATCAGGCGTCGTTCCATGCCGGCTTACGAGCGCAGAAGCAGAAGCAGGAGCTGAAGGACCGCCCCGCCGTCGGGACTGACTGCCAAGATTGGGAGTGGTGGCTGTGATGCGCTCCATGTTCCGCGGCGCGAGCGCGGCGAGATCGCTGCTCGTGCTGCTCGTCGTTGTCTTCTTGGTGTATAATAGTTTTGGCGGGGAGTCGAAATGGAGCTCGGAGGCTGGGGAGGGCCGCAAGGCCATGCCGCCGGTGCGGCCTGGGTGGCGGGCGGGAGGGGAGCAGGAAGGGAGACACATTGCCAGGCCGGGCGGGAAGGTTGGATCAGGGGAGAGTACAGAGGTGGGGGAAGACTTGGGGAGAGCGGATGGCACAGTCGGGGTTGATGAGGATCATGATGATACGGATCGTCCGATACCGAGCAGAGGAGATGAGAAGGTGTTGAAAGAGGGCAAGCTGTCGCGGGTCTCTTATGAGGAGTATGCGAGACTGGATCCCGAGCATTTCCCTGGATGGAGCGATTACTACGATAAAGACTACGATCCGAATCGATGGCATTTCTTTGATGTGGAGACGGATCTGTTCACGAGCGAGGTGAAGGGGGAAGGGGAGGACAGGTCAAGGGAGGAGGTAGCGGTGGGTGCGGAGGTAGATGGTGGCAAAGCTTGCGTAGGTCCGCGTGGGCAGCTAATGGGCGAGGATCCGGAGGATGAGATCCATGGATACGACTTTGACCCAACAAAATTTCCAGACCCAATCTTTGGATCATACGAAGCGATGGGGCTGAACGACTCGATCTGTTACGATCGATTGTCCAGGATGCGAGCTTATGGCCTGGGCGACTCGGAGGATCCGGCCAGAGAACTGGAGAAGGGCGAGATCCCAAAAGCATCCGACTGGGGTAATGTGGATTGGGGAAGTCTTCAGAAGAAGTGCCTGGCCGATAACATTGGACGATTCAAGGTCAAGCCGAACGCTGGCATTGACAAAAAGGATTTCCTTGAGAACGACGACATGAAGAAGGGGGTGCGAACGGAGCCTGGCAAGATCAGTCGGACAGCAGTGCTGCTGCGGACCTGGGAGCAGTACAAGTATGAATGGAACGACATACACTCTATACGAGCGCTGATCACTGAGCTCGGACTGGCCGGCCGAGGAGAGTATGAGGTCTTCATACTGTTGCACGTCAAGGACAAGACGATCAACTTTCGAGGCAGTGAAGAGGCCGCTCGAAGGACTATCGAAGAGAACATCCCGCCCGAGTTTCGCGACATGACGATCCTTTTCAATGAGGACGACTTGAAGAAGCTCTATCCCGCTATCGGCTCCAACGACGTCTATCAGCATCAGTTCCAGCCAGTCCAGTACTTCGCCATCCACCACCCGGAGTATGACTACATCTGGAATTGGGAGATGGATGCTCGGTACATTGGTCACCACTATAACTTTCTCAAGACCGTTACTTCCTTTGCTCAGGCCCAGCCCCGGCTATATCTTTGGGAGCGATCAACACGCTACTTCCTTCCTTCGATACACAAAACCTGGTCTCGCTTCACCTCCTACATTACCCGCGTAATTCCCCCACAACTGACTACGTGGGGTCCTGTACCCTCCCTGTTCGCTCCTCTGGCGCCAATCCTCGCCCCTGGACCTGTCACCGATCCCGAAACTACAAACTGGGGCATCAACGAACCCGCCGACTTTATCACCTTTCTCCCCCTCTTCGACCCTCAGAACACTCTCTGGGCCCCACGGGACCGCACTTTCAACTACCCGCAACACCTCACAACCCCTCGCCGTGCTTTCATCAACACCCTCACCCGTGTGTCAACTCGCCTCCTCCATGCCATGCACCTCGAGAATAAAGCCGGTCGGGCCATGGTGAGTGAGATGTGGCCGTCCTCGGTAGCGCTCCATTACGGACTGAAGGTGGTCTACGCGCCGCATCCGATTTTCAGTACCAGAAAGTGGGACAAGGACTACGCGGAGAAGATATTCAACCCCGGACCGGAGGTTGCACCAGGGACGGGAACGGATAGCGTATATGCCGTCGATCGAGAACACAATTTCGGAGGCATGAGCTGGTATTACGATGGTGGGGCTGCGGGAACAATCTATAGAAAATGGCTGGGCTGGGGTGTGAAGGGCCCGGAGGGCAAGGAGACGGTGGGCGAGGTAAAGGATCAGTGGGAGGGAATCAAGGGGCGGGAAGAGGGGAGGGAGGAGAGGCTGTGTCTGCCACCTATGTTATTGCATCCGGTCAAGAATGTGGAATTTGACAAGAGGGGGCAGTGGAATGGGAAAGAGATGTAGAGTTGGATATGATGGACAGGAAGAGGTGAGTTGGATATGATGGACAGGAAGAGGTGAGTTGGATAGAGATACACTGGATCTGGGAGCATGTATATAATAAACAAGAAGTGCGGACACTGTATCTATACATTACATACATTGCTATTCCAATAGATCGTGGGAGAGGTGTAGTCGATATACCCATGTGCCATCTTCCCAGATTTGACCGTGCGTGGTGGGGTTGACGCGGGCTTGGCGCTCCCGACCTGTTCGTCACCGTCGACTTCACCCTCGTCCAGGCAGCTAGATGTACGACTGCGCAAGCGCCATTGAGCATATGTGACAACCAAAATCGCTAACAATAAGGACGTAAATCCACCCTCACAACATGGCCAACCAAACGCCCGCCGTTGTCATGGACAAGTAAGAGACACCAAGCCGACTCTGGGACCACAGCTAACACGCTTGCAGCGGCACGGGCTACTCGAAACTAGGTCAGCAAGCACGCACCAGTCGTCGTCGTGAAGCATCAATTGACACAACCTCGAACAGGCTTCGCTGGCAATGATTCGCCATCTTTCGTCTTTCCCACCGCGATTGCGACAAAGAGCCAAGCTGGCGGCGGAGGGGGCACCGGGTCCGGCAGACCCGCGATCGCGAACAAGCCATCGTACTTGACAGGCGGCGCTGGTCCTGGTGGGCATTTGTCGGGCAAGAGGGGGACGGAGGACCTCGACTTCTTCATTGGCGACGAGGCGCTGGCCGCCTCGGCGGGACCAGGTACTTTCAAGAGCAATGGAGCTGTCATACCGATCTGACATGGGCAGGCTACGGGATACACTACCCTATCAGACACGGCCAAATCGAGAATTGGGTATGATGACGCCGCAAGAGTGACTAAGGATAGGTGTTGACATGGACAGGATCACATGGAGCGCTTCTGGTCAAACTCGATATTCAAGTACCTGCGAGTGGAGCCTGAAGACCACTACTTCCTACTTACTGAGCCGGTACGTTGCCAGACCTCCGACGCATTTGCACACTGCCTAACAGTACTAGCCACTCAACCCGCCGGAGAATCGAGAAAACACCGCCGAGATCATGTTCGAGTCGTTCAATTGCGCCGGTCTGTACATCGCGGTCCAAGCCGTGCTTGCCCTTGCCGCATCCTGGACCTCATCCAAGGTTCAAGATCGATCTCTTACAGGTACCGTCATCGACTCTGGTGAAGGTGTTACGCACGTCATCCCCGTAGCAGAAGGGTACGTGATCGGCTCGTCTATCAAATCCATCCCCATCGCCGGTCGCGACATTACCTATTTCGTGCAGTCATTACTGCGAGACCGAGGCGAGCCGGACAGTTCTCTCAAGACTGCTGAGAGGATCAAGGAAGAGTTCTGCTATGTGTCTCCCGACATCGTCAAGGAGTTCGCCCGCTTCGACAGAGAACCCGACAAATTCGCAAAGTACACCATGACCCGTCCAAACGGCACATCGACGGTTATTGACGTTGGCTACGAGCGCTTCCTTGCTCCGGAGATCTTTTTCAACCCCGAGATCTACTCCTCCGACTTCCTCACGCCCCTACCCAACATTGTTGACACCGTGATTCAAACTTCGCCCATCGATGTGCGACGAGGTCTATACAAGAACATTGTCCTGTCAGGTGGATCGACACTGTATAAGGACTTTGGTCGCAGACTGCAAAGGGACATTCGTCACCTCGTAGATGCAAGGATAAAGGCCAGTGAAGTCAAGTCAGGCACCAATGCCAAGAGCGGCGGACTGGATGTGCAAGTCATCTCGCACAAGCGGCAAAGGCATGGTCCATGGTTCGGAGGGAGTCTTTTGGGCCAGACGCCGGAGTTTAGGAGTTATTGCCACACGAAACAAGGTGAGTCTGAGGTTTGATGGGGCGATTTGAAGGAAGAAATGCTGACCTTGTTCCAGAATATGACGAGATTGGAAGCTCAATCGTGCGGAGATTCGCGTTGCTTGGTGGTCCAGGAAGCACGTAGATGTCTTGTGAGGTCAAACTGGACGATGCTCGCCACTGCCACTTGCGCCCCCAAGGGGACGAGCAAGGGTCGCGGCAGCCAACATGTCATAAAGTCAAAGATAGATTTCGAAAAGCAAACCGATTGATTGAGCAATGATCTAAACACAATTGGGTATCTGTTCTTTGCACGCCAAAAGCACTTGTTCTTTGCACGCGAGAAGCACTCGCAATGTGTCCGCTCCTCTACTGTGGGAGATGGGGATTTATCACCGTCATGTGAACGTCCATCGTCAGTGTCTCCTCTCTACTGCATCTCCGACACTGCGCCAATCTACTCTCTTCCATGGACTTTTCCTGACCTCATCCGCTCTGCCTGAGAGAGTTTCTTCGCCCTCGGCCCTCTCCAGCCAAGCTCGCGCACCAATCCTACTCCCCGCGGCGCACTCTCCCAAACACCAATCCCTCTCCCTCCCTCCTCATCTCAAGGCGCCCCATCCGTAGCCTGCACCCACCCCAACCCGTCCAACGCCAGCCCAATCGTACTCTCCTGCACGACGGGCACGGGCGTCCTCTCCCTCGTCTCCCCGCTTCCGAGCTCCAAGCCCAGCAGATCCGCGAGTCGACGCTCCGCTTCTTCTCCTGATTCTGCTTCCCACTCCTCTCTTGTCAACGTGTCGTGTCGCTTTTTCGCTCGCTGCTGCTCGCGGGCTTGGTTTGCTTCTCCGGCTCTGCTTGTGAGGGATTCCGAGGTAGTGTCGGGTCCGGCAGGAGGGAGTTGGTGTGCCGGGCTGGTGGAGGGGTGGGTGGTGTCGTTGGGTGAGAAGGAGGGGACGGGAGTGCCGCTACTGACGAGACCTTCGTCGGCGAAAGGGGTGAGGGTGTGGGAGCGGTCGTCGCTTGCTGTGCTGGCTATGCTGATTATGCTTGGCTGTCTGGTGTGTGAGTGACCTGTTGATTCAATTGTGGGTCTGACGATCTCTGCCTGTGGATGGTATTGTTGTTGGGTGGGGAGAGCCTGTGTCTGTGACTGGGTGGTTATAGTCATGGCTGGAGGTGCTGCGTCGGTGGAAACGGTTGTGATATCAGTGGTCAACCTGGCCGGCTCGGTCTGCCCTATTGCGTCGCCATGCAAGGTTCTCTTGCTTCGCGGCCTTTTCGCTGCTTTTAACTTTGCGGCCTTTGCTGATGCCATTCCGTTGGCGCTCGATGCAGTGTCTTCACCGGGTTTGTGCATGGCGGCTCCAACATCGCCCCTTCTGACATCGACCCCTAGCTCGCTCACTCGCGCATATATCTCAGCATACCCCATACCGCGTGCAAGCTCCCGGAGCACCAGATCCATGGTCTCGAGTTTGAGCTTCTTGACATGGTCTGCCGTTACGAGAATGTAGCCCGGGGGTATAGTGTTGTGTCTCGGCGATGGGCGTACGGGACAGTAGAACGGCAAGTGACCTTCTTGATTGCAGGCGGTACATTTTGCTGGTGGATGAGGACAAGGTTTTGGAAGGTGATAGGCGGTGCACGAGTGGCACAGGGCGTGATGCTGAATGTCGTCAATGAGGTCCACATCAAGGATTTATATCAAATCTACAAGATCCATTGTCGTCGTACAAGGACGGAGGAACTCACCTGGTAGCTTGGGTCCACACTCGCATATCCCCTGTGGCAAAAATTGGCCATATGGCCCAGCTGGTTGCAAAGTCGACATGTCAGTAGCGGCTTACTGCACGCCAGCGGCAGGTGACAGACGCCACAGTTGTAGCAGAGATCGCTCATTGTCGGTATGTTGTGATGAAAATTGTCGAAGAAGTGTCGAAAGTGGAAGGTGCAATGTGGGTTTGGAAGCCGTGAGTTTGCAGGATGTGAGTTTGGAAGATGTGAGTAAGTTCCGGGAGGGCTGGAACGACTTTGCACGGGATATGGGCGAGTGCAAGTCTCGTCGTTGGAGAGGCAGAAATGCGTGCAAGGGAATCGCTGGAATTGCTCCATAAGTCATTGCTGAAGAAGAACCGGGCGTGAGATGCAAGGCAGTTTCTTGGTTTGCTGGACGACGAGGCGCTTGACAAGTCGTCTGCTGATTTACTCCATAAGCTGCCAGTGTGTTTCCGCTCCTGCATTGCCTTGCTAAGACTGAGCAAAGTTCCCACCGAGCTGCCCTGCAACCCCCTCGGCCCTAGTGCGAGTGCGAGTGCTCGAGGAAGGTATCACACCAGATGCCAGCTGCGACGAGGTGAGCATTCTATTGAGGGGTGCCTGGAGCGGACGGATTGATGGCAATGAATAGCCATAGGAATAGACGGACATTGGGCGGAGCTGAGAGATCTTGGACCGGTTCGCTCTACTAGGATCTTTAGCGAATGTGCAGCGGGAGAGACTATCGTATCCACTACCTCGTGGGAGTATGATAGGCATTCATTCAGCATGTGAAGTATCTACACCTCACACACCATGACGCAGATCATTTCTTCGCTGCGCCTTGTCCTCCCTTGCCCCCTGGTCTTCTCCCACCACCTTTGCCCTTGTTGGGCCTAAAGTCCCTCTTGTGCAGCGGTTCCAGACCAAAGGCAGCGTCCGATAGGCGAATGAAGCTTGACACTCCCTCGTCCACCACTGCCAGGATGACTGATTTGTAACCATGCTTGAGCTTTGGGTATAATGATATGTTCCCCGGGGGTGGAATATACTGCTGAGTCTCCATCAGCCCCGACAAGTCGGCGAGAGACGGCAGACCAGTCGATCGTGAGTCCATGACGGCAATATGAAAATCTGGCGGGCCTGGTCTCGACTTCTTGTAGCCGGCGTTGTTCGGCTTCCAGACATGCCATGTGACTTGCAGTTTCTGGGATCGTGGTACTGATCCGACATCTTTCTGCGCCGAGGGATCGTACCAATCCATGAGACTGAGAGACTGATAGATGTCGGAATAGGACCTAAATATCCGTCTGTCCGCCAATGGCCCTGATGCAGCCGCTTGTGGATTATCGCCCAGCGAATACCACCACTTACTTAGCTTCGGGATGTTAAGGCCCAGGAATGCTCCTGTGCTTGGTGATGGAGGGAAAACACTTTGGTCAAACGCTGCCGCACAGGTATCCCATGTCGGCGCTCGATGGACATGGTAGCCAGCGCGCTTGAGGTAGCTATAGACTGAGTATCTCTCAAAGGTGAGACCGGACTTGTGTTGATCAGCTAGTCCGATGAACGCCGCATGAGCGCCTTGGAGACTCATTGGCAGTCCGAGGTCGTCTGCATCTCCCTCCTGAGCTGGCCACCTGCAGTCAACCGTACCCCGCTCGATCAAATACAAGATTTCTTCGGGCAGTAGCCACAGTCGATTCAAGTTGTACTTGATCTCATTCAGTGGATCATCTTTGGGGGATCTGTTCGTTCCAATCGACCTGAAGAGTGGAGAATGGGCGACCTCGATGTACGCACTATTTGTCGATGGGTAGTAGGTGGCAATATTGGCTTTCTTGGGCAAGTGTGTCCTCTGGAATGACAAGGCCGAGTGCATCGCCTGTCGAGAAGCATCGAGTCGTTGTGATTGTGTGTTTGTGCCATGACTCTCAAAGTCCTTTTCACCTCGCTTTGGGATTGCTCCAGACTGATTCTTGGAGACGGAGGCAAATGCGGTCCAATCGGGCACCTCCTCCTCGACATCCTCCTCCTCCACCAGGTTCACATTGATGGCGTCCTCGTCAGCATCCGCCATGTTCAAGACACTATTTGGAGTGGTCTTTCGAATCGGCCGTGAGGCAAAAGCAGCAATTTTGAGGTCGGAGTCAGAATCACACGCCCTTCACCCCGCAAAGAAGAAAGTTTAGCCGATGCTACCAAGCCTCCCTTAAAACATGTCACCATGCCTTTTGCGAATACTTTTCTAACGTGGATAATGTTGGGATTGCAATTGGTATGGGTTCTCAACTACTAGACATCAATAGCAAGATGGTGAAAGCCAGATGATAAAGAATCCGCCGCAAAGTGGTCACTAAGCAGCTAACGCCGGGTTGATCTGATACATAGCTCTTCCATGCAATTTCGTAGACCATCAAGCCGTCAAAACTATACGAACAGCTATATCGTCTTTCACAGCAGTACTTTTCCATTTCATTCTATCCGTATCCAACGAGTTTGGCCGATATTGAGCAGCACAATGACCACCGCATTGACCTGGGACCTGGGACCGTGACTCTTTCAGATCATGCAGAAACGCCACAACACGATCTCGTCGTTCGGCGCCGACTCAGAACGGCAATCGTCGAAGACCAAACTCTTTTACAGATAGTCGAGGCTTTTCCGGCCCATGTTCCGTCTCGGACATCCTAAATGATGAACTGCTCGACTGTTTCATCTGATCAGAAATCCTTGGTATGCTCCGAGAGTATACTACGGGATAGCTTAAGCCAGGAGCTCACGCTGACAGCGGTATATAGGTTCGGAATGGATCCAGGACGTACTCAAAGACATGTAGTGAGTCGTGCGTGATTGCAGATTCGAGCCCTTGCGCCAGCGCAAGCCTGGTGCCGTGGCCAAAGTGGATTGTGGCGAAACATTTATCGAGGATAATGAGATCATGTCTTGTGGATTGAAATTGCTTTTCCGTTCTCCGGATCAGGGACGGCTGGGAGCTCATAAGCTTCCATGATGTATTGAGAAGATCTGGTGTCGCCACTGTCCACCACATGAGCCCGACCTCCAGCGGCGCTACCATAGGGGCGCCTGACGGTCATCCCTCCATCGAAGATTTCGCTGACTTGCTCCAAGCTCAGGGACTTGGTCTCAGGGAACGTGAAGTAGATGATACCGAACCATACGATCAGGAGACCCACAAAGCAAATGTAGTACCGCCATCCCACTTCTTCCAGTGCAATGGGATTGACAAAACTGTTGAACAAAAGCGCACCTAGCGTGCTTGCCTGGAAGATGGAGATGCCCTTGGCTCGTAATGAGAATGGCATGATCTCAAGCACATACGCAAAAGGTATCGGGTTGAAGGCCATGTTGTAGAAGAAGTAGAAGACGAGAATCATGACCACGACAGCATTTCCGAGTCCGCTGTTGGTAAAGTTCCCTCGTTCATGTAAAGCCGATACGGTAGTCCAGATGACTAAGGCGACAAACATGCCGGTAATGGAAGTGAGAAGGAGTGCTCGTCTGCCCAGTCGTTCAACGGAAACAGCGGCGCAGGTAGCGACGAAGAAGTTGAATATCTGGAGGGCGCCATTGATGATGTTCTGTGTTTCTCCATTGGTTATGCCCACAGATTTCAGTACGAGAATGAGGTAGTAAGATACCAGGCCAGTCCCCGACCACTGCACGATGAAACCAAGAGTGACCGTATTAAAGAGTCGCCATCGATTACCGGCTGCGATGATGTTAGAACCGGATCTTGCCAATGAAATTGCAGCCCTACGCGTTCGAAAAAAGTCAAGGTACGAGTTGTTCTTGGAGAGCCTCTCATGTTCGATAGCCTCTTGTTTTTCGATCATCTCGTAGTTCACCAGCGCAGAAGCTGGATCACCGCCAGCATGGTAAGCAGTAAGCACCTGACGCGCTTGCTGGATTCTACCTTTGGAGATCAGCCAGCGGGGCGATTCCGGAAGCAGATATATTGCGAAAAGCTGATACACCGCAGGGGCACACTGGAGTATCGCCGGGACTCTCCAGCTCCAGCTAGTAGTCAAACGATATGTACCGTACGTGATCCATGCTGTAGCGATAGACCCGACACACTGTGCGCGTATTAGTCTTGCCCCGACGTTACAACGTCGAGACGTACCCAGGTGGTGTTATACAGGGATGTGATGATAGCGCGTTGGGAAGGATACGCAAGTTCTGCGATCAAGGGTGTGCTGGTACCAATCGTGATACCTAGTCCCAATCCCAGCAGGAAGCGGCCAGCCAGGAAGTAAGAGAGATTTGCCACGCTGCTCTGCAAAGCGGCACCCCCACAGCAGATGATCGACCCGATGACAATGGGATGTCGACGTCCAAGGTAATCGGCCAGCTTCGGTGTGAATGGCGTGGCAGCTATCATGCCAACCAAGGACATTGAAACCATCAGACCAAGCGTGGAGCCAGAAGGACTGTCAAAGTCTGGGAAGGTCAATGTCAATGGATGGCATTGTGGTGGTCGGGATAGATGCGTCTTGCCTTCAATCCATATCGGTAGTGATTGGGTGCCATTCAGCATGCTGCTGTCATAGCCGTTCATAAAGGCCGAAGCCCATGGTACGGTGAGTAGAAGATTCAACCGCAAAAGGAAGCCGACCCTCCACCACCGGTTACTCGACACGGGAAGGACATCCTTCAGACGGGTGTCGTCTCTGACACGAGCGGCGGCACGACTTGTGGCTGCCGACAAATATTTCATGACGTGGACTTGCAAAGAGGGAAGTCAGAGACACGCTGCGATAGACAGTCGGATGCTCGCACCGTGTGGGTCATTTCCCTCATGCTCGGATGGTCGACCGAGCATGGGAATTCTCTCGCAGGGTTATCGAAGGCAGATGAATTGGTTCGCACTAGCGGTGTTTCACCGAGTGTAAATTAATCGGTCCTTTGTATTATATACTAGTCTAAGGTAAGCTGCTCATCCTGTTGAACTCAATAGCTGGACTTGATAGTCTGTATTACCATGTTTAAACCTTGTTTTGATGTATGCGTATTGACAGCGAAAAGAACCGGTAGCCGAACTGTCACATGAAGTAGTGATTGATAGAATCTAAGCACTCCTGAGCGTGGGCTTGCTTCCCAATCGTACGCCACTCCGCATACTGTAGGCGGAGTCATACTAAATGCTATCGTGATGTTTTTGTCATTTTCCGCAGGGTACACCATGATCACGGTATGTTCAATTCAGCGGGGTCGCAAGCACGTGCTGTGTACAGTAACTTCCAATACCCCACAGGATATTTCAAAGTGTGGCTGCATCCAATCCCTTTGTGTAATTTTGGGAACTTCAGATGGCTGTTTGGTGCACTTACCAGCGCTAATCGTCCACTTTTTTCCTCGCAGCCTTTCAAGGGCGGTTTTGAAAATGAAATCTCGCAACATTCTTGCGCGGCTCCGAAGATGGTGCTCTGTGGCATCTTCAGAGCTCCCTCTGGGTGTTTTTCGGGGACCCACGCGTTGGGTGTGGATATCGTTGCTTGGATCGAAGCCAGCTCAACACGGCGCGACTTGCTGCGGGCGTAATTGACTTTCAAGGTCATGTGGCATGATCATCCGAGATGTAGCGGCGAAATCCTACTACCCACAGAGCAATCTATTTTAGTGTCAGATATCCAGTCTGGGAACGGTGTGGGTACGGGACATGTGAAATCTGTTCATATCTGAATACGTAGCTTGTCAGAAAGCGACAAATCGTCACATAGTCGTATCATCCAGGTGCAGCCCCAACGCCTTGACCCCCGTTGCATGCTCGACGACTTGGACTCAGTCCTTCCCAGTGGGGATCTTGAAGCAGTGTGCGGGTTCCCCGCCGATTGCCACCTGATCAATCCGGTAGTAGCCGTAACGCTCGAATTGAATGATTTCCCCGCGACGCAAGCCAGCGACGTTAGAGTCCGCCCATGCATCCTCGACTGTCTCGGAGTGCTGGTTGAGGTTCTCCAGGATGTCGTCATCTTTCTCCAACTTGTCCTTTTTGATCAGATATCCAAAGTCATGAAGTCTGACAGGAGAAAGAGCCTGATCCTTGGAGAGCCAGGTGACTTTTTTCTTGGTCAACTTGAAGTCTCCAGCCAAGTGTAGATCAAGCTCAACCTCTTTGACGTTACTATCGCCCTCGTCGAGGTGAATTCTCCTGATGATGGCATTGCCCCAGCCCATGAGAGTGATTTCTTCTGCAACGACGAAAGTCTTCGCATCATCCTGATCGAGCCAGATGTCACTGCTGTAAGTGACCTTCTTGAGACCGACAGCAGGGTTCTTCACATGCCTTGGCCTATCCTCAGTTACGATGCCGCTAGCACCAGTGATTCTGGCGGACACGATCGAAGCTTGCCGGACCGCGGTGAAGCGAGGCGCGACGGGATCGATATGCTTCTTGTTGATGGCCCATATGATGGTCCAATCCATGGACACTACATTACGGCTTGGACCTTGATCCCTGATGAACTCTCTTAGGGCGTCGACGGTCATGCCACGACGGAGTATACCCCTGATCGTGGGCATTCTCGGGTCATCCCAGCCTGTCACAATCCCGGACCCCACTATCTGGGCCAGCTTATGTTTCGATAACACTGTACGGATGAAAGACAGGCGGGAGAACTCCCACACGGGTACTTTCCGTGCACCCATGGCGTTTTGTATCCAGGCGTATTGAGCATTTCGATCGTTATATTCCGTGGTCCGGAGCGCGAGGGTGATACCTTCGAGAGCGTCGACGAAAGGAACACAAAAGTCGTACGTCGGGTACACCTTCCACCTTGAGCCCGTACGATGGTGATCAGTCAGATTGCATCGATAGATGACGGGATCTCTCAAGGCCTTGTTGACATCGTCATGTGAGATCTTCGCCCGGATGCACCAGCGTTTGCCCTCGGCGGATCCGGATTTCATCTCCTCGAATTTCGCCAAAGAAAAAGTGACGTCGGCATCTCGTCGCTGGCTAGGTATACCATGCCATCGCTGCTCTTTCATCAACGTACCCTCGGTGTCGTCAGCATATGCCTTACCAGCGCCGATCATTCTAAAACATATCGTCGAAATAGTCACTCGAGTAGGTGACGCGATCAGGTTTAACACCCATGGCCGCCAGATCGTCCAGTATGGAGTCCTGGAACTCTAAGGACTCCTTCGATGGGTTGGTGTCGTCGAAGCGACATACCATCTTGCCTCCTCCCTCATGCGCCAAGATGTCGTTGAGAAGGGCTGCCTTTGCGTGTCCGATGTGCAGATACCCTGATGGTTCAGGTGGGAACCTCGTAACCACCGGACCCTCGACCATGCGCGCAGCGAGCGCTGTCATTGACGCTGATTCCTCCTGGTTGGCTTTGGCTCGATTGATGCTCGTGTTTAGTCCCGATCGGACCTCGCTAATCCATGACTGGGTTGACTCTAGCAGCGAGAACCATCTGGGCACATTGGTCCAGCCGGACAACCCGGCAGTAGCGAATCGGTTGGACCGGATCGCAGCGTACACGTAAACGTCGGCAAGAGTCAGCCGATACCCAGAGATGTAGGTGCGAAGGGTCAGGTGGCGGTCGAGTTCCCCCAAAGGCTGTTGTGCGGTTTTGAACGTGGTATTTTCAAAGCTCCGCGATCTTTCCAACCATTCCTTGACCTGGCAAAGGTTAATTGACGAGGCAGCATGCCGAGGCAGGACCTACGTCTCGCTGTAGCGCGGGATTGCTTCCGGCACCACGTATCGCCAGCTCGGTCAGTGATGCATCGTCCAGCGATTCTCTACCATCAGACGAACGGAAACACACCACAGATCCCCGTTCGTCGAGCTGTTCTGACGCAGCATAGTCGATGTCGATTCGGTCCCCACACCGGTGATGATTGATGAACGCTGCCGCAAGAAGTGCAGGTAATATTTTCCCGGTTGACGCCTGAGATGCAACAACGAGGCTAGCCATGTCTAATAGATGTGGCTCGGTGCTTTGATTCAAAGACAGTACGACCAAACCCGGTACGCTGTGGCGATGGCGGTGGACTGTTGATTCATTCACACCAAGGGAATTTTGTGCCTTGGATGTCCGCGTGGTGTGGCTCGCGTAATGCTGGGCCGATGCAGGGCGCACTTGAGTCACACAGGGGTCAGCAACTAGGAAGGTAAAAGGTGACAGCGCCGGACTAAACGAATTCCCTGGCTTTGCTTCCCCCGAGGCACTTGAATGTACGTGTCGGTTGACTTCTCGTGTCAGTTGTCGTGTCACTTCGATCAAGGACACACGGCACCCAAGGACCGGTAAAGCGCGGTGAGAACGTCAGCGGATCAGGGACCGTTCCATGGCTCAACCAACCAGATGTGTTCCCCACCTCACATGGCTTGCTGTAAATTGCATTCCCGTCACAGCTACTTCTAAACTCTCATCCAGGATCGATATCTTCTACTTGTCCACAGTCTGTATGCAAGCCCCATGGCTCTTGCTGCAAACTGCCGCACCGATGGACTTGTATATACCAAGGCGACCCGCTTGAGGCCGCTTGCATGACTTTGAGCATCTTTGCGAGCTTGAGTCTTGTTCGGTCGCGTCCAATCTGCCCCAAGGACGTCTAGGAGGGCCGACGTATCGCACCTCCCTGGCCAGTCGCCATGAAGTTCGGCCAGAACCTCACCCGCAACCAGGTGCCCGAGTGGTTTTCCTCGTACATCAATTACAAGGGCTTGAAAAAGCTCATCAAGTCTGCCAAAGCGGAGGAAGACGCCGAGGGCGGAGCCGATCTTGCAGGTAACGCGATTGACCATTGGGCGACATGTCCTGTGATTGATCACTTGTACAGAGTTCTTCTATGCCCTCGATCGCAATCTCGAAGATGTCGACTTTTTCTATAACAAGAAATATGGTGAGTTTTCACGCCGTCTGCGACTCCTGTACGATCGATACGGCCAGACGACAAAGATCCAGGAAGAGATGGATAAGGAAGAGCTGGAAGACCTGATGGGGGCGTTGCTGGAGCTGCGCAGCCAGTACAGAAAGCTGCAATGGTACGGTGAGGTCAATCGACGAGGCTTTGTGAAGATCACCAAGAAATTGGACAAGAAGATCGCTGCCTCGTCAGCACAGAGTCGCTATCTGGCGACCAAGGTCGATCCGAAGCCATTTGCATCCAATTTCCGGCTCATAAACGATATGCGCTCGATCAATGACTGGCTGTCTGCGCTCGCCGAGGTCAAGGTCTTCGATGACAGATCTTCTGTCACGTCGACTGGATCGTTACAGCGGGCAGCTTCCAGGAATGCGGTACGTGTACCCGGTGCCACGCTGGATAGTCTCGATGTCGCTATCAAAAAAGACGCCATCGACCAGGTAAAGGAGCTACTGGCCAGCATTCCTACCGATCTCCCTGGCCAGTCTTGGAACAAGCTGTTGATCAATCTGATACATCGTGCAATCATCTGCAAAGCATTCCAGACGATCACTCATCTGCTGGGCTTGGCTGGACATTTGGAAGAAGAAGATGATATGAATAAGAGGAATTGCATACATAGATACGTCATCTCAGTGGGCCGCAATAGAACACTTGATGGACAGAACAAGCCTGTTGCGGACGACCTTGCGGACCCGACCAACTTTATCCCGGCTGCCGAGTTTCCCAGACCAGCTGCTGGGTCTCTGAAGGTCGAAGAGCGAGATGTGGACAAGACGCTTGGTAAGGCGGATCCAACGATCAAGCTGCTTGTACACATTCTGAGTCACCTGAAGCCGGAGCAACGCATTGCTCTCCTGGCACGCGACATGCACGGTAGACTGCCACTACACTATGCCGCACAATACGGTCTGGTCGCGGCTTCTCAGGAACTCATCAAGCACATGCAGGAGTGGGGTCAATTCGATGTGTCCCGTGGCATCGACTCTGCTTACTGGCAGGATGCCGAAGGTTATGCTCCTCTACATCTCAGTGTCCTCGGTGGGCACTATCGGACGACGAAAGCACTCTTGCTTGCCGAGAATTGGCAGCATGAGCACGACGAGGAAATCCATGCAAGGTCGAGGGTGGACAAGTCGGGCTACGTTCTCGCTTTAGCCACCAAGTCCAACTTCTTCAAGATCGTACATCTTCTCGTGGAAGCCGGAGTCAACGTCAACTTCCAAGATGATCAGGGTGAAACCGCACTTCACGTCGCTGCCCGCTTAGGCCACGAGGATTGTATGAAGGCACTTCTCGAGATTCAGAAGCCTGACCTTGAGCTCGCAGAGAAGACGTTTGGATGGACCCCCATGTTTGTCGCTTGCGTTGACGGTCAGGAAGCTATCGTTGACTTGCTGCTCTCGACAGGAGCTGAGGTTGACAAGACTGATCTCTCCGGCTGGAAGCCCATAGAACATGCTTCGCTCAGGGGCCACTTGAGGATCGCCAAGAAATTGACAGATCTGACATCCAGCACAACTCGAGAGAGTCCGCCTCTGCGACCTGTTCCGGGCAATGGCACCGCGTCGGTAGCTTCGTCATTGGGGGATCGCACGTCCAATGCTCTAATCAAAGACTCGAGTGCTGCACGAATGCCTGAGCCGGTCAAGACGTTTGGACATCGCTATCTCACAGAGGAAAGCCTTGTGCTGGTCAGCATGGGCTCGATGGATGCGAGGAAAGATGTGCCCGCCGTCAAACTGGAGAATGTACCGCTGGCTTCAGCACACTCGACGCAACTGGATACTGCCCTGTCGATTGTAGTCTCGGCCATCGGGGCCACCGGAGAGCCGACAATCATTGATCTGCCAGTGCAGGAGAACATTAGCACGTCTCCGATCACGTTTACGTCCAAAGACCCTACCAAGGTCAAGGTTCTGTTCGACATTGTCCCTACCTATGCAGGCACCAAGGATAAAGTCCTCGGGCGAGGCGTTGCCATGCTCAACACCATTCGACCAGGCATGGGTTCGAAACGGATCTCGCTGCAGGGAGACCTCAGCGTTCCAATCGTAGCTGCCGATACTCTGGACGTGATTGGCATCGCCAATTTCAACTTTCTCATCATCACGCCCTTCGCTCATCCCAACATGACCATTACAGAGAACAAGACATATTGGAAGAGGACTTCAACCCAAATCATCGGCCACCGAGGGCTGGGCAAAAATATGGCGGCGATGAAGTCCCTGCAGTTGGGCGAGAATACAATCCCGTCCTTCATCGCTGCATCGAACCTGGGCGCATCCTATGTCGAGTTCGATGTGCAGCTGACCAAGGACCTTGTGCCGGTCATCTATCACGACTTCCTGGTCAGCGAGACTGGTATCGATGCACCGGTGCATACACTGACCCTGGAACAATTCCTACACGCCAACGTGGGGACGACTCCCAGACAGTCTCGACCGTCGTCGCCGGTCAATGTTGTGAATAGCAAAGAGAACGGCGTCCGGAAGGGTAGACCGCATAGATCATACTCGCTCGGCGCTTCTGAAGAAGATCATAGAGTGAACATGGACGACAGGATGAAGCACACAAGAGACTACAAGCAGAACGGCTTCAAGGCAAACAGCAGGGGTAATTTCATCCAAGCACCCTTTGCTACGTTGGAAGAAATGTTCAAGAAGCTCCCCCCTAACGTTGGCTTCAACATTGAGATGAGTACGGCATCGACGTTCTGCATACTGAGCAGACCACTGACTCTACACAGAATACCCCATGCTCTTCGAGTCCGAGGAACAAGAAATGGACACTTATGCCGTAGAGCTAAATTCTTTCGTCGACACGGTTCTCACCAAAGTCTATGCCCTCGGTAAAGGCCGCAATATCATCTTCTCCTCCTTCCATCCGGATATTTGCCTGTTGCTGTCCTTCAAGCAGCCGTCGATCCCGGTGCTTTTCCTCAGTGACGCCGGCACCGCACCAGTCGGTGACATCCGCGCATCATCGCTTCAGGAAGCCATTCGTTTTGCCTCGCGGTGGAATCTACTCGGTATCGTCAGCGCGGCAGAACCTCTGGTCATGTGTCCCCGATTGGTGAAGGTGGTAAGGCAAAGCGGGCTGCTCTGCTTCAGCTACGGCTCGCTAAACAACGATCCTGAGAACGTGGCGAGACAGGCGGCGGAGGGTATCGATGCCGTCATCGTCGATAACGTTCTGGCTGTCAGGAAGGGGTTGACAGCGAGTGAGCAGGCTGCTGCGGCCGCGGTCAAGGGGGCTGAGCACGTGAGGGTCGAAGAAGTGAAAAGGGTGGAGGTGGGCAAGAAACCGAACGGTATGGTGAACGATAAGCGTGTCGACGTCGATGGGCATGAACAGGGAATGGTCAACGGGGCCGTATATTGAGTCTGGCGATGGCAAATTTGTCATAGATATAGGTTGTACAGCACTAATGGCGTCTGCGGGGAAAAAGATAGGGGTTTTCGATCCATAGGCTAGACTTTTTATACAAGCTCGGCGATGAGTACGATCGACCACGAGGCTTTCCGTTGCCACTCGCGGATAGATGGTGAAGTCGCCCTGGCCCCCTTTCCCTTCGCTGCCACGTTAGCGAACATAGAGATGATACGATATTGTCGTGAATAGCCTCAAGCTAGAGCTACGTCCAATCTTATTAGAGAAGAACCGGCTTAAGAGGGAGAAGAACCCTAGGCTTCGGAGCACGTCAGATCCTGTCGAGTGCGTAAAATTTCAAGGCATTATATATTATAATGCCAACGTTTTACAACAATGTGGGTTGCGTAGTGTAGCGGTTATCACCCCAGATTCTGATGATGTCATCTTGATCCTTCTGGTGACCCCGGTTCGATTCCGGGCGCGACCTTTTTGCATACGTTTTCGCTTCGTCTCGGATGTCATGTTCTAATTTTTTGTGCTAGTATGTGGTCTTTTGCTCGCATTCGTGAATTTGGTGAGTGTTGTGGCCTCGGGGTAAGGGCAGCGGCCTGGAAATTGTGGGCCTTGTCGAGGTCGGATTTGGCGGCTATAAGTGGCTTTGGTTGATCTGCTTCTTTCCGAGATATGTACAACACATGTGAGAGTTGGTGAGTACTTGTGAAATTGCAGGCGTTGGTGACATGTATACGCGAAGGCACCTAGAATTTGATGACATATTGGCAAGCTCTGGCTGTACACAACACACGGATAGGTAGATACGACAAGCTTTCACGGGCAAGATGTGCGCAATGTATCAAGTAGGACCATCAACGTTTATTCATTTGGCTAACATGTCATTTCCATGCAGCTAGTTATTAAAATTCCCATGCCTCGGTCGAACCATTGTGTTTCCAGTTCGACCGGCCTGTTCAATCATGTTCATCTTTTACTTCGTCAAGGGGATCGGGCACCCCAAGTTCTCGTACCCAGTCCCAACCAGCTTCTTGAGAACAAACGCCAGCGTGTCAACTGTCGGAGTAATGATGCCGTTCAGACTGCTAGGGATGCTCTGCGTCGCCAGCTGGTAAAGAAGACAAGCTGTGTTCTTCGGCTCGACAGTAGTCAGCTTGCCGTCCTTGATCAGCCCATTGCCCCAGGTAGGCAGAGCATTGAAGCCTCCGGATCCCGTGGCGCCGCCGAACAGCACGGGGCTCTCGAGGTACATGGACACGATCTGCAGCGTGACGTCGTTGTTGGTGTAGGGTGTCTTGCGGTTGGTCCAGTTGTCTGGGATACGTTCCTCGTTGTTGAATTCGTAGACGCCGCTGCCCGTGCTGGTCTCTTTGGCGCCGAAGAAGGAGGAGATGGTCTCAATGTCTGGAGCGTAGCCGCGGGTTCCAGAGGGCATGAGTTCGTAGAGGAAAGAGGCGGCCCCGTAGAGAAGGAGGGAGAGGGGACCAAAGTAGAAGTTGGGGTTCCGCTTGAGGGAGTCTTGGTATCGGTCACCGCGGTACTTGCCCAAGTTGGGAAGGTTGAAGTTGCCCTTGCAGGTGTTGGCCATCTGTGTGAAGAGTGTGCCGTTGAATTTGAAGTTGTCGCCGCCGCCGAGGAAGTAGTCGTTGCGGGTTAGCGATGTATCGGCCTCAAACTTGTTGTGGCCATCGAGACCGGGTTGAGAACCTGTCAGAGCAGGGTTGAATGATGTGCGGGTGGTGGCATCGCAGCCGATAGAGAGACGCTCGGTGACAATGTCGCCATCAGTGAGCGTGAGGCCAAGCAAAGCCAGAAGGTTGGCGAGGTCATAGCCAACGTTGTAAACGTTCTGCTGAGCATCGACAAGCTCGTTGTATGTGACGATGCCGTCGCGGGCAAGGAAGCCATGGTTGGCTGCTGCATTGAGACCTGGACAAGGTCCGCGAATGTCATTCGCTCCAGGCTTGATGAACTTGTGCGCATCGTCTCCTGGAGCTGGCACTTGGTAGCCACCGATGCCCTTGCCGGGCTTGCCGTTCTGAGCTCCATTGTAGGGGTACTTGGCATTGTATGGCGCAGCGGGCTGGTGGTTCGCGTTGAAGGGGCACGTCGCAGCGCCGCCGGGCTGGTTGCCACCGGGCTGTTGTCGTTTCGCCTTGGAGGCTTTGTAGGCGGACGACAAAGGCGAGGAGTCGACACCAGGCATGTTTACTACCCATGGAAAGGCAGTCGCCGAAGCGGCAAAAATGGAAATGAGCGCGATGGACTTCATCTTGTGATGTTCGATGTGAGATGACAGAGGAAGTTGTGCTTGACTTATCCATTCAAAGTCAGAACTCGACAAGACTTATATGCCCGCTCCATGGTATCACAGCATTCTCGCCGCCAGGAAACATACCGCGGCAAGTCTCGACAAACCCAGGATGTCTGAAAGCTTGAGGTCAGACTTGAACTCTCCTGTATGCCTGTCGATGTCTTCATACGGCACTATGTGTGTCGATCACAGCGATTTCTCTGTACCTTGCTTGAGAGACTGGTAGTTGTCGGTGGTTGGATGTCACGCTGCAGTGGACGATCTAAACGGGCGACCACTGCACGGAGTCTCGTTGCCGGATTCTGAAAGGCAGTCCCCAGTCTGGCCAATCAACGATGGCATGATGACATGTGCGACCAGTTCAGGGTGTGAAACATACCGCGGCATCCCAAAGAGTGAAATGAGGGGAAGAGAAAGAGGAAAGTAGGACGGTGCAGGGGTCAAGCTTTTTCGGGTGATCGACGACGACCTCCGCAATGATCGACATCCCCGCATCTCCGGATTTTGTCGTATCCACAGTCGCCTTCTTCGCCCTCTTCGTCATTGGATAGATTTGGGCAAATGTGACAGCAGCGGCGCCTTTTGGCATCCAAATCCGCTTTGGGACAATACAAACCATTTCCTCAAGGAACTACCGAAACTTCCGGAGTGGCAATGCTAAGCAGTGTGCACGAGGCGGGGCGTAACTTAGACCCCAGTTGCTGGCGGCAATGCCTGCATGTTGTGCTGCCAACGAAATCAAAGTGATCCAGAGCATGCACACGTCCAGGCAAACATCATCCTATGTATTGCTTCACTCCCCATTCACCAGCCAGAATGGAGTCTGGCAATGATGAAAACGCGCCCCCCCACCGGGCATGCAAGCGATCCACGAGCACATGACCTCCAACAGCAACAGCTTCAGTGATCTTCTCGAAGCCGCCTGCGGCTGAACTAACAAGTGCTGTGGACGCATGCTCGCTAAATACGCGTCCTCATTGGATGTCCTCTCGTCTCTCTGCACTTACTTCCTCGCATCGCTGCTTGGGATCTCGTCAAACACCACTTCATCTTCACGTTCACGGTCTAGAAGACGAGCTCCAGCATGCATCGTGACTGCCAAGTGAAGCCTTGGAATCGAGCAGTAGAGGTATAAGTAGATGCTTCTTTTCTGCGAAATTCTACGCATCACCGTATCAGCTGGTGTAGTCCGTTGTCCTCATTCGCAAGGACCATGAAGTTTCTATCAGGTCTCCTTCTCCTAGCCTCTCTGGCAGTGGCGGCACCGGGCCCTAACGCAGCACCGAACCCGGATGCTGTTGCTGAAGCGGAGGCAGCCCCTATCGCTCTTGCAGACTACTCCGAAGTCTTCTCCCTTGTACAGCGACTGCCTGCAATCAAACATGGGGAACTCCTCGACTGACATTGGACAGGAGAAGCGACAATACTGTGGCAGTATGGGATTACAATGTAGGAGCTGTACTGGATGCTTCTAACAAGATGCAGACTGCAACAGGGAGTGCTGCAGGAAGCGCCCTAGTGGCAATTGCGACTCGGGTGGCATAAGCTGCGGGAGGTCCTACGTGAGTGCAGTCCACATCGACCTGCTTAGTTTTTACTAATGATTCCGGCTAGTGCGATTCGAACCCATCCGGCTACTTCTGCCGATGCGTGTGCGGGTACGGAAAGTAGGAAACGATTGAGGGGCCATCACTGTGTAGCGAGAATGCCTTGTAGAGGTAGTGGCTGTCAATCATTAGCTGTCGAAAAAATCACAAGTGAGCAGCACAGTGGCAGTGAGCAAATGCTGTGATAGTGGTCGCTGTAGTGGTAGCGAAAAAGTGATATAGTAGTAGCGGAAGAGTGACGTGACAGTAGCGAGAAAGTGACATGATAGTAGCGAGAAAGTGACATGGTAGTAATAAGAAACTATTATACTTAACGTCAGGAATTGTTAAACTTGTCGTAAGGAACTATTATCCTTGTCGTAAGGAACTATGATACTGTGGTAGTGGCAAAGAGCATTCCTAGCAACGTACATATCGACAGGAATGAAGCGATCACGACCGAATTCTTGAGCTGCATGGATACAGTACTGTGCTACCAGCTCGAAGCTCTAGAATCTGCAGGTCACTGACATTGTGTAATTCATATTGGGCCCAGTGCTGTGACGATTGACGGTGCAGACAAGGGAGCAGCGAGCAACGGACGCGTTTCTCGGCTAGACCAGCAGCATCTACAATAGCATTTGCTCCTCAGACGGAGGCGAAGCTGAACGCCCACCATCTGTTTGCTAGTTAACCACCCAGCCATTTTTGCGCCAAGAGGCTCTGGTGTACAGTAGTCGCGGCCCAGTAGCGCCTTCACATTGACGATCATTGATCGACAACGCCGTTAGGCGCATGGGTTGGAAGACCCCCAAGGGCCCCTCCTTGCTAGTAACTTGTATGCATGTCACCAGCGCGAGACATTAACGACTTTTCCGAGACATTCCGCCATGCCCTACTAAAATCCCCATCGAAGCAACTAGTCTTCGTCTGTACAATACGACTACATCGTCCCCATCAGACCCTCTGCTGAAACGCCTGTCGCGACACTCAGACACGCTCACAGGGTTATCGTGCCTACTGACCAATATCGAGGAGGAGAGAAATAACGAGGTAGTAGTGTAAGACGAGACAGAAGAGCAGGAGGACGAGAGGCATTGAGCAGACGGTGTGACGTAGGCGAGCAGGGTTCCACGCGCAGGCTTTTCGGTCTAACTATATGTGATCGAGAATTACCAAAGTATCATCTACATTTGTACAGATCTACGAAGAGTTGCTGTTATCAGCACAAGAAAAGGCCGAGCTGATGGTCCCATTACGGTACGCTTCCCGAATCTGTTCCACGACTCCATACGTGCCGCCGATGCAGAGGAACAGGCCAAGAATGACTACCAGCACATTGAAGGTCCAGTAGCCTTTCTGCAAGAGACTCCCTCTCCTGTACGCCGCGTGGTCGTACAGCCATAGCCAGCCAGGGAGACTCAGTGCCAGTGGCGCAAAGCAGAGACTGCCTGCGAGTGCCAAAATGTAATTGAAGATCGGAATGCCGGAAGCAATCAGGAAGGCAATAACAGTCAGTCCGACGGTACAGCCCAGCCAGATACCCCAGTGCACGATAGTGTTCTGCTGCAAGTGTCGGGAGTTGCGCAAGATGCGGACAAAGATGTACTTGGCACCCACGTGGATGTAGAGAGCGGCGCTGATGCAGAGACCTGCCAGACCGATACCAAAAGCGATCTTCTTGGGGATTCTACCGGCACTACCGAGAGATGGCGATGCCGTCCATTGTCCGCACCACCGGTAGACCACCAAGCTGAAGGTCAGGTATGAGGCAGTCACGATGCCCATGCAGACGTAGACGGCTTTGCTGTAGTCCCGTGGCCGTTTCATCTCAGATATCACAGGGAGGAACGCAGAGGTACCAGCGCCGGAGCAGAAGATGGTCGAGGCGGCGACGATGCCAGCCGCGAAGGTCGATTCGCCGATCACTCGGTAGCCGAGCTCAAAGTCGCCCGTCTGAGGCGCTGCCGCAGGACGATCGAGTGTAGTCACGCCAACACTGATGGTCATTAGCCCCTGAACCTCGCAACGATTCCAATAGGATACTTACACTACCACGAACACGGCAATGAAAACGGAGAAGAAACCGATCCATGTCAGCCAGGCAATGTTCTCGAACTTGCGTACACTGGCGCAGATGCAGACCATGATGGCGGCAATGACGGAGAAGATGTTGGTACAGAGCGCATGATCAGAGAGAGCATTGAAGGCAGTCGACACTCCGACAATACCAGATGCCGCTACAATGATGAAGGCGAGCAGGAAGAGTGCACCAGCCACCTCCCTAGCGATTCGCCCGCCAACCTTCTCTGCCATGTCTGCAATCGAATGGCATCCAGCGTGGGTATTCCGGAAGTTGCCTTGGACGATGGCGCAGTATGTGTTGAGAAACTGCCAGCCCAGGACGTTGATTGCTCCGGGAAATGATCCGAGGACATACATGGCTGAGGGGATAGTCAAGACACCCGTGGCAAAGATGATCCTGATGTACCAGTCAGTCTCGAGTAGCAGGAACGCATTCATCAAACATACTTGAGAAAGATCATGGATGTATGCTGCCATGAGACCGTCCTAAAGTCGACCGCACCTTCTTCCTTCTTGAAGATCTCAAAGTCATCATCAGAGGGTTTCACTGGACCAATGCTTTCGCTGCGGCTGTCGGGCGTTGGCTCGATGATGTCGGCGTGCTTCTCAGACATGATGATGATGCAGGGGCTGCCGTTTCGCCGGAAGTCAGGAATGATAGTTCAGAAGCTTCTATCCAGGGCCATTGCAGACAGACCGTGGACAAGTCTTATTGTATCATGTAACGTATCATGTACCTACTGTCATATTGAACCCTCAACGAGCTATGGACTATCTTACCATCATCGAGTGTCCCTCTGATTGTGACAGATAAGGGCCCCACACTGACTCCATCACCTCCAAACGTCCCAGCCTGGGAGCCCTACAGATCTACACTGGTAGTCCTGGGGAAGCAGGGCTGGTCTCCAATTCTTGTCGAATCTACTGCGGCAACACGATTGGCGGGATCATGCACACAATTGCCTGGGATGGTAAGTAAGGAAGGAGGTTCTTTCGAAACATGTACTGTACAGTATTGAGACAGCGTCGCCGAGATCGGAGGGACCACAACCAACGCTTCCTGCTCATGGACCATGTTATCACACCAATCTAACGATCTTTTGGTATCAACAGCCTGTCGTATGTTTGTGATGTGTACGTGATTGGCAGCGATTCGGCGGATCACCAGCCAGACTTCGCCTTGGCACTATGGAAAGGATAAACATCCGCAGGAAAGACACCAGCAGCATGAATCTCGCATCAGTTCCATGTCATGTCAGTATTGGTCTCTCTGTGGTAGCTGGTTTATGGTATAGCCTCTGTCATCTACCAGAGCGTGGTCCTGCACGAACGAGCTCTTGGGGGGGGCAAAGAAACGAGCGGCATGTTTCCTGCATTAGCTCCATGTCGCAGATGTGCAACGTCGACTATGTCAGTATCGACCTCTTTTGGGGGTAGCTAATTTATAGTGTAGCCTCCGTCAACTACCAGGGCATGACCCTGCACAAACGAGCTCTTGGGTGAGCAAAGAAAAAGGACAGCATTAGCCACCTCTTCTGGAGTACCTACCGTCGGTCAGTGTGGTCTACCTTGCCACGCCAGTCTGGTACACACCCATACGCCTCATCGGCGCAATGTCTATGGCCGGCTTGAGGGACTCGTACATCTCCGTAGTACTTGTGGTCATTGGAGTGGCGATGACACCGGGACACACGCAGTTCACTCGAATGTCATCCGCTGAATAGTCGATTGCAAAGGCCCGGGTCATGTTGATGACGGCCGCTTTCCCAGCACAGTATGCAGCTAGACAATGGATCAGCTCTTCCGGCAGGAACGAATTCCTGTGACATACCGGCTCCTGGTCGCGCAACGATACCGAGTTGGCTCGCAATGTTGACAATGGCGCCACGCTGTTTCGAGTGCTCGCTATGAGCGTCTTGCTGAAGCATTGATTTGATCTGCGCCTTGCAGCACAGCCATGCCCCTCGATAATTGATACTGTTCATGACATCGAAGTCTGCGCTCGACATGTCTGCAGCTCGGCCCAGCTCTTTGCCGAGTATACCAGCGCAGTTGATCGCGTAGTCGATTCTCGAGAACTTGCCCGCCACGTCCACAGTCAGAGCGTCCACGAAGCCCTCATTCGCAATGTCGCCCGCCAGGGCGAGCACTTCGGCGGATGGATTTGTGGCAAGAATATCGTTCTTTGTCACCTCTAGCGTGTCCTTGTTGATGTCTGTAATCGCTATTCGGGTGCAGCCAGACCTGGCAAGACCCTTTGCCACAGCATTGCCTATACCCGTACCTCCAGCACCAGTCACGAGAGCTACGCCTGGGAACTCGTTGGGCGCACCCGGCATTGTGTCCAATCTGGCGACGCCGCGGTGTATGCAGGCTTATGGAAGAGAAGACAGTCAACAGCTCACTATGTGGGTTGTCATGCTCACGGCTACTTGCAACCTTATCGACGAGTGGTACTCGGAGCCTGAGCACAAGGGCAGGTGATGGGCGATGGAGGTATTCTTTTCTGCGGGGCATCTCCACAGCGGGCCGTGGAGCTGGAGTTGGAGCTCTCCCAGCTCCAACTGCTTATCTGCTCCGCCCTGCCTCCGTTTGTCCTCCAAAACCAAGGCAGCCCCCAACGAACTCCAACCACTTCCTGGCCTCCATCCCCAGACTCGAAATAATGCATGGCACAGTCACGACGACAGACCTTGTAGCGGACCGAGCACCTCCACTGTCGAACGGTCGGGAGGTGCGCCACCCGCATGCATGCCTTCACTGCTCTCGTCATTTCAAGAGGGCGGAGCATCTGAAGCGACATCAGCGTACTCGTGAGTATCCAGCAGCGTCGTCTTTCCTCTGGCTGACAGCAAAGACACTGGAGAGAAGCCATATGAATGTGGAAAATGTGGCGAAACCTTCTCGCGGCGTGATCTGCTCACCCGCCATGGCCGGATAGCCAAGCACGCTGTGGAGGGCCACAAGTCTGTCTTGAGGCGGCCATCACATCAACAGACTATCGAAGACAACTACCAGCTTCGTTCGTCGGAAGCTGGCACAATCTCACCCGACGCGCAACCACAATTCCCTCCCGTACTCCAGCCGCAACAAGCAGGAGCTCCTCCGCCGACCCATCCCAGGCGTGATCCCGGCGAAATCAGCGCACTACCAGAGTCCGCGTGGGATCCCAAGACTTCCTTCTACGACGATGACTTTGACACCTTCAGAGACTTTGTGAACTTCATTGACGGTGCTGGCTTGTCCGCCCAGTGGACTCCAGAGTTCGAGTTCGACTGGCCAGCGACCGAAGGGACAGACGACCGTCCATCCGATCCGCCTGGTCAAGTTGCCACTCCAGCCGTCGAGGATGCTGACGAGATTGGCACTCCATTCAGCACCTGGCTACCGTCAGCGCCTGCCAATGGTCACATAGTATCTCCCGAAGCAAGTCACGGTAAGGCAGCAACTTGCCAAATTTACAATACCGGCTAATGCTCATGACCAGAGCTGCGAGACCGCTTGTCCGATCGGCCTTCGTATCATGTCTCTGAAGAGCAGCGCAGCCTAATGATCGCTTCCCTCAGTTGCTTCCCACAATCGACTACCAGCTTTCAGCTACCCTCGAGACATGCGCTTACGAGATACCTGACCGCTTGGTTCTCCGGCTTCCATTCGCATTTACCATTCATCCATGAGCCGACCTACAAGCCATCGCGCTCACCTGTAGAGCTCACCTTGGCAATTTGTTCCGTCGGCGCCCAGTATTGCTTCGAGAGACGGAATGCCGAGAAGCTTTTCACCGTGGCCAAAAGCATCACTCTGGATAGGATTCGCCGAGAAGAGCGCACTCTGGGCCCTCATGTTCGACCCTTTTTGCAAAATAATCATCTTGCGGAGCCGGATCCTGTGCGCACTCCGGAAAGGTGTGGGCCATGGGCGCCGCTGGACCTTGCCCAGACATTGTTTGCTCTGGTAGGCTTTGCGACTTGGGAACGATGTGATATATTGCACGAGGCATTCGCTCTGAGAGGCCTCCTCGTATCAAGTTTGAGAGGCTTAGGGCTGACGGAAGACACGCATAGTACATCTGTGACTACTTCCAAGTCGGCCACGTGGGATCGTTGGATCCGCAGGGAATCTACGCGGAGGACAAAGCTGATGGTCTTCTGCTATCTCAACGTGCACAGTATCGCCTACGACTCTCATCCAATGATTTGGGCGAGCGAGATTCAACTGCGACTACCTTGTCTGACGCAAGAGTGGCAAGCACGTACCGCGATGCAATGGTTCGCCTTGCAGAGGGATGGGAGATCGGAACAGGTCCACCTACAGCAAGCGCTTACCAGTCTCCTCCAGACGGACAACGCGAATGACAAGATTGAGCCAATGCCTAGCCCACTGGGGAATTATGTTTTGCTCCATGCCCTATTGCAGCGCATACACCTCGTGCGGCAGCTTGCCCTACCATCAACAGGCACTGCCACCATTCCAACAGCAGATATACAAAGCACCTGGTACGTCAACTCGATCATTATAACAAGCATCGCGCTGACAGTGAACACCAGCCGGGGCCTCCGTCAGTGGACCTCCATGTGGCAACAAGCACCGGAGTCCATGCTGGATCCCAACAACGAGAACGGACCCGTACCGTTCACTTCCAGCGCGCTCTTGGGCATAGCTTACATTCGACTATCGTTAAATATCGGACCCTTCAGGGGTCTTCAGACACGAGATCCGGACACGATCGCAGCCGGTATCGGTGCACTGCCGATCATTGAACACAACGAAAGCTTCCATTCAGCATTGCTCTACTCGACTCATTCGCTGAGCATACCTGTGCGCCTTGGCATCGACCGAGTGGCTAGAAGTCAGGCTTTCTTCTGGAGCGTACAGCATGCGTTGTCAAGCTTCGAGTGTGCTATTTTCCTTTCCAAGTGGCTTGTCTCACTGTCGCCGGGACCAGATTCACGTGGTCTCTCGGGTGCGTCTCAAGGCTTTGAAACGTTCATCTCTCCCGCTGACTGTTTGAAGGCTTCGAGCGTCACATCATCTATTGGGTGCGCTGCATCGTCAAGGAAGCCTATGCTGTTGTCGACTTTGAACAAGTCGAGCTCTCCGTTCCGAATCACCCGTACGGTCTAGGCCTTGCTGTGCTGCGTATCTGGAGCCGATTTTTGAGAAGTAATACCCAGTGGCAATTCGTAGAGGGACTGGGATTGAGCTTGGAGAAGTACATGCTCTCCATGTGTGTCAGCAGTCCCGCGCCCGGCTGAGCTCGTAATGAGAGCTGAGGCCTCATTTTGCCGGCGAGAATACAGCAGATGTTCTCTCTTTCGCCGCAATGCGTCGAGACATTTCAGCTCACCTCAAGCCCACTCTCCGCATTCTCATCTTCCGGATCCAATAACTCCTTCAATATCACACGTGGACAAGGCAAGGCAGACTCGCAGGTCAAGTAAACTCAGCAACGATACACATGACGTGGCAAAAAGTTTTGACCCTTGTCATACCTGGAATGACTACTCGGTAAATAGACTAGCCACGATCTGCCGACATGGTAACACTGTGCCGGCTCGCTAGCGGGGTGGTAGTATCATCGCTCGTGACTTTATACAGATCGAGTCGGAGGTAGAATCGAAAGTGAAGCGGCACTACCAGCTAGCTGTACACGTTCTGGAGCCAGCGATTGTGGATGTGGTCCCGGCTGCGGTACGTTGGAAGACAGATCCAGATTCCCAAAGACGAGACTGGTACGATGTAGAACAGGTGTATGTCGACATGGCTTCCTGTCAGACATGTGAATGCAAAGATGCAATGCAAATACAGTACGCAAGCCAATCAGAAGCAAGCAGAGCCATGTCTTCACATCAAAGATCCCCCACCAACGAAAGCATCAAGAAGCGCCAACGAACATCACCAACCAATCTTCCATCTTTCCGTCTCCTCAACTCACCCACCGCCTTTTCTCGTCGAGAATTTCCCCCGTCACATACAAATACACAAAATCCATTCCGCAAAAGTCCACCTGGAGCAAGGCACATGTGAAACCCCCCCCATATCAAGCACCACGCCCCAGAAATGCCCGGCAAGGGCAGAACGACGGGCAGTCGCGGACTCGGGCTGGGCAAGGGCAAGGACAAAACACTCAAGCGCCATCGCAAGGTAGGTACCTGGGGCTCTTTCTCTCTCTCTCTCTCTCTCTCTCTCTCTCCACGCGATATCTCTGCGCTCGGCTACTAGGTAACGCGACCGGTACTGATTCCGAGATTTTTTCATGTAGATTCTCCGCGACAATATCCAGGGCATCACCAAGCCGGCGATCCGGCGTCTCGCGCGGCGCGGCGGGGTCAAGCGTATCTCTGGGATGATTTACGACGAGGTCCGGACGGTGATGAAGATGTTTCTTGAGAGGGTGGGTCGATGGACTCTTGCGAGTGGTGTGAGAGGTGTTGAGATTGACGGTTGGCTAGCTGCTGCGCGAGGTCGTTGTCGTTCTTGGTACGTCGGTCTAGAGAGCTGTGGATTGAGTGTGGTGGGGAGCTGATTGTGGTTGATAGAGGGACGTGGACAGCAGACGGTCACTACTAGTGACGTGGGTTTTCTGTCTGAATAGGGTATGGTGTGATTATCTGTTCGATTCCGGGCTGTACTGACTTGGTCGCAGCAAGGGAGGCCGATTTATGGGTTCGGCGAGGGCACGACCCGTTCAAGGGAGATCTGACCTCATGCCACGAAGGGGCATGCACCGCCGACGAGATGACGGCAGCAGTCTCACACGTGTGTGGCAATGTCTACAATCGGGTAGTTGGACACTCGCAGTGCTGCCGTTTCCGCAGCATGCCTTGGGCACTTGGGCTGGTAGTTGACGACGGAACGACCGAGACGAAGACTAGTAAATGAGATACCCGACTTCGGTCATGACACATTGAATGCAACCAATCTACCATCTAGATCTCCACCATCAGGCCCTCTCTCGCCTTCATCCTCTCCTCTCCCTCCTCATCCTTGGGCCTTCCCTTGCGATCAACCCTCACATCCCTCGGATCGAACCCGCCATTCCCATACAGAGCCCACTCCGGCGTCGTCTCTCCGACATAATCCCCCGGTCCAAACTCCCTCCCACTCTCCAAACAATCGAAAAACGCCTCGTAATCAATCAGCGTGTGCCAGCCATCCTCCCTCTCGAACCTGGCCTTCTCGGCCAACAGAACGCAACAGCTATGCTTATGCTCCGCGGCAATCCCGTAGCCCAATCCCCTCTTCTCCAGCGCCCTGTCCAGCGCCTCGACAAACTCGCACACCTCCTCGTAAAAGGGGACGTTCTGCATGGTCAGCCCGGCCGAGGCGCTCGTGCTTGTCCCGCAAAAGGTCACGCCCTTGATCTCCACGAGGCCCGGTCTGGCACGCTGCACCAGATCCGCGTAGCCCTCCACCTCCTCATCGATGTTGAAGCCCTTGACGAGCGTAAGGCGGAATACGGTACGTTGCGTGTCGCGTTTCTCGCGGAGAATGTCCATGCAGCGGAGGAAGCGCTCCCAGTAATCCCTGTGGAGGGGCCGGTCGATTTTCTTGAGACCCTCTTTCGTGGCGGCATCGATGCTGACGTAGAGCTGGGTGACGTGGTCGAGGGCGGCGAGTTGGTCTGGGTGTTGGGCGTTGCAGACGAGGAAGGTGGAGATGCGTTCCGAGTGCAGGAGGGAGAGGAGTTCGTTGATGTGAGGGTAGAAGATGGGTTCACCGACTAGGCTGAGGGCGCAGTGGCGGATTTGCATGGCTTCGGAAAATCGCGAGGCGAGGACACCGGGGACGCCGCGCATCATTTTGATCTTCTGGTAGTGACCGGCTTTGATGCCGGCAAAGACGAGGGGTGCGGGATCGACGGTCCAGCGCCAGGTGGTAGAGACGGGGTTGGTGCCGTGGCGCCAACAGAAGACACATTTGTTGGAGCAGGAGAGGGATGGGGTGGATTCCATGCAGCGGTGTGAGTTGATACCGTAGAAGGAGTATTTGTAGCACGAGCCTCGACCGCGAAGGGCAGATTTCGTCCATCGGCAAAGTTTCACGCCAGAATGCGACCCAACGATGGTGTAGCCCTGTTTGGTCAGGGCCTTGTACGTCGGGGACGTGACAGGCACCATCTCTTTCGGAGCGGACGTCTTCGAGGTGGTAGTGAAGTCTACCTCGAGAGGTTCCGATGATGGCGCGCGAATGTCCTCCAGATCGGCGGTTATCGTTCTCGTGATCCGCTTGCGCTTCTTGCTGGTCGGCAGAGACACCTGGTCTGCCTCGTCTGCATCTTCTTCGTCGCTCTCGAGGGCATCGCCGCTGCCAGGCACGCCGTCTCCCAGACCATTCCCGGCGGAGATGCTGTCCATGACCTCTGCAATTCCCGCCTGCCACAATGCAAGACTCTGCTGGGCATCTTTGATATCACTGGTCCCAATTGGATATGCTCGCTTCTTGCCCGTCAACCTTGCCATCCATTTGTCGATCTCAATAGCCTGCGAACAGAAGCCTTCCGCCTCTGTCGGCCACCCTTCTTTTTCACCAGTACCAAAGACAGAATAGCCGGCAAGGCCACTGAGAGGGGAGGTGTCTATTCTGAAATCGTTATGAGTTTCTGCGAGATTGCTAATGAAAGCAACGAGCTCGGAATCGATGTTGTAGGAGGGGAGCAGCAGGAGATAAAGGAGCTGAACTCCAGAATCAATATCGGGTGTTGATATAAAATAGTTGTCAAAATCGATTTCAACTAGGTTGAGCAGCTGTGGCTGTTTGAGGCTGGGGGATGTTTGTGCCATCTTGGCCAGATTTGCGCATAGATGTTCCGCAAGCTTCTCGGTAGATCCACCAAGGGAGAAGTAGAAAACGACTGGCTGCACAGATACAGGTCCATTCGATGAGGTTTTCATGCGACTGGCTCCAGGACTGGACTTGCGCGCACCTGTGATGCGTTTCGGGCCATCATGTTTCGCTGTCGAGGTTGACTTGGATGCTACGACCGGCAGCTTGTATTCTCTGTCCTTCGCGCCGTCCCTGACGTACAGGGATCCCTCATATTTCTTGTCGACCTCATGCGACGGGCGTCTCTTCGGTGGTATCCGTTGCTGGTAGTATCTGGCACCGACTGCGGAGATGCTGATGAAGATCAAGATCTCAAGGCGGTATGCGTGCCATAGAGCCAGGAAACCTGGTGAGGGATCAGTACGGGTTTTCTGTCAATGAATCGCCCTTCTCATACCTTCCAAGAACCCCATTGCCTCGAATGCGGGAAAGACGTGGATTGACGAGAGGTCTGGAGTCGCAAATTCGAAGATTTGGACCCCGTGCTACCCCACTCTGCGAACACGTGGTCCGAGCTCGAGATCGGCTTTGGGGAGATCGGGGTTTGATGGTCCATTTCATTAATCAAAGGTCTTGCTCCAATGTCTATCCAAGTCGACCAAATGCTTGTCATGTGAGGACTGTGACTGAGCATATCTCCAGCGACGCAGCAATCGGAGCATGAGGAAGACGCGATGCTCTTGACCATGGTGGTGCCGTGCTGTGCTCAGCGTTTGGTTGTGTTTGTTAAAAGGAATCGCGTACGACTACGTCATAACGCCTCGAGGCCTACCAGATCGCATACAATGGATCGTGAGACAAAGAGCATGCGAGATCTGTAGGGCAAACACTAGTCTAAGGAACACTAGTCTCAGGAACACTAGTCTCAGGAACGCATCATGACGTGACGTACCGGTCACTTGGATGCACTTGTATATCTATGTATGGGAAGGCCCTTCAATTCCCTTCTGATCAGACCAAACCAAACCATTCCCTACACCATTACTTTCAACACTTAGATCACCCAACATGCCATCCTCCAAGGGAGAGCCCACCGACCCTGAACTGCGAGAGAAGATCAAGGAGGAGGTCAAGGCCGAAGAGAAAGGTATGCATCTCGTCTAATCGTGGTGTGTAGAGACAATCTGACACTCTCAGGTGGTGGAAAGGGAAGCTGGTCGGCGTGGAAGGCGGGCGAGCTTGCTAAGCGCTACGAAGCTGAGGGCGGCGACTACAAAGACACTGGAGACAACAAGAACAAGGCAAAGAAGGGCGAGCCAGAGAAGAAGTCGTAAGACGCCTAGTTGGCAGGCTGTAACATTACCACTATTGTATCAATTTCCTATAACAATAAACTTTTCTTGGCATAGGATGTGATGCTTGACACGTGCTGGAAGCGGCCTGTTGGAGGAGAAGAACTGCGCCGACCCGTCCGCTATGTTTCTACATGATATCAGTATTGTATCTTCGTACTCATGAATTCTTCGTACTCATGAATATAATAACATCTTGTGAAATGCCGTGGAAGCGTTGCCATGATCACGGCGCAGATCTGGGGAAGCGCCAACGACTCACGCGTGCACGTCACACCCCGTCGAGCCATCTCCCATCTTCACTATACATACACACGTTCACACGTCCTCCCTCTGGTATAACCATTGGTACCTCCGTCATGCGACTCTCGCTCTACCATCGCTACCCCTCATATTTATAAGGGGGCAGGGCGAAACGAACAGCAGCTGGACACCATCGTTTCCCTTTGAAACAGCGCAATCCCGCATCGCTCGCTCGACACTTGTCGTACAATGGCCGATCCTTACTGCGAGCACCTTGCATCGCCAGACCCATGGGTACTGGCCCTGTCCATGTCAGTAGATCATGTCCACAACGTCAGCCTCTTACTGACATGCGCAGCTTCCTGGTCGTCGGCATCCTCGTCTCGTACCTCCCGCAGCATTACAAGATCATCTCCCTATCCTCTTCCGCCGGCCTCTCGCCATGGTGGGTCTTGCTCGGTACAGTCTCCTCCATAGCAGGCTTGACCAACATCATCGTCCTCCCCACTTCTCAGCATGATATGGCGTGTTGCCGCGAGATTAGCGGAAGTGCCTGTACGGCAGCGCTCCTTGGCATAGTACAAGTCGGACTTCAATGGGCATGTTTCATGATCATCATGGTCCTGTTCCTGGCATTTTTCCCTCGGAGGACAGACACGGAGCAGATACAAGCGATACCCGACGAAGCAGAGGAGGAGCTTCCCAAACCGCGAGATGCCGTCATCGTTGGCTCTATCTGTCTCGTGGCTCTACTGTTCGCCGGCCTGGGGAGTCTGTTCTTCATTGTCCAAGCGCCAGCGCAGCTGCTAGGATGGGCTAATTTCCTCGGTGTCACCGCCAGCATCCTGGCCTCCATACAGTACATTCCCCAGATCTGGACTACTTATCGGATGGGAAGGGTACTAAGTCTTAGTATTATCACCATGCTCATACAGGTCCCTGGCGCCTTCTTGTTCGCCTTCAGTTTGTACCTCCGGGTTGGTGCCCAAGGCTGGTCGAGTTGGCTCGTCTATTGTGTGACCGGAGTGTTCCAAGGCTGCTTACTAGCCATGGCAATACGATTCTGGATCAGGGACAAGAGATTGGAGCGATATGAGGATAGGATACTCGAAGAAGAGCGAACAAGAAACGAACCAAATGAGCGGGATCCCCTGCTTGCCACAAGACGCATGAGTACAGGAAGATCTACTGGGAGTAGCACTTTGCGAACGACGAACGGCGACAAGACTAGGGATGGTAGGAGTAATGGGCCACTGGACACGCTCTATCAGCCAACACCGCCAGAGTATAACAGTCTCAGCTCCGACAGTAATGCTGTGAATGGGCGTCAAGCCTCCGAAGAGCACACTTCGGAGGAGAGTGGACCAGAGAGCGTTCGACAGCGGTAGTTCCACTTTTCGCTTGATGCAATGCCTCGAAAGCTGAGGTATGCCCACTCAATAGATTCTTAATCCTGAATAGGGTCGGAACGAGGTCGTTGGTGTGACCGTGACGGGTACCAACTTATCGTATTCTCGAACCGTGCCAAAAGTTTCCAAAGCGCCGTTGTACTCTATATGCCAACGTTCGGTCGCCGCATCCGCGCTCACTGTTCCCCCGAACTTCGGATGCTGTATCTATATGTCTCCCCAGACACTGGATGGTTAGACTTCGAGTCGTTGGACCGTCGCATTGGCGGTCTTGTACCAAACCCCCACTTGCCGTCAAGGACCATTAGGTGAACCTTTTGCACACTGACTGAAAATAATCGTGCACCGGGTAGACGTTTTTATATCGAGCAATGTGGTTCCTGAGCTTCTTTTCGCTTTCTATACCGATCAATCTGGTACACGTTTGCTATATCGAGTGATGTGTTTCTGGGGCTTTGCTTACCACCTGTCCTGATGACGCTTGGCAGTTATCGGTATATCGAGTAGAGTTCTATCCTGACTTTTCCTTGACTCCCTGACCCGAGGAATCTAGTAGTCATTGGCCTCCCCCCCATCTCGTGGTCTTGCCTAACATGTAATGAAAGCATGGATCCTCAGATCAACGCCGTGCTCAAGAAAATGTCTGCTCCCGTGGTGTATGTACAGAGAAGAATGCCAAAGTGTGACATTGCTTGACATGTAAGTACCCATTTCATGTCTGATGTAACAGGCGAAATATGAATGGGGGAAAAAAAAAATTGTCCCCTGATAAACTCTCGGACCCCAGATGAAGTGTATGATACAGAACCCGCTTTTAATGCCAAAATCTGGTCTCGACTTGGCTTTGCAGCTCGTGACTTTGTCCTCCAACTCGTTCAGCCTAGTACAAGGCCACCCCACCCCCCCCAAATCATCTCCCGTTTTCCAAATCGCCACCTTACACCGCCCAAGCCGGGAACTTGGCGCCCTTGGACGGATCGCAAGGGAACTGCACCACGTTCTTGGAGCTATAGCCCGTGTTGGCGCCCTCCTCGCTGTACAGGATCTTGCCGCCGTCGGGACCGTAGACGGCGAGGGTGAGGTAGGCGTCTCCGCCGTAGTCGCCCCACTGGACCCTGACGGGGAGGTAATCGCCTATGTACAGGCGGACGGTCTTGGTCTTGGGCTGCACGCTGGCCCAGTCGTACTTGTACAGCTGTTCGAGGTCGGCGTTGCTCCTGGTCCATCCGGTCAGGGCCTTAGGGCCCAGCCAGATGAGTTCAATGTCGTCGACGCGCGGCAGGTTGAACGAGTAGTAGCCGTCCTGGTTGGCGTAGATGTAGAAGACGTGGTCCAGAGCGAGGGAATCCTGCTTCACGTTCGGGGTGCCGTAGACGTTCCAGTCGGCGCCCCAGACGTTTACGCCCGAGGCAGCGATGTAAGTCGTCGTGCCATTAAGGATGGGCTTGGCGGTGCGGAACGTCTCCGGGTTGTAGTTGGAGTAACCCTCGACGTAAGCCCCGACCTTGAAGTTGTAGGGATTGTTGTAGGCGGCGAAGGCGATGCCCGAGTTGCCGCAAGTTTGTACCGCGGTGGGGTAGGCAACACGGACGGTGGCGGGACCACCGGCCACGGTGGGAGCGATGGTGGTGGTGACGATGGTGGGATCCGTACCCAGGTCGACGCTGACGGTGGTAGTGCTGGTTGCGGCGGTAGTGGATCGCAAACCGGGCGTCATGACAAGGATAGTGGCCGTGGGACCAGCGAAGATCGTCTTCGTCGAGGTAGTAGAGCCGGTCCAGGCTGTGGTAGCAGACACGAAAACAACATCCGCCGCACTCGCGGGGGTTGTCGGTATCGGCGAGGAGGTAGCCAGCGAAGTAGTCGTCGTGGTAGTAGAGGTAGTGCTTGATGTGCTTGCCGAGTCGACGGAGACGACTGCATAGCCATACGATCGGAGCAAATCGTAAGATACGCCAGCATAGGTGGCGGAGTAGAGACCAACATTCTTGGACACATCGGCAGAATAGAGCTGGCAGTACGTACCCTGCGAAGCCCCGTTCAAGGATAGATCAAGGACGTTGAAGTAGTTGCATGACGTATAGGTAGTGCCGGTGGCAGCCTTCTTGTTGGCAGCTGTTGTCGAGGTGCATAGATCAGCGCAGAGCTGGGGGTTGAAGGCCTGGTTGTAGAATTCGGCGCGCAAGAATGGAGTCGTAGTGAGAGCGCTGGCGTCAACAGCCCCGCTCAAAGCGACAGGCGCTTTGAAACCAGAGACGGTGGCAGGTGTTGGGTTCTTGTTGTAACCGTTCGAGCCTTGAATGACTACCATGAAATCGGTCCGCCACTGTCCAATATTCTTTGCCTGAGTAGCGTTGACCGCATTGCCCCACAGCGCGCAGCGGACGGACGTCGCTGCAGCTGGATTACGGCAGTCTGCTCCAGGCTTGATGATAGGGTTACGCTCGAAGTAGATGTTGAAACCGGCACAGGCAGAGACACCGTCGCAGATGGCGGCACAGGCAGAAGTGTTGTAGGTCGGGAGCTGGTAGTAGCCGAGATAGGCATTGTTGAAGAGGGAGCCATACTCGTTGGTGAAACTGGTCACATAGTTGGCAGGGTATGACTTGGCTACTTTGGCTATGCCAGAGAGAGCCGTGTCGACGAGGAAGCCATTAGGATTGTTTGGCGACGGCACGTAGCCGTACTGAACGTCCTCCTTAACGCAAGCCAGGTCGGCAGCGAGGACCTTTGGAGACTTTGCACCCGGGGTCGCAGTGGGCTTGATCTTCTTCATCTGCTTGACGATGGAGGCAGCATTCTGCTTGACCCCGACGGTTGCAGTGGGCTTAGGATTCTTTGCTTTGCTCAAGGCAGGCTTCTTCTGTAGCACCTTGCCAAAGTTGATGCCTTGTGCCTCTGCCACCACGGTGGAAAAGGCCAGAAGCGGTACGATAGTGTCCCAGAGCAACATGGCGGAAGAGGAAACTTGATGATGGAATGAAAAGAGTGATAGATGGCCGGCGACGAGGAATTAATATCTCCATGGCGTACTCACATATTGGCCTTCCAACTTTCTATCCCGAGACTTGCATACGAGAAATCGATATCAGCGATATGGCAAGAATACCCATCATGAGCGTTTGAATGACAGCATTGGCTGCCATGAAAACGGTGCACAGAGTCTCGTATCCAACGTCGACGCCGAAGCGTCCATACTGCTCGACTTTTGTCATACCGCTCGACTTACCTTACAAGGCTGCCGTTCGGAAGCCTGAGCGGGCTGCAAGACAATGTATTGAAGCTTGCAAAGAGGATCGTGCCGCTGGTGGTTAGGAATTGATGTATGCAAGGGTCTAAGGGAGGATCGCGGTGACCGAGACTCTGACAGAAGGCGCAAGGAACAAGTCATAATCGCAGCTGCCGCAGGATTCTCTCCGCGGCCGACAATCGATCGTTGTCGATTGACTGAAGGGATTGTCGAAGGAGATGTCCGAAGGACGAGAGAATGGAAATGTTCAGCGGGGAGGCCTGGGCCTGACGTCTTCTCACCAGCCTTGGCGCTACGTTCCACCATCACCACTACTACCATCACCACTACTCGTACTACCATCGCGACTACTCCTGCCACCACCACAACTACCGTGCAAACTTGTCAGGATGAACCACCGAATACGTACACGTTACCAAATCAAAGTCTCCCAAGCTACCACAACCACCATACAAATTCGTCAGGATGAACCACCGAATATATACACGTTACCAAATCAAAGTCTACCAAATAAGCTCAGCTAGTTACTGAGCCATGGACGCAATGCGCCAGCTCCAAATAGCAAGATTGACATCGCTCCAAGGGTATCCCATGTCATCCCATCAACAAAAGAGATCCACTCCCCTCATGGCCATCGTACACTTCCCTGCCTCATACGGACCTACCCATACGGACCAAGACAACGTTGAGCAGCGGGTCAAGTCCTCCGCGGCCGATACAGCCTGGATTGTCGACCGAGCCCTATCAACGGAGATCCGCGCCATTCCACCCTCATCCTCATTCAGCCGTGTCCTGAGATTCCGTGTCCTGTCCACCCGGACAGCAGCAGCTGCTGCTGTTGCCATCCTTCTCTCACATCCTCGCATGTCCCTTCCGTTACCTGACCCTCCCATTACCTGTGCCTACCAACCAGGACGTGACACCTAGAAACATCCCAACCCGCCCTTCTTCTTCTTCCTCTCCTTCTCCAAACCCCTCATCCGCTCCTCAAGTCCCCGTCTCGCCTGCTCTGCCCTGATCCTCAATTCCCTCTCCTCTTCCACCTGCTGCATACTTAACCTCTCGCTACCTCTCTCCTTCCTCAATTCAATCAGCTCATCCTCCAACCCCATCGCCTTCTTCCTCCATCCGTCGACTTCCTGCCGCGTTTTGTTCTGCGCCGTCTCGAGATCCACAAGTGCCTCTTCTAGTGTCGCCGTGAGTTGTTTCTCCGCGTACAGGTGTTTCTCAATCGTACGAATACGCGACTCGCTATCTTCAATCTTGCGTAGGAGGGCGGGGTCGGGACTCGAGAGGGCGTTGTGGGGCGTATCAGGACGTGAGCTGGAGGGATAGGGGGATAAGGAGCGGTCACCGTTCGGAAGAGGAGGAAGAGCACTCGGTAGGGCCGAGGTGGCGTTGCCGGAGCCCGGCAGAGGAGGGAGCGGTATCGCGGGAGGTGGAGACGGCAGGGCGGTGGCATCAATCGGAGGGGATGGACGTCGCATGTTGGCCGACGAGGCAGACAATGGGCGAGCCAAGGCGATGGCGGCGGCTTCGGGGGAGAGAGATTCGCGACCGAAGACGCCCTCGCCACGTGCCGAGGCACCGGAACGACGACGAGTGTCGTTGAGCTGGGCCTCGAGGAGAGCGATGCGGGCGCGGGAATCCTCGAGCTCTTTCTCGAGTTCCGATCTGGCATGAGTGGCTTCCTGGAGTTGTACTTGTGCCGATGATTGCATCTGAGACAACCGCTTCGTCTGTGCTTCATTGGCATCGTAGTTCGAACTCAGCTGATCTTCAAGCTCGGCCACCAGACGAGATGATTTTTCTTCCTTAGCGGCGAGCTTCTCAAGGTCCGCCATCGCCTCCTCATGCAGTCCGCTCAGCTCCTCCATCTTCTTCTGTAGCTCAGTCTTACTGGCCTGCACAGCTTGTAGCTCGTCCTCTAATTCTTTCGCTTGGTTCGTTGCCTCGATATCGCGAGTTTCGAGCTCTCGATTGTATTCCACCAAGTTTTCGACATGGGCATGTATATTAGAGTGATCGGTGGGACGTCCAAGGAGTGCAGCGAGGCCAGTGAGCAACCCAGTCGAATTGGCCCGATGAGTATCGTGCTCATCCTGCAATTCCGCGAATCGACCAAGAGCGTCCGCCTCGGCTGCCCGGAGCTTGTCGACTTCGGAGGCGTGACTTGTCTTAATGGCTAGCAAGGCAGCTTCGTGGTCTTGCATTGAGGATCGATGCTGCTCAACTTGCTGCTGCAATTCATTCACAAGGTCGCGCTCACGACTGAGTTCGTCCTCAACCACCTGGCAACGCTGCGTGCTGTCTTCCAACTTTTGGAGGGCCTCGTTGTGTGCTGTTTCCAGCTGCGTCAACTTCTCGGCGGCTTGTTCGCCGGAGATTATGTGCTCATTCATCTCTTGCTGGAGCTTCTCAAGCGCCGCGTTGTGCTCCGACTGCTTGGCCTCGAAGGCTGCGGTCGATTCATCCAAGGCTCGGGTCTTGTCCAACTCAGCGGTCTCTGCAGAGGTTCTCAGTGATGCTTCCAGATCCGCGATCGTTGCCAAAAGCTTCGTCTCGGACGCCTTCATCGATTCCAGTGTGGCGTTGTGCTTCGCCTCCCAATTCGTGATCTCGATTTGCAACTTCCTGACATCCTCATCCAAATGCTCGCCACGTGCGCCGTCAGCTTCTTTGTCAGCCAAATGCCCCTGAACTTGAGACTTGAGGCTTGCGATCTCGTCGTGGAGCTGTTGCTCTTGTGCCGCATGAGCATCTTGTAAACATTTAATCTGCTGCTCGCTCTCGGTGAGTTGATCGCGCATGTGCGATACGGCGGAAAAGTCAACGTTGGACGAGGCTTTGAGTGTTGACCTTTCACGGGTGAGACCGTTGATAATAGTCGTCTTCTCCTCAAGCTGCCTTCTGAGTGTCACCATCTCTGCTTCCACCTCTTGGGCACGTTCTGTCCGAGTATGCAACTCAGTCATGATTGTATTGAGCTGAAGTTCGAAGTTCTGTCTAACATCCTCATTCGACTCGAAGTGATCTAGAGCGATGTTGCGCAGAGATGCAAATGCGCGGTTCGTACGGTCGACAGTGCCCATGGACAGAATCAGATCCTGACTAGGCTTCCGTCGCACGAACGGCGACTTGATAGGTGAGATCTGCTGACTCGTCGTTGACTTCTGCAGCTCAGCCTTGAGCTGTTCGACCTCGATCAAGGCATGCCGGTGAGCCTCCTCGAGCCTCGCGTTGGTAGTCTGGAGCTCTCGTACATTTTCGTCAACTACCTTCCCAAGAGGATCAGAGTTCTCCGCTATCGGAGTTTGCTCTTCGCCAGGCGTCTCCGAGGGCGACAATTGATTCGAAGATGGCTCCGCTGGCGGCGTCGTACTCAGCTCGTCGGAAAAGGCAGAGGAATCGAAGTCCGGCTGCGAGGAGTGCTCCGACGGCAAAGACCGCAAGGATTCTCCACGCGCACGCCGAGGAGGCATACCCGGGAGAGCTTCTCCTAAAAAAGAGTCTGACCTGTGTGGAGGCGTTCCGGGTCTATCATCGAGACTTGTCTTGTCCTGGGAGTCCTGTAGCTTGGCCAAGGTTTGCAGTGCGATGGCGTATTTTCTTCTGAGATCGTCGAATTCGGTCATGGTAGATTCGTGCTCACCGCGAAGGTCGAAGAGCTCCTGGGTGAGCGTCTCTAGCTTGTCGGCCATGAAGGTGGACTGTGCTGCTTGCTGTTCCTGCGAGACGGCCCGGTCCCAAGGCGCATGCTGGGCGGGGGTTGCTGGAAAGTCTGGTTCATCGACCTCAAGTGGTGAAATGGGAGAGCTTTCGGTGTCAATCGGCTGGTTTCTATCCAAATCGCTCATGTCGAGACCGAGAGGACTGGGCGGAGATGAACCATTCGTGATGTGACTGTCTTCATTCTCATAATGACCTCCATTGATCTGGCGGGGGACGGGGGTTTGCTCAATAGACTGCTTGACAAAAGTGTCAATGGTAGGTGTCTGCCGGTCGATGGATCCAATGGTTCGCTGGCGGTCTACGAGCTGCTCCAAGCGCTCCAAGTCCCGTTTCATGGTTTCCGAGTCTTGCTCGGCTTCTGCCAATCGTTCTTCAAGGCCGGATATGTAGTCTTCGGTACTTGCCTGATTCTCCTTTGCACGAGAGAGCTCCTTGCGCAAGCCCTGGATGAGGATGGCAGTAGATTCCTCGCTCGATGCAACTCCTTCAAGCTGACCCTCCAGCTCCTGAAGATATTGCTCAGTGTGAATCTCTCGGTCCGTCATCTTCTTGATTCGCTTTTGCGATTGAACAGCGGCGGCTTCAAGATAGGCGATTCTGCTCTCGCGCTCGTTGAGGGCGCTCTCTGTTGTCGACAAGGAGCTGCGGGTGTTCGACAGCGACGCTTCTAGACTCTGGATCGTCTTCTCATACTCAACTACCACGTTCTCAACTGCTTGCGAAAGAGAGCTAGACCTCTGCAAGCGGTCGACTGCACTGTCAGAGAAGACATTCCCCATGTCATCCCCCTGCAGATCGTGGGTCGACAATCCAAGCTCGCTGATGAGCTTCTCATGTCTGTGTGAAAGGGCATGGTAGTTCTCTTGCATGCTGATGAGTTGGTCCTGGAGCTCGTTCGCCTTGGAGTCAGATCGTGAACCATTGTATGTCTTTGTCGGGGATTCACGACCGACAATCTCGCGCAGTGAAGCTATCTCGGCCTTTAACCTCTCGATCATAGCACTCTTATCGGCATCACTGAGCGTTTGCTGAATTTGAGGCTTGGTCTGTATAGCGCGAGCTCTTTGAGCGTATGTGACAGTATTGAGTGTTTCACTAAGGTGGAATTCGGCGGGGTTGATGCAGGCAACCATGTAGGTAATGGCGTTACCGCCCAGCGAGTCTTGTAGTAACCGCGTGAGACGAGAGTCTCGGTAGGAGATGTGCGCGCTTTGGCTTCGAGACGATAACTGAGATATGACCTTGCCTAAACTTGCAAGGCCGGCGTTGATAGATATACCCTCCCTGGCACGCTCGCCTTGTGCGCCAGTGTTCTTCAACCGCTCGCTGCCAGCCAGATCAACAAAGTGCAGCTTGCTATCGACGGTAATGGTACTGTCTAGACCGGAGAGAGAATCGATCGGCACCGAGCGGCGTTTGTCAAGTCTCGTAGATGGTGCCATTTGTCCAGACTTTCTTTGGATGAGGTTCAGACTGAAGACGGCATGCGATCGGGAAGATTTGGCGTTAATGGCGGTAGCATCGGTTTGACGGATGGACGAGCCAAAGTTGAGTGCGTCTAGCAGATCATCGATCGAATTGATGTCGACCTGATTGAGTCCGGTCAGGATTATGCGACCTTTCGTATCTTCACGTATGGAAACCTGCGATCGCTCGTGCTGCGGGACGTGGTCGGGTACCAGCAAGTCGCGCAACTGTTCGTTGTAGATCTCGACGTAGGTCGCTTTGAGCTGCCAGTTCTTGTCCGAGGCTAGCTTTGGCAAGGTGGACAAGGTGGGAAGTCCCGCGGTCGAGTACCTGTGAGGCGAGCGCAAGGCAGTCCTCGGGCCTCCAGACAGTTTGTCGAAGAGGGCGGCGGCAGCTCGTGGCACGATGCCTCTTTGTCTTGGGTCATCCTGCTCTTCCGGTCCCGAAGTACCCATTGTGTACGATTTGCCGGCTCCGGACTGGCCGTATGCCAGAATTGAGACATTGTAGCCTTGAACGAAGGAGTCGACGCTGTCGCTGATATAGTCCCAGACGCCTTGTTGTCCGACGGAATCACCAAAGACGCGGTCAAAGACGAAGAGCTTTTTCCCTTGTGGAGATTGTATGACAACATTCGAGGGGCTTGTTACTTCGCATGTTGAACCTCTAAACCTCTGTGGGATGAGGTCGTAACCCGGGTCTTCGGGGGCCAAAGGCGGTCGTACTCGGATCGCTGCAGGCATGAGGTCAGCAAGGATGCAACGCATCGAGGGGCAAGCACCACGCACCAACTTTGACCGCGGTTCGCGAGTCGTCATCCGAAGCTCTGCTGGCGGTCGCGGACCCTTCTGGTTTGCTGACCATGCTAAGTCTGCTATTGCTCCGGGGTGAGCGATTCGCGGCTGACGAGGGCCTCTTCTGGTGCGTTCGCAGAGGCGAAGGAGGTGGAGGCGGATTCATGATGAGAGGCGCGGCGGCGAAGGTGCCGACCGGAGAAAGGGGTCGTCTCCAGAGCGAGTCGGGGCCGCACACCGGCGGGTGTTCGGATCAGAGCGTAAGATGCGGCTTCCTTGTGCAATGACGAGCGTCGGACAGGTGATAGCGATGCTGTGAGGGTTGCAGATGATGAATGCGAAGCAGTGCCCGCAAATAGGTAGCTTGTGAGTTTGTTGGCGGGCGAGGTGAGTTTGGACAAAGCTTGAAACATGGAACAAAAAAGTGAGACTAACGCGACAAAGTCGCAAGAACGCGAACGGAGAGGCGATCACGCTATGGCCGAGGAGATCTTCGACGAGGTCTACTGTCGCCTTGGGCTCTAGCGCGTTCTGATCAATATAAAAGGGGTGTTGATTACTGTGCGGAGGTGGATGCTACGGGGATTTCGGTGGTTGAACGGATACCGAGACGACAACGACAATGTCAAGAAAATCGCCGAACTGTGGAAGACAGTTCATGTGTCCCTTCCAGTGTACATTGATGGGATACGTTGCTGGCGTAGGTGAAGATGTACCTGCGCTGACACACTGTCAAAATTCAACGTCCGTGATGCTGATACCGTGACTGCAACACTTGTCTTGCTGCCACGCTGCTCCCGTTTCCTGCACGAACGGCAAAGAGCGTGTACCCAGGCCTCCAGGGCAAGCGAAGGAAGGAGCAACAGGGTGTGGGTGGTTCGCAGGTCGATCAGGAGGTCATAGAGAAGAGGTGATTGGTTGCGCGAGGATGGGTGCTCGGATAGATTCACAGCTCGATTCAGAGATGGTCAGAGCTCAATCAGAGCTGGCCAGTGCGTCATATGCCACGCGAGAAGCGAGGGGGCCCGCGTGTCCTTCTTCCGCACCTACCTGGCTTTTACTACCTACGTGGGTACCTAATGATTTTGTGCCTGGCCCGAGGGTTGGGTAACATGGCTAGGTAGTGTAAGCCTGGCGCCGCTGGAGACATGCATGTGCGTAGTCGAAACAAGAAGTTGGACCCGGTAGTTTTCGTCACTACGTGTTTGCCTTCGAGTGTTCTCGCCAACTGTGAGCCTTGTCCAAGCTATTTCACAGATGAGGGAACACTCGGTTTTTGCTAGCGTTCGTAGCACAAGCATGTCAGCTAGGTCATTCGGGAATCGCAACGACGTGGTCGTTGAGTGGACGCTAATAAGCATCACCGGGTCCACGTGCTTTTCCTTCCAACCGCGTGCCCTGACGTGTGCGTACTCAGGCCGACATATCAAAGACAGACAACTCTCTTGAGGGCTTCTCTGCGCGCTGCATTCTTGATCGGTGGGTAATCTTTCGGCTGGTCCAGGTCTACAAACGTCCCCCAGAGCTTCATCCAAGTGTTTTCAGCGTCCGTTCCACGAAGTCTGTTCAGACCAACGTCTGCTACCGATATCCTAAGGGCCGCCAACATGGCCATAGATGATAGGTCGATAGACAAGTGCAAGTTTCAAGTCAGCTCAGGCGGGCACGAGCTCATGTCAGCATTTTCCTTGCCCAGGTATTTCCCCGAATCTGCCCAAACAGATTGCACACAGTCCAATATTGCCTTGTGTTGTCGCTTTGCGACATGGTGTCTACAAAGACAACCACTGTCTTGAAACCCGGTAGCGATCATCGTTGTGGTGCCAAATCTCATCGCGAACGATTATAAGTAAGATCTGACATGGAAAGGGTCTTCTACCAGACGTTGTTCGAACGTTCTCTTCGCTCGGACGCAAAGATGAGAACATTACGTGTATGAGACTCTCTGGCTGGATTCGTCAATGGACAGAAAAGTCACCCAAGAGAAGGGCGTTCGTCTGAGAGCGCCCGGGTCTGATGACCTCAAGCCATGAGGTCTGCAATATACGCGGGCTCGACAGCGACTCAACTTGGATTGAACGCATTCCCTGCTATTGATCGCAGCGAGGCACATTCATCCCGTCCAAGTTCTGATACGAGGAGACTCGTACGACCAACAAGGAATCCGTTGTGAGTGACTTCGCCAGGTTGCCGTGGTATTGTGATACCGCGTAACTGATCCCAGCTTGGTCGCGATGGATCCCCAGCGTAACACGAAGGGACTACCCCTCTACCGGATCCTCTTCTCTATATGTCCATGTGGAGATGGGGCAAACAGCCCTCGCGATTCCCAAAGAGCAGAACACCTGAGTGCTCCTGTAGTTGCCTGCAGGGAGCAAGGGTCTGCTACCCAATAGACACGCGCACGTTGGCACATGATTGGATCGCGGCAATGCGGAGCGTGATCAAGGTCACTCGTTACACGATAGTGGCTGCTTGACTTCAGACGCAGATGAGGACCGTTGCAGCTTGACCGTGAACCTCCTGGCTTTCTGGCAAACGAGAGGCGGACAATTGGGAAGATCAGCAGGGGTGGAAAGGGACGAAAGGCTGTCAAGACCGAGATGGTGGTAGTTCAAGGCGCGGGGCTAGCGCAGAGTGACGTCCAACGTCGACGAAGCCGAAACCTCGACCGCCAAAGCCCATCTCCTCACCTTATCTCGTCTCCTAATCTGGTGTAACACACTCTATCCTTCACCAACGACCCGCACTATCCGTCCACCTATCGCAGTCCACACCTGACAACGTGCGCAACCTATCAACCATCTCACAGCATTCGCCTTGACCTCCTTCCACCGCCGCCGGATCGTCACCGCCAACACATCCTTGCACCAGTCTCGGCGACACCCCCCTGCCAACACTCACTCGATTTCCAATTTGCTGCTGCTGCTGAGCTGGCAATTTCTTTCGCCCGTTCCGTTGACCCGGGTGATTGAAATGTCAGGCTCATGTCCTGTCGCGCTCCCGATGACTCCTCCCCTACCGTCAAGCCACTGGCCAGGTCGCGAACATTGCCATACACCACATCTGTGCCTGGCACCGCAGAGCGCAATGCCGACATTCGTGCACTCGCCAGAACCGTCACTTTCGCAGACTGTCGAGACGAGAAGCATGCTGAACCGGTAAATTCCTCGCGAACGCCCGCCAGCACAGGCAGGCGCATCTCGGTAGTGAAAGAGCAAGATAACATGGCCACCTCCCCTGCCGAAACCATCGCCGAAAGGCCGCTGTTGCCATCTCCTGTTTCGGCAGCGCTACCCTTCCCTCTTCAATCCGCCGATCTCTTCCAGAAAATGCCCATCCGACAGGCGCCGGCGCGGTCGCATATATTCCACTCGCGCAACACGTCCATGGATGACCGTGAACCGTCACCACAGAAAGCTGCCACTCCTCCTTCCTCGCGAGCTCTCCTACGATCTTCTGCAGCTACCCATATCGATATCGACTCCAGCCCCGAAGACATTCAGAATAACCCCGCACGCTCCCGATATCGGTCATGGCGGCAAGGGAATGCAAAACTGGACGGCATGACAATCAGGGAATCGCAGAATCGGGCGGTACTAGAGGATGGGACAGAAGTAGATCAGCGGATAGACGCCAAAATGCCAAAGCCAGAGTTGGGCACCAATGTGCGCAGCCGAAAGACCAGTCATTATCTGGGCATCTTCAAAGACGAAGATGCCCCTCATCGTGTACGGCCAGATGAGCCACTTAGACGTCCCTCTACCTCTGGCTCTTCCACTCACAGCCGCGGTGAGTCCTTCTCGGGTAAGTCTCCACTAGCTCGCAGACCACGTACACTACTCACATCGTTGGCAGACGAGGATCAAGACGAGAGGATCCCTCCCCGGGTAGCTGTAATTGCCCAAGACCGATCTCATCGTCAACATTTACCAGATCGGCAAGCTTCTACTAGTAATGACCGATCGCATCGTCAACAACTACCAGATCGGCAAGCTTCTATCAGTAAGGACCGATCGCGTCTGCCCAAGGTCACGGAGAGACCGCCACAAGTCATTCCCAATAACCTTCTCGAAGACATCCGTAATCATGGCAGGGTCATCACCAACAACCTAAGAAGAGAATCGCTCGAAACGTCGGTCAAAACACAGTCCAGCAAGACCAGCAAACCGACCAACGGTTTGCAGAGTCTCACAGATCTTCGATTGCAGAGCCTCACACTCGACGAGCAGGACGAGGAGGATTCGTCTGATAAGGAGCATATTACCTCTGCACTCTACTATCCGCACCAAGGCCTGGCCAGTCGACCATCCGTGGAGGATCAGCCGACACCTGATGAAGGAGTCAAGGAATTCAAGACCGATCGTCCGGTGCAAGAGAAATTGAAGAAAGTCACCTCACCACAAGACGAGGATCGTCAAGACCATGTTGAGATTGCGTTGGTCACCGAGGAGGAAAAACAATTCCTGCAAGGCAATCTTCCAGCAACTCTCCATTCGTCCGAAGAAGAGGATGATGTGGCTGATCCAACATTCAGTGACGCTTATCTATCTGAATCAGAGCTGAGCTCGGGCTACGAGTCTTCGGTCGTCAACGAAGATGATACGACGCCCACAGCTACCCCTAAACAGTTCTCTGGCTTTCCGCGTCGCTTGTCCGATGCTGCCAAGGGTCATAGAAAGCAACCTTCGGTAGGCGCAGTCGAGTTGAAGCCCTTTGATCATCAAGTTGGAGGACACACCACTGTCTACTCCTTCTCGAGACAAGCCGTTTGCAAGCAGCTCAACAGCCGAGAGAATGAATTTTACGAGACGGTAGAGAGCTTTCATCCCGAGCTCCTGGATTTCTTACCACGGTACATTGGTGTTCTCAATGTAACCTACACAAAACCTAAATCGCGAAGAAAAAAATCAAGCACAACAAATTGCGATGTCGAAAACCCTTACACAACAGGCACTGAGTCCAACGCAGAGATGAGCGATGCTGCTGAGTCCTATCGCTCCGAGATTCCAAAGAGAGTACCAAGGATGTTCAGCCAGTCTCAGCGGAGGACACCGGTACCCCAAGTACGCCTCAATAACAACACTCATTTGTTACCCGAGGGGCTTTTCGGAAGGCCCAAATCATCATCGCCCGAGCTTACCGATAGGAGTTTGGACCCAAATTGGGTAGAAATGTACAAGCAAAAATTTGGAGACTCGCCCAGAGAATCGTCGGACATTGACAAACGAGAGTCTTTAGCAGGATCGCTGGCGGGACGCCTCCCTCCGAGCCGTGGTACGACAACAGTCAACATTGACTTGCAGAAGCAGGTATTCAAAGACGTCTTCAGCCCTCCTGTGATCCACCGACATGAACGTCGCTCACGTGGCAGGACTTTTAGATCATTGAAGCGATCTGCTAACACGGATCTTCGCGAGAAAGATGTACCACCCCCATTGCAAGAGCGTCGCAGCAGTGCAGACGTGCTTGCTCTGGGAAAAGAGAAAGAAAAGTCTGTCCCTGATCAGACCCGAAGACTTGCCCTACGTAACAGCTCTGGCTTAGACCAGCTCGGCACGTCCGTCCTGCGAGGATCTCCGATCGATAAGCTCAAAATGGAACATGAAGCAAGCGCCGTCGATAGTCAGTCTGCCGACGATCGTCTTGACGTCGATAATAAACCACACAAGCCACTGCGGCGTCGTCACTCCGGCGGCGGGCTCCGTCGGAAGAAGGCCGAAGAGGTGGATGGTACACGTGGAGACCTGGAATACCACGAAGAAGACGGCTACCGTGGTGACATCGAAGAGGTGGTCTTCCCAATCGAAGATCTAACTTCTCCCGTCATTACCAACGCCTCGAGACCACCAGGTCTGCCTGTCAGTCGGACGCCGCACTCTCACACGCCCTCGTTGACCAGCCGTCCGCTCTCGCCCTTGCAGGCCAGATCTCATGGACTCAGTGGTAACACGAAACGATCGCTCCCGCCTCCTTCCCTCGCCCCTGCCATCAGTCTCCAATCCCCTACTCAACCCTCTCCAGACATTGACCACGATGCAATCGGCCGCATCGAGCACTTCATCCTACTCGAAGACCTCACCGCAGGTATGCTCCACCCATGTGTCCTCGATCTCAAAATGGGCACTCGCCAGTATGGTATCTACGCCGACCACGCCAAGCGCAAATCTCAGCAGCGCAAGTGTCGCAATACCACTTCGGCGAGCCTCGGCGTTCGCGTCTGTGGCATGCAGGTCTGGAATGTAGTGAGCCATACCAATCTATTCGAAGACAAGTACTACGGTCGGGATCTCAAGGCCGGAAAAGAATTTGAGAGCGCTTTGAAGAGGTACTTCTATGACGGTGTTGGACACGCCGAGGCGGTCAGGCATATCCCAATGCTGATGAAGAAGCTGGCCGAGTTGGAGAGAATGATCCGACGGCTGCCCGGGTATAGATTCTATGGTACGAGTCTGCTGCTCATCTATGACCGCGGTGCGACGTTAGATGAGAGCGATTCCTCGGCTAGCGGCGTGTCGGAGTCGGCCAGTGAGGAGGAGAGTACCAGGAGAGCGAATAGGGGGCGGGAATTGCAGGTCAAACTGGTAGACTTTGCGAATTGTGTCACGGCAGAGGACAAGGAGGAGATGAGGGATGCGCCATGTCCGCCGAGGAATGTAGACGGGGTGGACAGGGGGTATCTGAGGGGATTGAGGAGTCTGAGAAAGTATTTCGGACGCATCTTGGAGGGGTTGACGGGGGAGATGGTCTGTGTCGGACAGGACGGGGAGGAGAGTGAAGGAGAGGTCAGTACGTAAGTTTCTTCTGGTGGCGGGATATAGAGGGGGGTACAATCGCTCGCATAGGCTCGGAGATACACGGACTCGCAAGCGTTGGCGTTGGGCGGCTTTTTGTGTGGGTACCGCAAGATACCAATCCTCGAATGCATTACTCCGTTACTTTTTACTGTGGACTCCTCCTCGACACTAAGTTCGTGTTCTGGATGTGAATGCAATTTGACGAGTTGCCGTGTTGCGAGCTGCCAACTTGAACGTGTGATGGTTGTTATGTCAGCACTTTCCCTTGGCGACGTGCGTGTACCTGCACCTCCTTCATCTACCAGACATGAACCATTAACCTAGAAGCATTACGACGATAGGTCCAGAGCATATGGAGGCAAGCTACCAGCAATCTGGCAATCAAGTCTGGTAACGCTTAGGGGCACCTACGTGAGTATCGTACGCCGAAGCGTACAGCGTGCCCTCCGGGGCCACCCCATGCACCTATGTCGACTAGCAGGGTTTGACTCTCGCGTCTAGTCTTTGCTGCGCGATGGCGGAACTATCAATCGAGCTTCAGTCATCCTGCTCGCCATCCTGGAGAACCGAGTGGAATACTTCGGCCAAGGAGACATGACCATTCTCACCACTCCAATGCAAGAAGTGTACTGGGAGCCGGTCTTCATCCTCTGGCGGCCACAAGTCTGGAACAGGCAGTCAAAAAGGTAAATCCTAGTGCATGCGTAGCCTGCACTAGAGGTTCATAGCATTGACGAACTTCATTCTGTGGAGAGAATGTCGTCCATAGAGGGACCAGAACCCGAGAATGCCCCACATGCAGCGTAGCTGATCTATGATAGACCTTGACGCGGATGGCACGCAAGTAATGTTCTCCTCGTATAGTCTTCTCTTTCTCTTATTATTCGAATGATCACTAATGTTCAACCTTGTCACGATTCCATGCCGCTTCTGGCTGGTATTTCTTATCTTGTCTGCCAAGATGATCTACGCCTTGTCATGATGAAATCCCTCCATTGGCGCTCGTGAGCAACACTCAAACTTCTTGACGAGCACTGCTCTTATCAGTGTTCCCTGTTGGTAGCGAGAATGCTCAGTACAAAGCAGTCTCTCACCGATCGAGCGTCAAAGGAACACCAGATCATGCGTGGGCGATCCGCAAGTGATGTCCACCTGCTGGCCATCAGCGGTCAGAGATCAGGAATTGGAATATCTGCTATCACTATCATTGCTCATATGTGGAGCTAAATACCATCTCCTCGGCCACCAGCAAACCGCAAAGATAAGTTGTGAAACGACGTCACAGCCATAGACCTGGAGCTGCTGCATAACAAGAGCATGCTGCAGCTCAACGTCATTAGCTCTGCACCTTGTGCCTTGCATCTGGCGGACTAAGTTACCTCGTCCTCAGCGTCTCATTATTTGGACAATCCCTCTTTCCAATCCTTCGGCAGCTCGTGTAGTCCCCCTGTAGTCGACATCATGAACATCTACAACCCCAAAGAGACCACTGAGCTCATCTCCCGGCAGGGCGCTGTCAGGGCCCGCCAGAGAGTCGACAAGGTCTTCATGTCCTCGGTCGTCGCCGGCGCATTCCTCGGCTTCGCTGGCGCAGTGGTCCTCACCACCAACACCGCGCCCTGGTATCAGCAGAATGCGCCGGGCCTCATCAGGGTCATCGGCGCTGCCTTCTTCCCCATCGGTCTCGTAATGGTAGTCACGACCGGCACCGATCTCACGACCGCGACTCACATGGCATGTCCAGCGCTGCACCCGATTGTCGCGAACCACTTGCTGACTAAGAGCCCAGTTCACAGCCGTATCCACCCTCCAAGGCCGCACCACGATCCTCCAAATGCTCTGGCACTGGACCGTGACCTTTGTCGGCAACCTCGGCGGGTCCCTCTTCGCCGCCTGCATCATCATGGGTTACGGCGGCACATTTTCGACGCCCGTGGCCGTGGCCGAGGTGCAACGCTTCACGACGGCAAAAGTGCTCACCCCTTCGTGGGTGCAGATCTTCATCCGCGGCATCGGCTGCAATTGGCTGATTTGCATGGCGATTCTGCTGTCGAACGCGGCCAAGGATTTCGCGGGCAAGGTGTGTGCGATCTGGTGGCCCACGTTTGCATTCGCGGCGCTGGCGTTCGATCACGTTGTCGTGAACATGTTCTTCGTGCCCATTGGCATCTTCGTGGGCACACCGGGGGTGAGCGTGGGGCTGTACATCTGGAAGAGCATGATCCCTTCGCTGCTGGGGAATATTGTGGGAGGAGGACTGTTTGTTGGCGTGCTGTTCTGGTATCTGGTAGGTTTTTCTGGGATTGTCTTGACGGGACATGGGGTCGGGAGTGAAGCTAACGAGAGACAGTACCTACAGGGTGAAGATGCCGTGCCGATTGATGGCAAGTACTATGGGAATGAAGGGCCCAAGAAGGAGTTGCGCGCGGAAGAGGGAAGGTCTGATTCAAATTCCTCACTCTCCGATGGTCGGCATGAGGAAAAGAAGGATATTCGGAATATGGCCTAGACAATGTGCATTCGGATACTTGAAGATCGGATATGTGACTTGTACAGTACGCTGTGCATGTAAAGGAACCTCGGAGGGGCTGGTACTCGACAATTGGGTCGCAAATGCTCGCAAGAAATAATCTCTGGGGTATTCCCCTAGGCATTTCCCATGGCACTCTGCAGGCTTTGCTTTCTCCGAAGTCGTCGCTAGTCCTTTGTATGATCTATCCCGCTTCGAGGTTGGAGTATCGCGCCGGCTCCGTACAGAGAAGAACATGTCACTCGACATATACCTCCAAGTCTTGTGCCCGCATGACACTGATCTGTATCGCCGTGGACATGACCTAGACCTGTATAGACGAGGAGGGAGATTCCCCACAGATATACTGCAGGGAACAAAAAAATTCCACGAGTTGCACGCCGTCCGTCGTTTCTGAAACATGGCCTGGCGGGGCGTGGCGGTCCGCATTTTCTGGGGCTTTTCCTTTCATTTTATCGCCTCCTCTCCTCACGCTGCACATAGTGTCGGTACAAGTGCCGGTGTCAGCAGGATTACCGTAGGTTTCGTAGCAGGCAAGCGAGATCATGAGTGCTGTCAACGGCATCCGCTCGTGGATTGGAGTCTCCTTACGGCGAGTCTGCTCCTGGAGGTTTGTCACTTTTCTTTGTACATCCTCTGCGTTCAAGAACTATCACGTTCAAGAACCACCACATTCACTGCTTTCCCTCCATCATTCGGACGATATGATGGCGAACAAGCTATACACAATGCTCGCGTGGCTGGCCATAGCCATATGCCAAGTCTCTGCTTTCACAAAAGGCTTCGACCTCTCCTCAGTAGCAGCCATGGAGCAGCAAGAAAAGGTGTCATGGTACAACACCAACGGACAGAAACAACCCATCGAGACCATCCTCGCCGCCAACGGCATGGACACCGTCCGCCTCCGGTACGATTGCTCCTTCATCTTCCCAATCCCATCCCATCCCCTTCCACTTGCTAACCCACACAGGCTTTGGACCGGCTCTCAATACAATGTCAACTACATCCTTCCCCTTGCCCAACGCTTCACCCGCGCCGGCCAGAATATCTTCCTCGACCTGCACCTCTCCGACACATGGGCCGACCCGACCCACCAAACCACGCCTAAAGGCTGGTCCACCACCTCCCTGTCCACCCTCTCCTCCCAAGTCCGCAACCACGTCTCCTCCACCCTCCTCTCCCTCCACGCCGCCGGCGTCCATCCCAGCCTCCTTTCCCTCGGCAACGAAATCCGCAGCGGCCTCCTCTTCCCCCTCGGCCGCATCTCCAACAACGACTTCTCCTCAGCCGCGACGCTGTGGGCCGCCGCTCGGGCCGGCGTATCCGACGCCGTGGCCAAGGGCGCGCCCAAGCCCCAGGTCATGATCCACCTCGACAACGGCTGGGACCGCGGCACCATGGAGTGGTGGTTCCGCTCCCTCTTCGCCACGGGCAAGGTCAAGACCTCGGACGTCGACGTCTTCGGCTTCTCCTTCTACCCTTTCTTCGGCGCGGGCGCGACCCTCGCCAACCTCAAGGCTTCCCTCAATTCCCTCGCGGGAACCTACAAGAAGCCGCTCTACGTCGCCGAGACGAATTGGCCGACGCAGTGCAGCGGTACAAAGCTCAGTGCCGGGTATGCCGTGAATGCCGAGGGCCAGAGCCAGTGGGTCCGGGACGTGGTCAAGACGGTGCAGGGGACCGCCAACGGGCTCGGGGCGGGGGTCTTCTACTTTGAACCCGGGTTCGTGAACAATACCTCGCTGGGGAGCCCGTGTCAGTCGGCGACGTTATTCCAGGCGGATTGGAAGACGTGGCCGAACACGCAGGCCAAGGCGTTCAGTTCGGTGAACATGTTCGCTGGTGTATAAGGACATTGGGGAAATTTCATCAACGGGGTATCTATGCGGAAAATCAAATCTATCAAGAACTGCACCCGTCGTGGTGCCTGGTGTCGAGCATGATGCACTACATGTATTGCGCGTTCACATCTCGCTTCAACATTTCCAGTATTGCCTTTTCGTCTAGTCGCTCCTCCTGGAGTGCATGGAGCTCGTCGGTACGCGCACTCCTCCCGCCTACCTCTGCAGCAGCACTGCGTACAATCTCTGCAATGTTTACGTTTTTGTTATCATCTTGGAGTTGTCTGCGATATGCACCCTCCGACATGTATGTATCTGGTAACGAGTCTGCCGGCTGTGGAAGGACGTACACGGTCGGGTACTCGAGGATCCGTCGCTGCGTGAGGCACTGAGTGATAGTTGAGGTCTCCGAAAGCGTTGCCAAGACTGGGTTCCGGGATATACATCGCGGGAGATGCAAATAAAAGTTCAGTGGTTGCTCGGTATCAGTCCGTGTCTGCCCGCCCTGGACGGTAATATCAGGGCCCGTATCGGTGGGTGTCGTCGTTGTTGGCGCGATGCTTCCCTGCTCAGCAAGCGAACCCGTTGGACCTGGGGTATTGACGTCGACTGGGAGCAGTTGTGGACACTCTTTTGAGGCATTGACTTCCTTCCCGGCGTCGTGTGTGGTGGTCGTCTCTTGCCGTAGGAGTCTCTTCTGCTCCTTCTTCATGTAGCGATATGCTTCCCCCAGAGGTGTATCCTCGAGGACTCTTGAAGTGGTCCGACTGCCCTGCTCGTCGACCCACTCCACCATCCAGCACACTTTTTTCGACCTCTGAAAGAACTTGGTCTCGTTGTTCTTGGCCCGCTGAAAACCTTCAGGCGCACGCTCCAAAGTGATCGCGTTCTCGGAGCAGTACTTTTCCATTCCTCCCATGGCAGCCTTTTTTCGTCTCTTGTGTGGCCGTTCATCGACCTGGTCTGCAGTGGTTCTCGGCGGCGTCTGGATGGCGCGTTCAATTTTGGTGAGGAAATTGTAGTCATGATCGAAGCCAGCAGCCGTGACTAGTTGTGACTTCTTGACGTAGTTGGTCTCACTACGCTGCCCATTACATGAAGCGCGGGACTGGTGTCGCTTGTAGCAGGAGAGGGAGCAGGTGCGGACGGCGGGGCAGCGAGGACAGCGATATTTGTGAGCGTGAGCAGCGCAGACAGTGCAGAGTTGACCGCGCGATAGGTCTTGCGCCATGATGACAGTCTCAACTTCCGGACTGCGTGGTGGAAAAGAAGTATTACTTTGGTTGTTGAACATGATTTGCTCTATAGGGCATTCGGCCCGAAACTCCATGCCCAATCGGAGTGCTTTGGTCTGATCCGATAATCCTCTTCTTTCTCAGCCGCATTCACCATGGAACAGCCTATGGAATGTCTCATGTGTTATAGCTGGTAGTCAAGTCAATCTTGTTCAGATGATGGTGCAAGACCGTCGAATCCTGCGTGCACTGGGTATCTGACTGGTCACCCGCAGATTCTTCCGGCATCACGACCAGGGCCTCCCCAAGACATCTTGCTGGCATCGCAGGATAGCCTAGGTGATACTGGCAACAAACCATGGCCAGCAATATCTCCTTCTTTTGTGGATCCTTGTGATGCATAACTTTGCTATGCTCATATGAAGGGATCAATATTCGCATAGCCTTACCTAATGAGGACTCGGCCAAGACGTCGGTGATCGCGCACCTGATAGTGTGGACTAAGGTATGGTCTTATGGTAACCTTCGGGACTGCATGGTCGAATACACTAACGCAACATCCCAGTCCAGTTGGAGGACTTCGCTGACGAACAAGAGCCGCAACTTCGCTCGTTGCTCAGCCTCACTCGCGTCCCACGACGTCGAGCGATCCCATTGCCTCGCCATCTCAAGTGTCTTGAGCTGTGCTGTCTGATCCGATCTGTTGATCGCAGCTATGTTGGCGAGATGGACGCAGTACAGCTGTCCCAATAGGGCTTCGTGGAGCGGCGCCAGGTTTCGACCTGGGCGGATGCCATACCATTAGTGAGCATGCACCACTGCAAACTCTCCCGCAAGTATGAGGCGAGGGCCATAGCACGGCGGGACCGATGTACGAAGGAAGTAGAAGCGAGTCTGACATCTCGGTTTCGATCGAGTGGACTCCTGCTTGCCAGTTGAAGAGCATACGATGGCTCCAGTTGAGCAAGAGTCCGAAGATCCTTCCCGAAGGAGGCCATTTGCTCAATTTGCCCGAACATGCGCGCTGAGAGAATCAGGGGTATGGGTGTCTTGTACATGTTTATTTGAGTGAACGTGAATTGATCCGAAATCACGAGTCATCTCACAGGTGAAGTAGCAGCCAGTCCGAACAGCTATCACGATTCTAAAATCAGCAAGATAATAACCTACCATCATGATGTCAGTCTTGCATACCTTCCGTCAATTCTGTTGGATGCATGCAGGTGTATATTTATTAATGCGTTCTGGTCCTTTAATTGATTGTATTAATATAAGAGATTAGCGACAAATACAAAGAAGCGAAGGTGGCACTATTAGTTTTGGTACGGTCGATGGCGATATCATAGATGTCGAGTTGCTTTGACGAAAGTATACATACAATCAGAGACGCTCAACTTGCGTCATGTACTATCAAGCACGGTCTCATATATATCTCGCCGAGCCAATTCAGAACTCTCCAGGTATGCACACGTTTGCAGATAGCATTGCGACGCTTAGCGATACCCGAAGGTGAGCGCATTGATGCATGCTGGTAGGTTGCGGATACCAACCCCACGCTCCGAAACTCACGTGATCCAAGGATCATCGTTTCTTCACTTGAGCCTCTTAGGACAGTCTCTGTATCTCATCTGTTTATATAGACAGACGGAAAAATATTACCATGGATGCGCGAATCTTGCGCACGGGCTCTGGCAGAAGAGCTCGCGAAATTCAAGCAGAATGTTATCAGGTGACCGGAATTCTGCCAAATCTCACCAACGACTGTGCAGCTTGCCTAATTCCTAATCCCATTGCTTGACAGTCACATGATTGAATCTTGCTTTGAATTCTGCGGGTAGCCGAGTACGAGATCTGTTGATTGTCAGTGCCGGAAGATCAATCCTCGCCTAGTCCTGGGTAGCGGCACCTTAAAGTCCACGCCACCTTGGCCCTACTTTGCCTCGCTTGACAGCTGTTCGCATGAATACGGACGGGATCTTTGCAAGTCGGGATGCCTGATCACAGCTTCTGCTAGACTCTCTTCCGGTGCGGCACTTTCTCTCGTGACATGTTCGCCGTGCTTCTTCTGTCTTCGAAATTCTGCACCCTGCATCAGCACCCTCCTCACCGCAAGCACATTCACTCGCCGCCATGAATGTATCAATGACGAACACCACGACACCCTGCCCGGGCTTCCTCGGGGGTTACCTCAATGCTACCGTTCCCTATTGTGCTCTGCCCTTATGCGCCAACACCACAGCAGTCATGGCCCAATGCTGCGCGGGCTCTCAAGTCTTCCAATACCACTCACCTGGAGGACCTGGTTCTTCCGGTATCGACAACATCACCGACTTGAACGCGCTCTGGTGCTCCGTCGACAATAGCTCGACCTCTACATGGTCTGATTGTATATCCAACGCTTCCGGCATTGTGGGCATGTGTGCAGCTCCATCATCGGGACAGACGGGTTGGGCGAGCCGGAGCGTCGCTACAGGACTAAAGACGACGGTGGGACTGGCGGTGCTAGTTGCGTTATTCCACAGTCTGCTCTAAAAGTACTGCTTGCTTGCGCGTAGATGACGGAGCCGGCATTGGCTGCGTGGAGCTGAAGATGCATGTCTAGCTAGCTGCGGTCTCTCCAGTATGCTCAAATCGCTTTCAAGATGTTGTGTTTTCAAGTGTAGCAAGGGTCGGACCTTTTGCCACATCGTGTGCATCGTCGTTGAATTTTACGTGGACCGCGAGGCTGCCTTGCCTTGTCGGCGCATACTAGCTGAGAAGTCCATGCATGAAGGAGAGGGAAATGCGGAGAATGAGCTCGAGATGAGCTGGAAGGTCCATCGAGACTGGGGTGTGGAAAAGAAAGGGAAATGCATCTCGAGGTAGCGATCGCGAGTTGAGATTATCACATCACATATACCATCGAGGAAACGGGCGACCCACCGCAGGGACTAAGCACATGAATCAAATCGGTCTGAACAAAGTCATCTGACTCTGGATATGTGATGCCAGCGGACTAGGTTGAGGATGTCTGTATGTATCCTAGCTACGCAATTAACTCGATCTCAGTATCGTGAGCGCAGGTGGCATGAAGCCGCGCGATTATCGAGAGATGACAGGAATACAAAACAACAAAAATTGTGGCCAATGCAGCTTTGCGTCGAGCCATGATAGGTCGAAGCTCGAAGGCCGGCCCAAAAAGAACACTTGGATCGGATCCAATGCAAAAGGATGATGAGAGTGGGATTCGAACCCACGCCGTTTCCGACCACGGAATTAGAATTCAAGGTATGACCTTAACGTGGCGCCTTAGACCGCTCGGCCATCTCACCGATTGATGTGAGAATGAGGATTAACAGAATATATATAGCTTTAATATCATGCATGGCACACCTCGAGCAGGGTCCCGCGAAGCAAGACCACTGGGACACGCCCATACTGTGCTGTCCGATTCAGCATGCTTGTTGAACGGCGTCCCCCCACATGACGTTTAGTCATGTCTTGAGCTGGAGCGACAAAATTCATTTGGTGTCAAAGCTCGAGACCGTCAGCACATCCATGCTGACGTGCGGGTCGCTTTGATTTGGAGATAACAGGAAGCATTGGCCCCCGTGCTGCTGCAAACAAATACCAGATCCTGCGAGCACTTGCATAATAACATTGTCAAGTCGACACGTGCATATAAAGATCATCGTCCTGCATTCATGCCATATGATTACCACCCGACACGAGACAAGAGGGCTTTCTGGCCTGACGTGAATTCGTTTGGCTGTTGAGTTCTGTTCCGCAAATGTAGGATTACGGATCCCCATTCACACACCTCGGGAACAAGTACGACAGGAGTCGATGGATGATGGTGGAGGTGGTCATGCAAGTATTGGCGTACAATTCTTAACACGCTGATCCCTGCAGACCCGGATGGAGATACGACTGTATCATTCGTCGATTGCATGACAAGCTCACGAGATTAGATGCGGGTGTACAGAGGGCAGGAGACGCGTGTGGAGACCTGCTTTGGACGGCCTACAGGTGGATGCAGGCAAGGGCGCCACTGATCGGACAAGGCAAAGGTCCGATAGTTGATGATGCCGTCTTGATGCAGAACCGTTGAACCTCGGTACCGGGGAAGCATATCTGTGTGCATGAGAAAAGACAGAGCAGAGTCCGCTGCCTGCGCCTTTGGGTGTGTGAGAGATGATCGAAGGAGCCTTGGAACGAGAGAAGGGTGAGTGGAGAGAAGCACACCAAACGAAGGCCAAGCTTCGATCAGGGGATTCCAGATCCCGCCTTCCGTGTGGTAGATGTATGGCAAGAACTTCTGTGGTGACCTGATCGGGACGGGCAAGCGACATCCGAGCTCCAAGGGACGGTCGACGTCGACACCAACGTGGTCGGCGAGGGCGAGAGTGGCGGAGGGAGAGACTGATTGGGCCATGCCAGTCCCACAGTAATCTACCCATAGTAATCTGCTCGGGCTCGGCAGTCTGACACCTTGACTCGCTCGGCTCTCCACTTTGCATCTTGTCGTCGAGTCTTGCCACAAGGAACAGCTGTTGGAGACGCGCCCCAATCGAGGGGTGCAACAAGCGTCGACGTGGACCAGCAGTGTCTTCTAGCACGACGCAAATGGATCCTTGCATTCGGGACTCGTGGTAGACAGAGTCTCAGTAGCAGAGGCCGGGGGATGCGAGGGGGAGATACGCCATGACCGTGACTAGAGATGCGGCGCTGGCTAGGTCGATCAACACGGCTCGTGCCACCCATGGCTAAATACTGTAGATCTAGTCGAGGGCTTAAGGGTCGTTAGTCTTCGTGTTCGTTCGTCTGAGCTGTTAGAACTGACCTTTGGATGCCTCACTCTTGCCGATTGTCATTGTGCACTGCTTCCACGACTTGTGCAAATTGTCCCAGACAACAAGCAGCCAGAAACCTCGGAGGCAACTTCGACCAGATCTGCGGGACGGATGCATGATGCACGAACATGCGAGCGAGCGACGGACATGACGGACAAGGCAAGTTACAAGCATGTTGAGCCGTGGTTCGTCTGTGATCGTGTCCAATCGCCCTTGTGTTTTAGTGAAACACACATCGCGCACATCCTGGTCCAGCGCAAGCCACCTCTTGACATCCTTCCGAACTCAGATCAACCGCTCTCTCTCTTTTCTCCATCCTCCACCCCGGCGCTGTGAAGCCGTGTTAATCTTTTGCTTCTCGTCTGCTCGATCGCAGCAATTGCAAAAGTCGCCAACTCGCTCAAACGCACACGGCATTGACCGCTGTCGTCGACATACCGTGAGCTGAGAGCCCCAGGAGCTTCAGCTGCCTTCAACGTCTCCCCAGTCCTCGCACTCGCTGACGAAAACGTCTGCTGGGAACGACTGGAGGGCTCGTTTCGACAACGGATCGTTTCACCTTGTACACCGTTTACTTGCTTCTGACCAGCAATGCCTCAATCATTCACATCGCGACCGCGTTCGCGCGACTCTCGACCCGTCAGTCGACAATCCGGCGATGACCTCGTCATTCCCAATCGCACCTCCTCCCTGCACTCGAGGATCGCTCAGCCGCTGCCCTCACAGTTAGCTCCTTCGCGACAAGGGCCTCGAACACCAAAGACCCTCACCCATGCCTACATGGTATGTGGTGTTGGTCGAGAACCTTCGCAATGGGTCAAGGCACCACAGCCATCACAGGGCAAGATCGGGCACATGAAGGGAGCTGTCGGGCAATTTTGGCTGCCAGAGATCTTGGGTAGCAGTCCTCGAATCGAGTCGGACAACGAGATTGCTCGCTCTCTGCATGCAGCCATGAGGGTAGGCTTCCAATGCTGTCCCTACATTACAGACCATCACACTGACCCTCCCAGGCCTGCTTCCCACACGATGTCGAAATCTGTACAGGCACCAACCAGCCACACTGCGTACACCACTCTTTCGTCCTCCAACAGGATTCGTCGCACACACTCTACGGCATTGCCCTTCGAGTCTGGTCGCGTGCAGATGAGAAGCGCGCTGAGACGATCCGCGAGCTCCGCAAGAGAACCGAGCCAGATTTCTACGATACCCCCTCCGAAACGTATTGGATCCCCTACTGCCTAAGCTTTCTCTCGCGTTACCCTCTCTACAATTTGCTAGGCGACTATCTCCGCGGCATGTGGATTCACTGGAACAAGGCTACCAACCTTTTCCATGCTGAAGAAGTTTCTCGCATTCTTAGCTTCCCTGCCCCTCGACTCAATGATCTGGTTCGGATCGACATGAAGGATTATGCTCTCTGCTACCAATTCCCATCATCGCCGACCGGCTTCCAAAACTTTGCTCTCTGGCCGCTTTTCAACTGCTTGTCGGTTCCTAACATTGTCGGTGTCGTCGAGGCCGCCGTCTCGCCTACACGCCGCATCATCTTCGTCAGTCATCATCCCGCAATGCTCACCATTGCTGCCGAGACTGTCCGGTTTGCCGTCAGGGTCTACGAGTGGAGTGGGCTCTATGTTCCGATCGTCCACGCACGCCACGTCACCGAGCTCGTCCAGGAGCCTGGGCCGTACATCCTTGGAATCACTGCAGAGTGTCGGACACTCTTCACTGCTCCCAATGACGCCCTTGTCGTCGACCTCGACCGCAACTTTGTCCTCACCTCCAGTCCACCAACTGCCTTTACCAACACCCAGCGCAATAAGATGGTCACTCGCTTGACCGAAGCTTTGAATGGGGACGTCGTTCCGTCCGGTGTCCCTCAGCATCTTCGATCTGCCTACGGCGGCGGCAAGCTGATCCCGGCTGGTCAGATTATTGTCATGCGCGGCGAGGTGGAAAGCATTAGGGATCCCGAATGGTGGAACCAGGATGCTGTCATGGCCGTCATGGATCACGCATGTGAAAAGCTCGGACGCAACAAGGGTATCAAAGCTGTCTTCGGCAGCTCACAGAAGAAGCCTCTCATGACCAAGATCTCCACGCGACACCTCAACGAGATCATTCGCGAGAGGAACCAGTACTCTCGTGATGCCATCGAGGCGTGGCAGGACTTTATCAACCTCAAGGGCCGCATGGACACCGAGCTGGCCAAAGTCACGAAGCGCAACAACTTCCTCGTCGAGGAGCTCGAGTCATGGAAACAGCAATTCCTCAAGTTCCAGGCATTCGCTGAGCAACTCACAAAGGAGACGCAGGATCTCAAGTCCAAGATCGACGGGCACAAGAAGGAGAACAGGCGACTCACCTCTGCACTCGACAACCAGAAGGAGGAGATGGCCCGCGTCACTGTCCGCCTGCGAGGTACTGAGAAGCAGCGCGACGATGCTTTGGAGGCTCTCGTTCTTCAACAGGAAATTGCAGAGGAACTCGAGCGTGAACGCAAGAGGAACAAGAAGGAATTGGCTGCTCTCCAGCACACCAACAGCACCCTGCTTAAGCAGCGAGATGAAGCTCAGCGCGTCGTTCTTCACCTTCGCGCGCTGATTGATGGTCAAGCTCACCACATGGAGCACATTGTCAAGACACTCAACGCCAACCCAGAGATTGCCCAGCAGGTCTTTAACGAGGCTGGCCTCTCCTCTGGCACGGACAGGGCCGAAGAGAAGACTCTCAGATCGGCGTCCAGAACGTCATCACGTGCCAGCCGTCCATCGAGCAGGCTCAGTCGTCAAGACTCATCGTTGGAGATGCACAGGAATCTCAATACGCCCGAGATGAGGCGCAGGACGAGCGATCTTAACATGACCGACGTCACTGATCGCCAGCTTCGAGAGAAGACGGATGCAATCGCCTACATCATCCGCAACATTTCCGAGCAGTGCGCCGCTGCTGTCGAAGGTCTACACATTGCCCAGCGTGCCGACAGCGCCCCTGCCTCGGAAGACGGCAACCCGATGGAGTCTCTGAAGAAGCGTGGCAAGAAGCCCGTGAGTGGAAATGTCAGCGAGGATGGCCAGCAGTCTGGATCCGAGTTTAGCGATGCTCGTTCAGAGGTCTCCCAGTCGCAGCTGCAACCCAGATCGAGAGCCAAGTCTCCTCCGACTCCCGATCTCGTACACAGCGCGAACCGAAGCAGTACCAGCATGAGCGTCACTAGCATCAGCACCGCTGCCACCCCCAACGACCGCCACAGCGTGCAGAGCCAGTGGCGCACCGTCGACGAGGACATCCCCGAAGTGCCAACCCGCATGATTCGCAAGGACATGCCCATTGTGGAGAATGATCAGGAGCAGGTACCCAGCATGCCAAAGCAGGAGGCCGGTCAGATCGACGCTCCGCAAATGAACCAGGTGCAGGGTTACTAGGCGGATGATGTATTTTCATGACTATCTTTAACATACTAATACCACGGATCCGCGTTTGACGGCTTTTGTATCGACCGAGGAATGCGGTTTGGAGAGGAAAGAGGGGATGAGATCAGGGTCGAGATGGGATGTTTTATACCATTGGAGGAGCCGCAGGGTCTCGTTGTACATGTGATTTCCTATACTTCTGAAATACATATTTTGCTCATGTCACTGCCCGATCAGAGTGGTCACGGTTCTCAAAGAAAACGTGAATGCGCATGAACGGTGTTCTTCGTTCTTTTCGTTTTGAATTCCCTGCGGCCTTGCGGCCTTGCGGCCTTGCGGACCCTCTCGAAACGGGGAACGGAAACGGGCAAGGTTCCGCCGGCAAAATGACGTGCCAGCCCGCCAGCCAGCCATCTCCAGATGCAGCGCAGCCGCTCTGCTGGGCAGGTGACTCTCTGTACCAAGCCTAGCCAGCACAAACCTCTTGAACACACTACCATCTCGTGCTCAGCCCTTCCCCGCCAGTCCGTCCGTCCGAAGGAACGAAATGTCATCCTAGCAGAACATCCTAGCGGACAACAGACGACGCAGCCAAAAGTCGACGAAGCCATGTCCCGACCTCCTTCTTCCGCCTCCACCACCACCTCCACTTCCTCCAAGTCCACCGCGCGCGCCCCGCCCCGCCCCGCGCAACGGACGATCGACAAACTCGACTTCCCCGCGCACCCTTCGGCCTCGAGATCGAGTCAGCCGCTGCTACGGCCGGACGACGCGGCGGGACAGAGTAATGATAGGGTCGGTACCGGGTCCGGGTCCGGGATAAGAGGTGGTGCGGGGAGGGGGAGGAGTCAGGACCGGAGTTATGCGGGGAGTTTCTTTGAGCAGGTCGCCGAGGGGATCGAAGGGAGGGAGAGGGAGAGGAAGACGAGGGAGGTGTTGAGGGTTGGTGGGTTTGCGTGGGCGGTTGTTGCTTGGTGAGTTTCTTTTTGGTTTGTTCCACTTGTGATGATTGGGAAGGGAGGTCAGGGGGGACGGAGTTGGGTTAGGGGATATAGGAATTGGATTCGGGAAGAGCACATGCATACGGATCCACTACCGGATGATCACGGAGAACCGCTCGGGAAATGGCAGTTTGTGGGAGATAAGAAGCTGATACCAGGCACGGTCAATATGCAACGAGGCCAATGGGGACAATCTCGAAACTATGCTAATACCTCGCACAGTCTATGCGCCGGCTCCATCACCGCCTTCTCCCTATACGCCCCTCTGCTCCAGCGCAGACTACACTACTCCCAACTACGCGTAAACACAATATCCATAGCTGCTGAGCTGGGCATGTACCTGCCAGTACCCCTATCAGGATACCTCTGCGATCGCTACGGACCTGGCATACCTTCGGCGCTGGCTGGGATCCTCTTCGGAACCGGCTACTTATTAGCTGCCTTTACCTTCAAATCTGGACCGCCCAGATCCGCAGGAGGTGATGGCTGGCCGTTTGGGGTCATGGTCCTGGCATTTGTATGCATCGGAGTGGCCACCAGCGGCATGTACCTGTCAGCAGTGACTACCTGTGCAAAGAACTTTGGTCGAGGCAAGCACAAAGGGCTGGCGCTGGCGCTGCCCATTGCTGCCTTTGGCCTCAGCGGTATGTGGCAGAGCCAAGTCGGAAGCCGTCTCCTCTACGAGACCAATAGCGACGGCAGTAAAGGTGATGTGGACGTATTCCGATACTTTCTTTTCTTGGGCATCACCCTCCTCGCTGTTGGTATCATTGGCAGCTTTGCCCTTCGCGTGGTGGACGAGGGCGAAATGATCGACGAAGCAGTCGAAGAGCTCGAGCGTAGTGGCCTGCTAGATGACAGCGAGCTGTTCCACCACGCAGTTCAAGAACGCGGTTATGGCACTCTCGACCTCTCCAACTCCCAGCACGACCTCATCCAGCGCGATATCGAAGACCGCAAAGCCCAAGTCCTGCGAGACCAGGAGAAGAAGACCTGGCTACTCAACGAGGAAACCCGCCGTTTCCTGACCGACAAGACAATGTGGCTCCTCGCTCTAGGCTTCTTCCTCGTTACCGGACCAGGCGAAGCCTTTATCAACAATCTCGGCACCATAATCCCCACCCTCTATCCGCCCTCGACTTCGTCATCAGCCTCCGGCGCCTCCCAAACCTCGGCCGCAACGCACGTCAGCATCGTGGCCATCACCTCGACCCTAGCCCGCATCTTCACCGGCACCCTCTCCGACCTCCTCGCCCCACAGACCCCACAACACCAACACCGTCGCGGACCGACCTCGCTCGTCAACTCGGCCGCCAGCCTCCCCGCTCTTCCCCCCGCTTCCTCGGGCTCGGGTTCAGGCCCCCGCTTCACCCTCTCCCGCCTCGTCTTCCTCATCGCTTTCTCCCTCCTGCTCTCGTTCGGGCAGGCCTTTCTCGCGTCCGGCGCGGTCCAGAATCACGGCGGCGACAGGTTCTGGATCGTCTCGGCCACCATCGGAGCCGGGTACGGCGCCGTCTTCAGCCTCACCCCCATCATCGTCAGCGTGGTGTGGGGCGTCGAGAATTTCGGCACGAATTGGGGCGTGGTGGCTACCGTGCCGGCTGCTGGGGCCACGGTGTGGGGACTCGGCTATAGTGCCGTTTACGAGGCTGGGGCCAGGGCGAGGGTGACGGCGGGGACCGCACAGGGCGATGCGCCCGATGTGCTTTGTTATGGGACGCGGTGTTATGAGTCGACCTTCTGGGCTATGGCGATTAGTGTGTGGTTGGCTTGTGGGATGTGGTTGCTTGCTTGGAGGGGGAAAGGGGGTTGGATGAAGAGGGGCATTGCGGTTTGATGGAAAGTCTTTTTTTTTTGTTTTTTTTCGTATCAAGAGACACATATATTATCGGCACACCAAAGATTGGAACGACCGGGCCGGTGTCTTGCATAGCGATGCTGGGAATCACACTGGGAAAACCAAAAAAGAAAGAGAAAAATTGTAGCAGTCCAGTGGCATTCATTGTTCACACCGTTTTTCGAGAGAAACTCTACTTTGGTCTCGCCTTTGTCCCTGTTACAATCTCGCATCGCGACCGATGTATATACGTATACTCTCCCCTATACACAGATGTTCATCTTCGCGACGCTCGGGTCGTGATCGCTGACCACCTCGTCGCTACTCACCCACGTGCTGACGTGCACGTGATCGATCTGCGGCTTGCGCCTCGCGATTTTGGGACTGACGAAGATCTGATCAATCTCCTGACAGTTCTGGCCGAAGAGGTACGTGTATCGTTCCGGGAGCGGGAGGTCGGCCGCGTCGTTGATGTTGACCATGCCCGAGATGCGCTTGAACGTCTCGATCGGGGCGACGTTGTCAAACTCGTTGAAGTCGCCGGCGACGATGATGGCGGCGTTGGGGTCGAGGGTGAGGATCTGCTTGACAAAGTTCTGGAGTCGAGTGTTAGAAATTTCAGGCCACAAGAGAAATTAGAGGAAAGGGGGAAAAGAAGGCAAAAGGTCATGGGTGGCAGTATGTGGACAGGAAGGGAGTACGTACACCAACGACGGTCAGTTGGGCTTCACGCTGTTCCACGCCGCCGTTGACGGGGGGTCGGGGATCGCCTTGGAGACTGCTGCCGCCGCCCTTGCTGGTCAGGTGCAGGTTGATGGTGAAGAAGCGACTGATGCCGTCTGTCGTGACCCATTGCGCGACGAGGGGCTTGCGGCTGGCCTCAAAGGCTGGGTTGTTGGGCTCGATGAGACCAGGGTTGACGCTGAGGGTGGGACCGCCGATGCCGAAGAATCTGCCAGGGACGACCTGGACAGAGGTGGTGCTGTTCCCTGGGTTGGGTCGCAGCAAACGCATGTACCGGCTGTCGTAGAGATACGATGTGCGGATATTACCTCCCGGCTGTCCGCCATTGGTGTCATCCACGGGAGGGATGTCGACAAAGTCGTACTTGGCACCACCGCGTAGCTGAATCTGCGTGGCCAGTGCTGTCAGAGTCTCATTTGCTGAGACGACGGCATCGTTGGTCGGTCCGTTGTTGTCCTGAATTTCCTGGACGAACATCATGGTGGGCGACTTGAGGTACTCGGCAATGTGCTGTGCGACACCAAGCAGGGAGGTGCTGTTGGGACTGAGATTCTCCACGTTGTAGTCTCCGGCGGTGAAGCCAAAGCAGAATGGGTTGTTGTTCAGAGCGGTCACCGGGGGCACAGCTGGCGATCTCGAGGAGCGCACACGCAGCGCGGTCCGTGGCAGGATGTAGTAGAAGCCGAATTGCTGGTAGATGACACCGGTGATATCGTCGAGAGAGTCTCCGAGTCTCGTGCCATTGGGGTTGCGGGTCCCATCCAGAGGCGAACCCACGATCAGCACCTCGGGGTTTGCGTCAGTGTTGATGATGGAGAGGCCGCCTCGTCCATTCAGGCCGGTGACAGTCCAGTTGCCGTAGACCCACGTATCGCCAAAGTTGTTGGGTCGAGCAGCCGCAGTCGGGCGAGGAATCGTGACGAGCTCGCCCATGATCGACTCCCAAAAGTCCATGCCGTACAGATTGGGCTGCAGAGTACGGCCGCCAGTCGAGACGAGACTCTGGTTGTTTGGGACGCCAAACACGTCACCGTTGTCGAAGGAGTTGAAGAGCTCGGTAGGTGGGAAAAGCTCCTTCCTGCCAATGATGCCCTCGGACAGAGTTCCCAGGATGAGGGGCTGCGGCGCTGCAGAGCCATTGCCAGAGACGACGTGGACGTTGATGGGGTTGGTGATCTGGGTCAGAGGAATGTACGCTTGGTTTGACCTGAATTCGGTGACTCTGCCGTCAAAGGTGATGACATCTCCGACATTCCTGAGGGCAGCCTGGGTCCTGTTGAAGACGTAGATGGACTCGCTTGTGCGGTCGTCGTTGTCAGGGGTGGTGGATCGCAGGAAGAAGCCATTGGCGTTCTTCGCCGTCACTACGCCCGTGACGTTGGTCACTGCCTGGCCGGTGAGTGGCGAGACGTATCCCTGGCCGTTGATCTCCGCGATGGTCACGGCCTGTGCGGTGCTGAGCAGGGCAAACAGGGAAACCTGCGCCGTCGTCCGGGAGAAGAACATGACGGAGAGTTTTGGGGATGTTGAGGCCACTCGCGTAAACAGAAGGGGGGGATCGTCATGGCTTATGTAGCGGTATACAAACCTTGGCAATCAGCATGACAGCGCCACGGGACATTCGCGTAGATCATCAGAGTCTAGATACACCAGCACGTGGTCGTATCTCGAGCGATGAGAGATGAGGCGAGATGAGTGATGCTTTTTCCCCTTCTCCAAGCGGCTCTTCGGTAAGGCCGCTATTGCTGGACTAAGGATGCGTAGCCCTGCGTCGCCAAGGCCGACCTCGCAAATGAGAAGAAGGAAGCGGAGGGTTTCAATGAAAATCGTCCTGATGTGGCGGAACGCAAGGGGCGCAGACGTCGAGAAGGGAAGGAGGAGATGCTTCCCCAGACCATGGAGGGAGATGATTGGCTGGTGCGTGTCGCCCCCTTGGCCTTGGTCGACGTGCAATCTGGTCGATATGCAACAATCTGGTCGACGTGCAATCTACTCCATCGGCCGCTGCCGACGACAAGAGCAAAGAAAAACCCGGGACCGTAAGGCATGGAAGTGCGTTACGACGGGACGGCTATGGCTGTAATCTGCGTTGATTGCTACGTCGCCTTACTATTGGTCATACACATGATGCAGACAAGACACACTGCTCGCTGCTGCATATAACGAAGACTCCATGCGTCGCTCCCGCAGCTCTAGCCCGTCTTGATGACCACCGTCTTGGTCTCCAGGTAGTGGTCGAGCGACTCCGCCATGCCTACGCGACCCGTACCGCTGGCCTTGTATCCACCAAAGGGCAGATCTTTGGTCGTTGTCGGGCTGGCGGCATTGACAGCAACCGTGCCGGCTTCCATCCCTTTGGCAAACTTGAGCGCTCTGTCAATGTTCTTGGTAAAGACAGATGCATACAGCCCGTACTCGGTGTCGTTGGCCTTGGCGAGTGCTTCCTCGTCCGTCTTGAACGTGTTGATGTTGACCACGCTGCCAAACACCTCTTCTCGCATCATGCGAGCGTCTTCCGGCATGTTCTTGAAGACGGTCGGTAGCACGAAATTGCCTGCTGCACGTCAGCTCGTACTGCTTCTCGAGAGAACCGGCACTGCTTACCTATCCCTTCGTACTTCTCACCCCCCAGAACGACCTCGGCGCCGCTCTCCTTTCCGATCTGAATGTACTTCTGGACGATGTCGCGCTGGACGTGATCGGCTTGAGGACCATGCATAGTCGTCGAATCCAGAGGGTCACCAGCCTTGACGGTTGATAAGGCAGCCTTGAAGCCCTCGATGAATTTGTCAGCGATAGAGTCCTGGACATAGATCCTGCTACTGGCTATGCATGTTTGACCGGACATGACTTGGATGCTGAACGTAGCGTCGGCGATGGCTTTCTGCAGGTCACAGTCATCAAGCACGACCAAGGGACTCTTGCCGCCGAGCTCGAGTATCACGTGCTTGAGGTTGGACCTGGCTGCGGCTTGTTGGATGAGACGACCAGTGCGCCCAGATCCGGTAAAGGAGATGCATCTCACGTCCATGTGCTCCGAGAGGGTAGCACCACACGGCGTGCCGTGGCCGGAGAGGATGTTGAAAACTCCAGGTGGGAACCCGGCTTGATTGATCAACGTCGCAAACCAGGCTGACTGCTTCGGGTCAGAAGCCAGCAATGCATAGCTAGCGAGCCACACTCACAGTCAGGGGGGCCTTTTCACTGCTCTTGATCACTACGGTGTTACCAACCCCGAGAGCCGCAGCCGCTTGCCCAGATAGGGTGACGAGGGGCGCATTCCAAGGTATGATGCCTGCAACGACTCCGTAGGGTTGACGCAGTGTCAAACCGACGATGCCCGGGGTGTTGACGGATGCCTTGCCTTGCGCATTCCAGCCCGTCTTGGAGTGGATATCCCACGTGTCCGATGCAAGCAGGAAGTCATAGTACTGCGAGATCGGCCTGCCCATCGATATGGCTTCGAGATAGGCAAACGTTCCGGCGTTTTCACGGATCAATTGCGCCATCTTCGCCATAGGCTTTCCCCTGTCATCGGGCGAGAGTTCAGACCATGCCGGGAAGGCAGCTTTGGCGACGGCGACAGCTTCGTTCGTGTCTTCGACTGTAGCTTCGGCAACTGGGAATCTATGAGTGTTGACGTCGCGGTCAATCCACATCACAGACCTTCTGCTGACACTTCGAGAGTAGCCGGGTTGATGACCTTGAACGTCTTGCCGTCTGAGGCGTCTTTGAACTGATCTACTTCAGTCGCTGCCGGTTCACTTTTTGCATTTCGCACACCTTGCCATTGATGAAGAGTCTCGTCTCGATCTTGTCGGGCTTGGAGACCAGGATACCGCCAACGCCAGTAGAAGCCATGTCGTTCAGAGGATAGGAGTCGAATTTCTGCTACCTACTGTATAGACACGTAGACCTCACAGCCCTGGGGAACTCTCTACCTTTATCTTGAATCAATGTTGCTCACGGTCATGTTAACCAGTACGTCGATCCCGAGCAGCGGCTCCACCCGTAGCATGTATACGAGCCCTCGTAGCTAATCAAAGGTTGTGATTCTGCCAATACTACAAAGAGACACATCGCGTCCACCTGTTGCCTCCCCCTTGGAGAGGGCGATCGACGACTAAGGTGCCAGGCGACATGCCTGTGGCCAACGTAAGGTAGTTATGCCCTCCGCTGACAAGTGACTCCAGTGCTTGATTGTTCGCTTGGCATGGCCAAGGAGGTCCGCCAATCAGGAGGTCTTGGTCGTTCATCTTCCCTGTGACAATAGCTTAGGGCACGCGATCGATGGCCATGAAACCCCAGCGAGAAATGCCGTCTTGCCAAAGAGTACAGATCCGTGAGCATCCGCATGTTGGGGTGCCGCCGCATCGCCAATGATGACAGTCGCCAGGCGAAACAAAATGGCTTGAAGGCGAAGTCGAAAGGGAATACTCAATGAATGCTCAATGTCCCTTCGTCACCAACGGCTGTCAAGGAATCACGTCTCCCAAGAGGACTGTCAGCCGGCAGCGGGATGAGACGAACTCAGAAAGAGCACTGATACGCGAGATAGGAGCTGACAGAGCTTCCGCTGTGGAATGACCAATGAAGCTTCTCCGTGTCAATACGGTGAGAAGAGTAGCACTTACTGTACCTTAGGGCAGCTGTGGAGATAGACGTTGAGAGTTAAGAAGCGACCCTCTCGCTGAATCGACCGACACGTCATACGCAACTTACTGATGCTAGATGCAATTCCTCTTCTGTAGCATTCGCTTGGCCACTTCCAATTCAATCGGATGACCTGCTTACTAATCATAGGCTCCTCGGATGGCAGCCCAAGGACACTAATAAGTCATGCCAACAAGCATCGCAAGCCGTCCGACATGATTAGCACCGTCGCCGCCATGATGAGAAGCATCTGGCTCTGGAAGCCGCAAAGGCCCGAACCTCTGACACGGTAACTTAATAATCCACAATGCTGGAACTGGCTACAGCGAACCATAAGTCATGGACAATTGCACAAAACGGAAGATCTGCCCAAGCCCTATCCGAACCCCGCCCCCGGCTCTTGTTAGGTCCTCGAGGTACCTAGGTAGTTAGCCCCCTCCGACGTCTCGTCACAAGACTTGCATAACTCCTTTCCTTGCATACCTTGGTTTCTGCAGTATTCGACATATAGCGTGGCGTGTGATCAAGTAGTAGGTCGTTCTCTGCTCGCCTGCGTTTCACCAGCCTTCGAAGCCATGGCTCCGATCAAGGTACCCAGATACAGCGAGCTTCCCATCCAAGAAGGCGCACCCAAGGGATCAGCGTGGGGTGTCTTTGACAAGGGTGGTCAGAAGGACGTCTACGGGACGCTGAACTTCATCACCCCTGAAGCCGTACTGGCAGCCAAAGAGGAGATCAAGTTGGGGCAGTCGGTCGTTCTGAAGTAGACGCACCCCTGACCCGAGCCCTGCACTGTGTTCCCGATGCTCACATCTGCAGTCTGCCCATGCACCTACCGTATTATAGCCCGACCAGTCGGAAGCCATTGACACACACACCGCTGTGCGACGGCGGCGGCATGAAATTCTGCGACGACGAGATCCACCTCAACACTCAGGGCAGCAGCCAGTGGGACGGCCTTCGTTGTTCCTCCCTGTACATCGCCACGAAGCCAGACTGACCGAAACTCACAGTCCACTGGCCTCGTCAAGACACCGACGTCTTCTACAATGGCGCAACGTATGAAGACGCTGGCCGCACGCGAACGGACAAGTCTCTCGCTATTCAAAGTCGGTCTCTATGCCGTACCTCGTGAATCCCCTTGCTCACGTCCTCCAGACCTCTCCGAGCGAGGAGGCATCGTCGCCCGCGGCATTCTCCTCGACTTTGTACGCTACGCAGCCGCCCACAACATCGAGTACAACCCCATGTCGCCCTTTGCCATCACTCTCGCGCACGTGAAAGCCATGATCGCCGAGCAAGCGGTCGAGATCCGCCAGGGTGATATCCTGCTCGTGCGTATGGGTGTAAGCAAGTATCTACGTACGACCAGCAAGCAAGACCAAATAGCGTCGCAGCTGGTCGGAACGGGCGGGCTGGATGCCACGCCGGACCTGATAGAGTGGCTGTGGGATTCCAATTTTGCGGCCGTGGGGAGTGATAGCATGGCTGTCGAGGCGATCCCGGCCAGTGACGGGAGTTGTGAGTTCTAGTTATCAACGATGCTGATGAGTGACTGACTGGCCCTTGCACAGGGCTGAACCTGCACACTGCCGCCATCCCAGGCTGGGGTATGATGCTGGGTGAACTGTTGGATCTTGAAGCGTTGGCCGCGTTGACGGAGGAGGAGAACAGGTGGACCTTCTTCCTGACCATCTGTCCTCTGAACCTAGAGGGCGGAGCAGCTACTGTGGCGAACACGCTGGCTATCATGTGAAGTTTCTAACGATGGCTGTGATTGGTGACTGTGTTGGAGCACGAGCGTGGCGGACGAGATAGCTGCGCACTCATGGGAACGAGGCACATCCTCATGGCTGTATCGATTCACCGCTTACGCTCGTTTGTTTTTTGCTCTGGTCTCGTGTCCGAATATCCATCATATGGACTTTGGTGTCGTGCGACGTGATATTGTTACGGCGACATGGCCTCATTATTACATAAGCGGCGGCAGTGACCACCTCGTCTTCTCGATTGTCTGCAAGGAGGATCTTGTCGTTGTGTAGACGAGAAACAATCGCTGGTACGTAGAGCATCATCTACAGTCTTTCACGAACTAATGCGTTAGCCAGCAGATCGTACCTGTTTGATTTGCAAAAAGAGGCAGTCGAGCGTGAATGACTTGCGCCCTACGAGTCAAACGTCTCCAAGCCGTCATACTCGCGAGCCATCCGTCGACACTCTTCAAGATCAACTCGGCAGCTTCGCACTATCCCTGTCGTCTTCTTTCTTCCACGACCCGGCCGACCTGCTCGCCTCCCTCCACAATGGCCACTCCCCCGCCACCAAAGACCCACCTCGCCTTCCACTACGACGCCAACCTGCACACTACCACCACCACCGTCCAGTCCGTCTTCCCCCTGTCCCAACTCAAGGACCCCCATGTCTCCCTCTTCAAAGCCCCACCGCCAGACTCACATATCGTCACCACCACCTCCACAATCTTCCACCCCCAAGGCGGCGGCCAGCCCTCCGACACAGGCACCATGACCTCCAGCGACACCACCTTCACCGTCCTAGCAGCCCGCACCACTCCAGAAGGCCAAGTCCTCCACCTCGGCACCTTCTCCGCCGAACCCTTCGCGCCATCCTCGGACATCACACAGACCATCGACTCGGCCAAACGCCTATACTACTCCCGGCTGCACACAGCAGGCCACGTCCTAGGCGCCGCAGTGCGCCACCTCCTCCAAGACGAGATCGCGGGCTTCGACGAGCTCAAGGCGTCGCATTTCCCGGACTCGGCCGCGTGTGAGTTCCAGGGTCTGATCGAGGGGGCGCGCAAAGTCGGGATCCAGTCTTTGGTCGACGACTATGTTGACAAGGGGATGCCGGTGGAGATTGAGTGGTGGGACAGGACGGATTTTGAGCGCGAGGGGTTGCAGAGGTTGATCCCTGAGGGGATGAGGGAGGGCCACGAGGAGTGGGCGGAGAAGTTGAGGGTGGTCAGGATTAGGGGCGCAGAGGTCTATCCCTGCGGAGGGACGCATGTGCCGACTACGAGGGAGTGTGGGAAGACGACGGTGAAGAAGATCTCGAGGAGTAAAGGGACCAGTCGGGTGAGCTATAGCTTGGTGGAGTAAGAGCGGGTGTTGGAGTGTGGCATGGACAGGCGAGGCAATGGATGTACAGTCACTTTGTAGACCCTGCAAGACAAAAAACAAACAAGATCATGTTTCCATTCCATCGGTCCAAGGGAGAGTCGAGACGGTCCTATGATCCGTCGCTGCGGCGGGGCTCCTGAGCCACGGCCGCGCACACAAAAAAAAGCTATCTAACCTTCCCAAACTCCACAGTCATGAAATCGTACTAGTCATCCTGTCAATCCTCTTATCCTGATAAGGGGCGCACAAAAGCTGTTCTGCTTAGAGCACGTTGGCGCTGCGACCGCGGGGGGTCCAGACGGGGGACTGAGCGTCGCGGGCCTGGATGTTCGCCCCGGGCCCCTTGCTGGTAGGAGTCGATGGTGCGATAGTCTGAGAAGCGGTCTTTCGGGTCCAACCATTCTTAGGATCGGCAATGGCGTCGGTGATGATCTGGGGGATGTTGTGGGACTTGACGATTTCGATGGCCTGGGTGACATCCTGGGAGGCGATGGCCGGATCAGTGGGCCCACGCTCGGGGGCCTGGTATTCAGAGGCAAGATCAGACTCCTGGAAGGCTTGTTCAAGAGCAGGAGGGAATTGCTGCTTGTTCTGGATGAGCTGGACGACCTCCTCTGCGGAAATGGCTAGTAAATCAATCAGTAAAAAAAAACATTTGGTAGGCTCGGATTCCGATGACTTACAGCCCGGAGACTCATCACGACGGCGGATAGGGCTCAAAGAAAGGGTGGGGGCCCACTGAGTACCACCGCCGGCACCGCCCATGCCGCTGATACCATTCTGCTGAACACCAGTACCGCCGCCGTTGCCACCGACACCGCCGGTAGACGACGAGTCCCCTGACTTGGCCTGGGAGCTGCCACCGGTCCCGGCCACAGCCCCCTTGTTGTCCTGCTGTTGCTTTGCGTCAACGCTGCCCGCTTGGTTGTTGCCGCCTCCGTTCACGTTGTTGCCGCCTGTGTTGCCATTCCCGTAGAAAGCCTGCGGGCCAATGTTGACAGGGCCGTTGGATTGCGAGTTGCCAGTGTTACTACCACCTGTATTGACGCCTTCTTGCTTCTGAGCGCCTGCGACGTTGCCCCCTTTGCCGCCCTTGTCGGCCTTGGCTTCTCCACTGACAGAGGGGCCACTGTTTGCGGCGCCTCCGGCACCAGCGTCGCCCTTGGGCTTGTTGCTGACATCCACGCCGTCGCCACCTGGGCCACCGGCGCTGACGGAAAGGGCGAGAGCAAGGATGCTGGCGATGACTGCGACCTTCATGTTGACTGGAAGAATGGAGTGATGAATATGGGTGTTTTGTTTTTGTAGATAAGAAGAAGAAGGACGAATGAAAAAGTACTTGAATGTGGAATGGATGGAACGATTTGGTCTGGATTGATACCGGTAATCGAGACTCGATGTTATATATCAGTTACCTCTCGCCTCTGACTGACCTCGCATGTCGAACACCTATGCCAGAGGGCCAGTCTTTGCAAGGCAGCAGAACGTATGATGCTGTGCTGGCCATAACGAACCATGTCTGCGCGCACGGAGGCGATAGGAGTCCGCAGCTGAGTAAGGAGTGTCCACATAGGTCGGGTGAGGCTAAGAGGAACGGTCTCGAGGTGCCTGAGATGAGATGAGGTGAGGTAAGGTGGTGTACCTAGGGTTCCGCGGCGTCTTGGCCCACGTGGAGCCTTGGCCGTGGCGAGCGTGTCCTGTCTTTAGACAATAAGGTATCTTCCGCCCAAGGATTCGACATCTTTTGGGCCTGTGTTTCGGCCGCCTAAAGGCGCCCATCAGCGTGTTCCGGAGCGTTACAGGATCAAGGCCTGAACCGTGGACACTCCCTTTCTCTCTCTCTAATGAGTCCTGAACCACAGCGTCATGCGAGGAACGTAACACGTCGCAAAGTCTCCCCAGTATCTTGAACACATGTGTACTATACCTGATCATTATAAGATGCCAGTCAGCCTCACGCAGATGACTCGGCAGTCCGTTCTTGTCTTTCCAGTCAGCCTTATCCACCTCCAGATCACAACCAGGTAGCCGGTCTATCTTCGCCCCCGACGAATCGAAAATGAAAGTCACATTGTCTTCAGCCCTCTGTGTGGCCCTCTCGGCATCCATGATCAATGCCCAATTCACTCCATTGCGGCGCGACGACGGGTTCCAGCGCACCCAACTTGAACTTCAGGGGGAACTCGAGAACAACAAGCATGATCCCGCCACGGCTCAACAAGTCCAGAATGCCCAGCTAGAAGTCGCCAAGATGAAGCAAGATCAGATCAACTCGGGTCAAGCCCCAAGCAGGCGCATGGCTCGTCGTTCCGCCTTCCCCGCCACGCCCGAGGAGCAGTTGGCTCAGATGAAGGCCGATCAGGATGCATCGACCAGGGCCGAGGCAAAGAGGATCGCTGAAGTTCAGAAGCAGCAGCTGGCCGATCAGGCCGATGCAATTGCAAAAACTCCAGGCGCTGGTGTTGGCGCTGGTATAACGCACGCAACGTACACGGATGGTGTAGTCTATGGATGGGATGGCAAACCGGTCAGCTAGAGCCATATAGTTGAGCTGTCGGTGTGAATACGATATTGTATGACTGCTTGATTTGCCTGTCAGTGTCGCGGTATACTAGTGACTTGGTATTGGTGATCGAATGGCATCAGTGACTTTGCCGAGGTCCAGACAAGGCGTGAGGCTGATTTCCCTTTTTTCAGCTCAGCCTTTCCACCTTGCATCAACGACCTTGTTTAAACACCTGGACTTTTCACCGCGCGCAACGTGTCGAGCGCAAAGCAAGTCTTGCGTGCTAGGTAGAGCGATCCTGCAGCGGGCAGGCTGGTAGTTAAGTTCACGTCAACCATGCACACTGCCTTGTGTTGTAGCGGGTAGGCTGGCAGTAATTTGCCATATCAACCATGCTCATTGCCTTGGGCGTGTTTCCTTGACCATCTTCCCTACCATCCGTCTTGACTACACAGAGAAAAGAATTCTCCAGTCGGCCAGCTCATCATGCTCGATACCAATATACTGGCCTTTTGCCTGGCTCAGTTCCTGCTAGCTTGGGGTCTACGCAACACCTCCGTATCGTCATACGCTCGCATCCTGATCGTTCTGCTGATCATCCCGTGCTCTCTGTATTCTGTCAGAGGCTCATGGGTCAAGCAATTCCCTAGCGGTGTTGGCGCGGAATACGTGATCGGGTTCATTCTCCACGCGAACAGCTTCTTGAATCTGGGCAAGCTGGAACCGGATAAGACATGGTCCAATGCAAAGAAGACTATATGGGCCATCAATTCCTCGGTCGGCGCACGATGGGAGGCTGGTTTCGTCCCGGCCTTTAAAAAGAAGGATCCAGCATACATTCCTACCCGTTGGTCCCTTCTGCTCGAGCGCCTATGGGGAGTATGCTGGACACTCTCGATCATCTGGCTGATCCGCAAGTACCGCATACAAGCCACGCCGGATGATTTCCTCTCGGTACCAAACGACTTTCTCTTGCGATTGGGCGAAGTCTCTTACCGGGAGGCCGTGATTAGAATCCAATATTCGATTGGGGGATACACGATGCAATACATGAGCCTGCGTGCGTGCCACAGCTTGCTCACCTGCATAGCGCTTCTCCTCGGACAAGGCCCGGAACAGTGGCCTCCACTTTTCGGAAGCCTGAGGGAGGCTTACACTGTGCGGAGATTCTATGCGTGAGTTTTGGGACTTTTTTGGTCGTGATGTTACTGATGACTGCAGTCTCTTCTGGCACCGACTCATGCGCAAGGCCTTTACCTCACACGCTGCCGCCTTTTGCTGCAACATCCTACGCATGCCGAGGAATAGCCAGATCACCCGCTTCTTCATCATCGCCGGCGCGTTTATGATCTCGGCAATCATGCACACTTTCGCTGCGCCGGGTCTCGAGAGATGTGGCTTCTGGCCGCAGTGCCGCTACTACATCAGCATCATTCTTGCCATTGCACTCGAGGATGTCGTGTTTGGCGTCAGCAAGCGTGTCATGAAGCTTGCCTCACCGGCATCAAAAACCAAGAGCAAGGATGCAAGTCGTAAAGTTGCCAAAGCATATCAAGGGAGCCAGGAGGATGAAGAAGGCCCATCCATGGTACTCCGGACATTTGGGTATGCTTGGACAGCTGGCTTCCACGTATGGGCTGGATCGATGATGATCTATGGATTGTGGAGTGGCTGCTCGGCATGACGGGGTAGACGAGATGGACAATTGCTGGTTTTGCATGACGAGAGAGCGCCAGTTGTGTTTATAATAAAGCAGCCGCACTGCTCGCTGGTGGTCTGTGCCAAAAGTCAAACCCCGCAGCCTCGGCTCAAATTGAACCCCAGATAATCACCTCCTCAAGCTTGCCGGAACATTGTCAGCTTCTATCCTCCTCCCATTCCTCTAAACGGTCCAGTTCAATCCCTCTTCCTTGTGGCAATTTCTGAACTCGGTCTCTGCAAGCTCCAAACATGACATCCACCCCGAAAAAGCGTCTTGACCAGCTCTCGGAGCAGCTCTCCGTCCCCCGCGTCGACCCCGGCAAGTTCGAAGACATTACCAAGATCCCCACGATAGCCAAAGACCCATCCAATGGACCTCGCGTACAGGGCAAGGTGGTGATAGTAACAGGTACGTCTACCCGCTCTCTGCCCTCTCTCCACCCGCTGACCAAACCTCTCCTCCCAGGCACAAACTCCCCTCTCGGCATCGGCCGCGCCTCAGCTCACCAATTCGCCCAGAACGGCGCCCTCGCCGTCTACATCTGCGACTTCACCACGACCCACCTGGAGACACACAAGCGGGAGCTCAACGCCCTCTACCCCTCTGTAAAAATCCACACGGTCCAGCTAGACGCAGGCAAGGAATCGGACGTAGCGGGCGTGGTCGACGACGCGCTGTCCCGCTACGGACGACTGGACATTTTCTTCGCCAACGCCGGCATCGCCATCCCCTCGGGCCGCATCTACGAGTCCGAGGCGTCGGCGACGGATTTCATGGAAGTCATGCGCGTCAACGCCCTGAGCGTCTTTCTGGCCGCGAAACACGGGAGCAGGGCCATGATGGTCACGGGTCCGCAGAAGAAGTACCCCGGCGGAAGCATCGTTGCGACGGCCAGCACGGCTGGACTGAGGAGCAATGCTGGCCCGACGGATTATAGTGCCAGCAAGGCTGCGGTGGTCAGTATTGTGCAGACGGCGTGTTATCAGTTGACGGGGACCGGGGTGAGGTGTAATGCGCTCTGTCCCGGGGTTATTGAGACGGGCATGACGAGTCAGATGTACGAGATGGCGAGAAAAAGGGGGACGGAGAGGAAGATTGGACAGTTGAATCCGTTGCAGAGGGGCGCGGTCGCGGACGAGGTGGCCAGGGTCGCCTTGTTCTTGGGCAGTGACGAGAGCAGTTATGTCAATGGGCAGGCGTGGGCGGTGGACGGCGGGTTGAGTGCAGGACATCCGTTTGTGCCTGGAAAGATGGCCTAGGCTGTATCTAGTTACAGGATGACGTTCATGAAAGTCATTGACACCAGCTATCTGATTCGCTGTGATGCTTTTTCAACTGGTATCGCGATAGTACGGGACATCCGTTTGTGCTTAGTAAGATGGCCTGTGGTAGGCTGTATCTAGTTACAGGATGATGTTCTTGAAAGTCATTGACACCAGCTATCTGATACGCTGTGATGCTTTTTTTTTTCTGTACCGGTAAAGTGATGGTGCGTGAAGAACCTGGAGGTCCATCAACCCTTCACCCAAGTTTCTGCAACACGCTGGCCGCCAACCCCTTCAACATACCGTCCTCCCCTCCGCTGCCCAACTCCTTTATCACGCCCGCCAGCACCTCTTTCCCCTTCTGCTCCTTCACCTTCCTCCTCGCCTGCTCCCCGACACTCCCCTGGGCCTCGATCAGATTCCCCAACACGACAAGCGCTCTATGCAACATTTCCCTCCAAGCCTTCTCGTCTCCCTCCTCATGTCTACAACAGTCCACCACTCTCTTCACCGACTTGTCCTCTCCGACTAATGCTTCCGCCCCCTTATCCCACTGGGTCAACTGTGCCAACGCCCCGCCCGCCGCCCTCCTTTGCGCCCCGTCCTCACTGTCCGTCACGGCCACCAACACGGTCAAGCGATGTTTGGCTCTCGGGGTCCCATCGCAATACAGCATTACCATCTGCGGACTGGCCATGAGGTTACACACCAGCTCGGTCGCAGCGCGGGAAACCATTTTGTTATCCTGGAGTACGAGGTCAAAGATCTGGTCGTGGTAGTCTCTGATGATGAGCTCGCGGGCGGCTTCAGCATCCATGCTGGCGATGTTCGTGAGGGCGAGGAGGGACTCAAAGGTTGCGAGCAGGGAGATTTGGGGGTCGGACTGGGCGCGGAGAAGGTCGGCCAGGGGACGGACAGCGGCGGTACCGGGGAGGGAGGAGGTGAATGTGTGATTCGGGTTGACGGAAATGAGAATTTTGGCGAGAGCGTGAGATGTGCGTAGAAGGGTATCGGGATTTGTACCAGCGCTTGGGCTGTCTTTGAGACGGGTGTGGATAGATATGAGCGCCCGAATTGATCCTATCTGGGAGAGACGGCCGCGCGACTTTGGCTCTTGGGCTAGAGACAAGAGGATGCGAACGATCCAGTGCAGGTGGGAGTCTTTGGCTGATCTCACCCTGGACAGGATTGCTGGGACAAGCTCCGACTCGAGGACTTTGCGACATCTAGCCCGGACGTGGTCATCGTCATCAAGCGGATCTTCTGGTACGGGTCGTGATGACTCGGAGTAAGCCTTCAACTGCTCTATGCGCTTGTCTTCCTCGCTCTTCTTGTCTTTGTACTGAGTCAAGAAGCTGAAGATGGTCAAGCAACCAGTGTCGACCACCCATTTGTCCTTTTCATCGGCGTTTTTCAGTAGCTGGGCTAGCTTGTCCAAGAGTTTGTCGTTGTTGATTATGACCTCCTTCGCTCTTGGCTCCATCGACAAGTAGCTCAGACCTTCGATGCTGTTGCGTACTGCGGCGTCGCTTTCGGCGTTGCTTCCGGCGTTGACCAGCAGGTTAGCTAGTGTAGTAGCCAGATGCTCCGGATCTCGTGAGGAAGTCGGAGAGACGCTATCGCCTTTGATATCGTGAGTTTTGGCAAGAACAAGAGCCGCCAAGGAGGTGCACTCGACGTCGCTACCCGTCTCGGCCACATCCTGCAGCCAGATGATACAGTACTTTGCAATGGCCGTCCTGCATGCTTTGTCCTGACATGCAGCGCTGACGAGCTCCAGGGCAGAGTGTTCAATCTTGTGACTTCGGCGATCGACTGGACTTCGGGTGTTTGCCTGCAGCTTAGGCATCAAGTTCTGGAGGAAGCCTTCGGTGAGAAATAGTTGAGCTGCTGGGACCGGGAGGATGGGAAAGGTTGCAGATGCTGCCGAAAATGCTACAATGAGATCCTCGTTGGTGCCTCTTGCAACCTTGGCCGTGACAAACTTTCGCAGATATCTCTGACCCTCGTCTCCGGCGACTTGGAGCATTAGCTTCATGGCGCTCATGCAGCCCTTTCGGAGATCGTCGGGAGATCTTATGTCCATGTTTTCGAGAATGATAGAAAAGGCGTCCGGGTCACAGAGGTCCTTGCATTGCTCTGGCGCCGCACCGAGTATCATGACGATGCCCCCGACTGCCCACACCGTATGATCCTGGCCGGCCTCGATGAGCTTGGTGAGCAGCAGCTGGAACATGCCTCTCAGGACCTGATCGTATTCGGGACCGGGAGTCCATTGAGACTTGTCGAGCACCAGGCTCAGCATCATGACGATGGAACTTTGGCCCAGGACCCATAGCCGCTCAAAGGTAATGGTAAGGTCCCTCTGCAGGCGAGTCACGAGAGCTTTTTTGGCAGCCGTGCTCTCCCTGAGGAGGACTTTGACACAGGTGTCGGCATCGTCGCTTTTGGAGTTTGAGTTGCGTCTGTCGACGAGGAGGCCTAGACAAAGCTCGGCTTGGGCGTCGTCTAGACCAGATGCGTGTTGTTGGAGCTCCTTCAGACACTCCTTGCCATCGTGTTCTTTCCACGACGAGGTGTATGTATCTACAGCTTTGACGATTGTGGATGTTGATTGGGAGGTCTGCAATTCCCGAAGAAGATCGAGTGTAGCGGGATGCTGTGGTTGCAACTGAAGAGCCTCACGAGCTGCGTTGGAAGCGCCGACGCGATCATTGCTGGTCAATAGCGCGCGTGCATCTGTGACCAATCGCTCTACTCGCTGTGTGACATTGTCGTCAGCCATTGGGAAATAGTACTGTCAGCATAAGAGATGTTTGATGCTTTGCGGGGAGGGGCAGATAAATTTTGTCACGAGTTTTGACGTTCAGTTGCAAGTGGTTTCGAACTGGAAGCAGGCCCGACGCCCATTTTCGTCTTTTCACTTCCTCGTACATACATATACCACTTGCATATACCAATTCATTAGGAGCTACTTGACCGGCCGCTGCTCTGGTCGGTGACCTGTGCTATCTGATGCTTGATGTGCTGGTGCCACGAGATGAGGCCGACCATGATGATACAACCCGATCTCGTACAAGCAGACGACAAGAGGCTACCTTGACGAGGAATGTTGATTCTGTGTCACCACTGTCCAGATTCATATCAGACCACGTCGAAGCAGTCTCTTGAGCACTCCCACGCGAACCCCTCGTCTAGTACAACCAAGAACTCGTAACCTTGGAGCCTCGTAAACGTGGTCCTCCCCCCTCTTCGACGTCCCCGGGCCCGTCCCCAACCTTGATCCTCCAAGAAGTACACGTCCTTCCTCAAGGCCCAGCGGCGCCATTGCTGAGGAAGCATGGCACACCTCATCCCGCATCGTGTGTTCCGCTCCTCCATGTGCTGGTGGTGGTGGTGGTGCTGCTCATCCTCCTCGTCCACGACAAGGCCATGATAACGTCAGCTGTGATCCATTGCGCGTCGCCAAGCCTCTACAGTACTACACAGTGGACCTCACCTCACCTCACCTCACCTCACTACCAGCAAAGTCCGCGAGACACCCGACCTGATCTACTGGACAGTACCCCGTGATAGACGTCCAGGCTCTCGGAACTATCGCCTGTCTAGCTAGCCGTTCGTTGAGCCTGGTCGTCTGACCATTGACTTTTTTTTTTTTTTATTCTTTGTTCACGTTTGCCGTAGTGTACCATAAGCCGTGCATCGTGGAGCTAGCTTCCTCTCCCCGGCCTGAAAATACCTAGGTACCTGCTGCTTCTTCCCCCACTAATAAGAAAGACAGTCATGCGATTCATTATGCTCCGGCGGCTAATGTCAACGCCAATTGATTTCGGATACCTACCAAGACTGGTAATGTTACACACATGAACAATGTACTCGACGTCATTTCGCCTGCAGATCTGACGGATCGCTTGTCGATCGAGATTTCCAGCTTTTTACGTAGCGGCTCGGCTGTGGTTACCCCTGGCTTGCTGATTTTCGACACGGGCGTGGCCCCTTGGCCGAGGAGGGCAGGTGGGCCTAACCCCACACAGTTCGTTCCTTTGCCGTTTGCCTCGATCGCCTTTGGTGCTCCGGGGCGCCGACTTCACGCGTTGGAAAAAAATTCCCTCACACATCATCAACTTCTTGAACACACAATGGTGCAAAACACGGTGACTCTATTCGGTAGGGTATTATTACTACTAGCAGCTCGGCTCATGGCCCTGAGCACTTTCGTACCCAGTTCCACGCACCTCGCATCAGCGGTGGGAGAAAGTCGGATGAGAGAGAAAATGGGAGACAGAGATAGGTGTAGTGCTAAACCCCTCCCCTCGCAGCGGAACCCTCCCTCTTTCCATTCCTCCTGGTATCATGTGAACGAATCGCTCTCGGATCAGGTATCATGTTGTGTGGACTAATGTGGGTGTGTGTGTGTGGACGTTGGTGTGAATGTTGGTGTGATTGTTGTTGCTGCCATGTGATGCGCTTAGAGGAGGAAAGCAGCAACACCGGCGAGCGCACCCGCAAGGGGAGCGGCAACCTTGGCTGCAGCACCAGTGGAAGCTGGTGGGCTAGATGCGCCAGAGCCGGCAGCACCGGTGCTGCTTGGGGCCGCCGAGATGGTGGAGCTGGGGACAGGGACGCCAGAGGTAAGAGGAGGCTCGGAGCCGGCGGTCGCGCCTGCAAACTGAACTGCGCCAGCCGAGGCACCACCAGCGGGGGCGGCGGTGGCATTGCCGGGGTTGAGGACCTGGTCGATGACATGGACCACACCGTTCTCGACGAGGACGTTGGGGAGAGAGATCAGAGCACCGTTGACGAAGAAGTTGCTGCCCTCCTGGTTGATCGTGACCGAGCCGCCGTTGAGAGTGGGCACCTGGACGCCGTCGGCGAGATCCGTGGAGAAGATGACGGACGAGTTGATGACGTGGTAGGTGAGGACAGAGGAGATGGTCTCGCGGGTCGCGTTGGAGAGGACCGAAGCAATGTTCTGGAAGGCGGCGTTGCTAGGGGCGAAGACGGTGATGTTGTCGAGATCGCTGACATCGTCGAGGAGCTCCGTCTGGATGAGAGCACCAGCGAGGGAAGAGAGACCAGCAGAGGTGGCAGTGACAGTGATGTTGGCAGGGAGAGTGAGGACCTGATCAATGACGTGGATCACACCGCCGGTGAAGTTGACGTCGGCGGTCACTACGGTCGAGTTGCGCTCGAGACCAGAGTAGAAGGTGACACCACCGTTGACAGCCTGTGCCTCCAGGTACTGAGTGCCCGACACATCTTCGTAGTCATCGTCGTCGAGGAGAGTGCGGGGGAAGAGAGGACGGCCGGCGCCGAGAATGTCAGCAGCGCGGATGGTGCCGTTGAGGACGTGATAGTTGAGGACGGCGGGGACGAGATCGGGGTCGGCTTGGACAGCAGCGCCGTTCTCAGCGACGAAACGCGCTACGGCCTCGTTGTTGGGTGCGAGGATGGTGATGCCACTCGCGGCCGACAGACGGTCGAGGAGACCGGGAACGCCCTGTACGAGCGATGCCAACTGGCTGGTCGCGTTGGTGGAAGTGAGAACCTCGGCGAGGGTCTGAGCATTGGCAACGCCAGCGGCGGCCAGGATGGCAAGGACAGACTTCATTGTGCTGTGGTGGTGATGAGGATGGTATAGGATGCCGTTGGTGGTGATGTGAGCTGACGAGGATGAGTTGGTGAAGGAAAGGGGCAGGTGAGAGGGAAGGGCAGAGAGAAGTATTTACACCTGGAGTGCTCCAATTGGTAACGTCGATGATGCCGAGCACTCAATGAGCTCATCGTGCTAGATCGGGCCTCATCGAGAGGAGAGCGTCATCTCGCTCCGTTGTCAAGCAGTTGCATAGAGTGCGCTTGGTGGCTTGGGCGTACGGCGCGGGGGGTGGTTTCCAGGGAATGTGTCAACTTGGCGCAGTGTCTAGTGGCCATGAAACGACGGGGCGTTCATTTGCGTCAAGAAGCACTGTCGATGTTTGCCCGGCTAGAGGCCCTAATGGCATGCTTGGGTATGGAGAAGACGTCAGTGCTTCTGTCAGCTCATCTGGCGCTAGGTAGGTACCAGTCCATCACGAGGGGGGGCTTTTCGCTGCCATTGACCGACCAATGACAGACCATTGAGTCACGTCACGTCCCCGTCGACACCATGATCACTGCTGTCGCACGAAATGCTCTGGTCGAGCACAAAACACGAGGCGATGGGCTGGTCACCTCTTGGGTTTAGTTAGCAGCAGCCGCCTGTTGGCAGAAAAGTCGAACGGATGATGTGCTTCTCAATGGGGCAAGGGCTCCGCAGTTCCCGCGATCCGCGAACCGAATGGGCGTCTGTGCTTCTGTGGTGAGTTCGGCTTGGCTCCTGGGCATAAGCGACGAAATGGATGGTTTGCGTCTTTCATGTTTCGCGCACACCACCATAATGATAACAATCACCCATGGCACAGTTGCCGGCTCAATTCGTCTTGACTCTATAGCGTGGCCCGTCTTGAGCGTTGCTTAGCAGCTTCTTTCAGCCTGTTCCCCGTCTCTGCCTAGCACGAGTCACCTTTGGTGTTTACATACCTCCAAGCTCTGTTTGGACTCGTGACGACATTCTTTCCACGTGAAACCAACCAACACGACAATATGTATCAACATGGCAACGACGACCAGTTCCCTCTTCACCCGTCGCTACATACCTTACCTTACACACCTGCGTTTCAGCCCCATAGCACCGTTCCCCGAAGACCGACAAGCTCAAGAGTCATGCATCGGAAGAAACGATGTCTTGATAGAAGATGTCACTAAGAGAGCTCGCGAATCGAGTATCGAGATCGTACTACTGTACTTTGATTGTTCGAGTCGCTCGACGCGTTTGTCATGCTTTCACACTCTGCTCAGCCACAGCCTCGCTGCAGACGAACATCATGCACATCAAGGTCAGATCGTTGTCTCGGCCGCACATCAGCTCGTTTGACCGTCACCGGCCGCGCAAGCATCCAACACGATCATCAGGCGCTCTCCAACGAAGCTTGACAAGGGCTGCTGTACCTTAACTTTACCGTACATTACCCACGCAGGCCATTCTGCTGTTGCATTTGCGCATGGACGCCCAGTTGGATGGCATCCTGGTCTGGACGCGAGAGAGCATGCATGTGCTCGTCATGACTTTCCGATGCGTCGGCCTGGGATTTGGCAATGTCCATCACCTGCAGCATCACTCTATCGCCTGCTCCGCATTGCTTCTTGTTCCTGCATAAGGGCCATGGCACCCGGCCAGGCCTCTCTGCACGTTGCTACTTGTCCATCGAGATTGCTTTTTGTGCGGAAACGAATGAAACCTGACCAGCCATGTCATTTATCAGACCACGCCCGCTCGTATACTACTGAGTTCAGCTAAGGTTTTCACACAGGCACAGACAGGCACGCGCGAACATCGACCGGGGCCCTAACTACCGGGGTCGGGGAATGGGGAATTGGTCACAGGCCAGGTGTTGCCAGCCCAAGGGCTTGCACAAAGTGAGGGCTGGCGTTGTTGTACCGTACTAGGGAACTTGATCGGAAACAGCGATGATTAGCCGACGCTGTCATGATGAGGACCCACGATCGAATCCGGCTGACTCGCGCCGATGAGCGATCTCGCATGCCTCTTTTGCACATGCCCATCTTTTCAGTCTTCTCAGCACATCCAACCGTGGGTATTACTGTCGAACTGCAAACAGGCCGCTAAAGAAGAACAGAGACAGACACATCAGCCTGTCCGGTACTGACACCAAGCATCGCTGCGGGCACAAAGTTCGGAGAGAAGAGCTGGCATGGACTGGTTGGCTCACAAGAACGTCGGCGGTAGCCTGCAGCGATGGCGCCCGGTGATTGGTCACTTTGACATCAACTCCGCAATCGCATCCATCTGACGCATCTACGACGGCACGGCATGTCAATGTAGGCGACAATGCGGCGAGAGGAATCTTTCTTCCTTGATTCACCGTCAGACCGAAGACATACCGACATCAACAGTTCCTTTGCACAAACACGATGGATCCCATGCGGTGGGCTGCAGTCGTTGCCCGCGACAAGTCCTTTGACGGCGCCTTTGTCTACTGCGTCAAATCCACAAAGATCTACTGCAGACCGACATGCGCCGCCCGTCTCGCCCGTCGCGCAAACGTTCACTTCTGTGACACGTCTACAGAGGCCGAATCTGCTGGTTTCAGACCGTGTAAGCGATGCAAGCCAGAGCTTCTTTCCTATACCCCGCAGGACGACAAGATTCAACAAGCCTGTCACACAATCTGCCGCTACTCGCTGGGTCCGGAAAATGTGCGCCTCCATGATCTCGCGAGGGAGGCTGGACTCACCAAACATCACTTCCATCGATTGTTCAAGAAGAAGACGGGCCTGACCCCTATACAGTATGCCCACGCGCTGAGAGCGGGCGATACAGATGCCGGCAATCAGACATGCAACTTTACCACGCTTACATCCATGACGCCCAGCTCAACAACATCCAGCTCTACTGACATGAGCAGTCCCCTGCGGAGCGATCTCGGTCCATTCGCCTTTTACGCGATAGATCAGAGCCCTGCGTCACAGGATGACCTTGACTTTTTTTCACCGGGCTTTGACACTCTCTCGACTCTGGATCCGCTGCTCCTTCTCCCAGCTTTCGACTCAAATAACGTCCCAGCGCCAGCTCATGATATAGACTGGGAGTGGTTCGACATGGACTTTCCCGCCGATCCGAACGCCGATCCCATCGCAGCATGAGTCTCATGGTCAGCATATTGTCATGCATGAGCAAGGACAGGATTGACGATCTGGCAACTGCTAAACAGCCCCTGGGAATCAGACCAGAGCCAGCTTGGCCGCATAGAGCATTCTGCGCTTTCCATCAGGCCTCCGTTCGCGTCTACGACGACCGTGCAGCGACTCTTCTTCTTCTTCACAGTCATGAGCTGCTTGAGACCGCGTGTTGTTTTCAGTAATGCGGTCCCAACATGTTCGGGGGAGAAAAGCAGTCCCCCGGACTCTGCAGGAGAAGGGTGGCTTTAAGCTCACACTTTGACGTTGGACGAAAATTCGGATTGGCTCCCTCACCAGGCTACGCCGTCGATCACCGGCTTAGGTTCGGTAGTGATATCTTCGCAGTCTGGATATGATCCGAGAGAAAAGCAGGTCCGCAGAATCAGAGGGAAAAACAGGCTCCGAGCTCACACCCGCAGCCAACGCAGCTTTGTTGGCCATGGAATCGACCAAGGGCCCCGACACTACCAACAGAGTGGTCGGATCAATGCCTTTGCGCTGAGTATGAGACCTGCGTACATCTACTGCATATTCAATCATTCACCAGCGGTCTTGCTCTGCATGCCCCCTCCGGATTGCCATGCGAGATTTGCGGGGAATTCTGGGGTTGCGCCTTGGCACCCCGCCGCGGATCAACCCATCAACTTCCTGAAGCAGCGCATCCGATGTTCTTGACTTTAAACTTCTCGTCACGCACAAATTATAACTCAGAGTATACGAGCCATGTGACATAGTATGGGGCTAAGCGGTGTCACTCCCATGGTTTATAAGTAAGTCTCCACGCCCTGGACATGCTATACCCGCATTCCTTATTAGTTCTACATTGTCTACAATCATGAAGGTCTCATCTCTCCTCGTCTCAGCATTTGCTGCTTTGACGTCCTCATCTCCCATCACAAGTAGCAAATCTCTCGAGGCTCGACAGAGTAACAAAGTAGCATACCTAAACACCTTTTTCTTCGGCGCAGAGCCCAAGGTCTACTTCGACCTAAGCAATGGCAACAACCCACTCTCCTTCTCCATCCTCAATGGCGGCCAGCCCGTCCTGACCGCAACGAGCGGAACAGGTGGCGTGCGAGATCCAGCAATCGTGCTCGGCGGCGGCGCCGAAGAAGGACAAAAGTGGTACATTCTAGGCACAGATCTCGACATTGGCAAGGTGAGTCCCATTCCCGAGCAGGGACGTACCATCACTGACTCCGCTCAGACAAATTGGAATGCCGCCCAACGCACTGGCTCCCTCAGCATTTTCGTCTGGGAGAGCACCGACCTGGTGAATTGGGGCACCGAGCGGCTAGTTAGAGTCGAGAACGACGAAGCTGGCATGGTCTGGGCTCCCGAAGCCATCTGGGACTCATCCGTGAACCAATACCTCGTGCACTGGGCCTCCAAATTCGTGCGTTCAATACCTCTCTTTCCCCCCCTTTTCCATTTCGCCCCCAACCAGCTAACAACTACCAGTACCCTACCACCGACCCCTCCCACCAAGGCACCCCGTCAACGACCGTAATCCGCTTCGCCCACACCTCTGATTTCCGCACCTTCACCCCACCCCAGACCCTAATCGACTACTCCCCGACCAACATCATCGACCTCAACATCCTGCCCTTGGGCGGGACATCCTTCGCTCGCTTCCTCAAGAACGAGTCCTCCCCGCGCGTCTTCTACGAGACCTCGTCTTCCGGTCTCGCCGGTCCCTGGACCCGACCGGGGGGTCCCGACGCCATCGTCCGCGCCGGAACCGAGGGTCCAACCGCTTATCTCGACAACGACGTCCCTGGGAAAGCCTACGTTCTGCTCGATTACTATGGTAGTGACGGGTACAGACCGTTTGAGAGCACGGATCTCACGGCCAATGCGTGGAGGGACAGTGATCGGAGTGCGTTCCCGACGAACAGACGGCACGGCAGCGTCATTGGGATCGGACAGAGGGAGTATGATGCGCTGAGGGCGAGGTATGGTAGTTAAGAATACGAAGGAGTGGGGAAATGAAAAAAAGAATTGAAAAGGATTCCACGGCTTTGAGGGTGAGTAGAGATTAGAGAGGGGGTATCATGAATTCATTGATGAGCTCTATAGTCTATGACGTTGTTGTATTATCGGAAAGACCAAAGAGACATTCGACAATTCGACATTGAACATTAATAATAAGGAGTGTGGTGATAAACGACGCTGATAAAAAAAAATGAATGCGTATCCCATGCGTCTAGCAGTTCTTGGCTGCCTTCGTGACGGTGTTGGTGACGGTCGTGGACTGTTTGACCGTCGACGTCTTGGTGACCGGCGCCGGAGTGATGGTCACGACCTGTGTGGTCGCCTTCTGCGACGACGTCTTGACGACCGTCGCCGTGGAAGCCGGGATCTTGGTCGTTGAGTAGACGGTCACGTCCGAGCTGTAGACGCTGGTGGTCGTCTGTCTCGGGAGGGTGAGGGTCGTGGTGGAAGACACCACCTTGGCGGAAGTGATGGTGACTGGGGAGGCGGAGATGGTGCTTGTCGCCGAGACGGTGCGAACGCTGTACACTGTGCTGCCGGCGACGGACTCGGTCACTAGAGAGGTCGAGGTCGCAGATCGGGTAATCGTGCTAGCCGGCGCAGTAATAGTGATGCTGTTGGTCTTGAAAGCAGTGCTAGTGACAGTCGTGCCAGGCAGGGACTCTGTCATTACCGAGGTGACGACTGCAGTCGTGGTGGTTGTTGTGCCAGGTACGGAAACCGTCGATGTGGCCGTCACCTGCTTCAAGCTGGTGATGGTTACAAATGCAGCGCTTTCAATGACAGTTGATGTGGAAGTCGTGATCTGTGTCGAAACCACCGTTGAAGTTGCAGCCTTCAAAGTCACGGTCGGAGAAACCGTGTTGGTGCTGGTGACGGCCGTAGTGATGGTGGCGCCCTTCACGGCAGAAGTCGATGTGGCTACTACAGAAGTGACCGTGACGCTCAGCGTCGAAGTGATTGTACCGGCAGCACGAGCTGCAAGACCACGGCGGAAAAGACGGGCCGCGGGGGTACAGGGAGCTGTGATTGTCGTCGCCTTGGTCGCTGTCTTAAGAGTTGTCATGAAGACAGTGATTGTGCTCGCCTTGCCAGATGTGGTTTTGGTGACAGTCGATCCAGGCAGCGTGGTGATGCTTGTGACGGTGACCGCTTTCGCCGCTGACGTGCGATACGAGGTGATAGTTCCCCCATTATTGCTACTTATCGTAACGGCGGCTGGCTGTGAAGTTATCGTGAAAGAACTCGTGACCGTGGTCTTTACGGTCGCAGTCGATGGCGCGGCGCTGATAGTTCGTACGTCTGTAATGGTGCTTTGGACAGTGCTATCCTTACCCTTCACAGTGGTAGTCTGTACCGCAATCTGAGTCTCAGTACTGGTGACTGCCTTTGCCGTGGTCGTAAAGGTGCTGGTCAAAGTCTCTGTGGTTCGTACAGTGGTCGATTGGCCAGCCACGGTCTTTGTCTGGATCTCTGTCATGTCAACCTCGACGGTCGAGGCCTTACCAGCAGCTGTCACAGTCGCAGTCATTGTCTCAGTGGACTTTACGGTCGTTGTCTTGCCTGCTTGAACGGATGTAACAGTTTCAAAAGCCGTGGACTTGATAGTCGAAGTCTTGAGCACAGGTGCTGGCGTTACAGTCGTCCCACGGTCTTCTGTAACAGTGGCAGTGGAAGTAATGGTGACATCAGGATTAGTCTGAATGACGGTCGCAGTCTGCTTTTGCGTGAATGTCTTGGTCGTGAAGACAGTGATTAGGCTGGTCGAAGTCATCGAAGTGGTCGAAGAAATGGTCGACGAGACCATAGTAGTTGAGGAAGTGGTTGAGGCGCAGGAGGCAGGAACAGCGCCCATACCAGCGGTGAAGGGTTGCACATCCACAACAGAAAAGTCAATCCAACTGATCGTTGGGAAGAAGCTTGCTAGCTGGTAAGTGGCTGCATCGGCGTCACTGAGCTGAGACGAAAAGGCCGCTCTCTTGCAGATATTGGATCCGGGGCCAAAGTTGTGATACTCCGCGAAGACCACACCATCGGTCTGAGGAGCTGACTTGCTCCATTGTGTCCATCCGGCGGAACCAATCATCGCGTCAAGGTAACAGTTGGTGTACAGGACTCGTGCGTTGTTGTTCCATGGTCTGCCCAGACTTACATTCGTGAAGCCAGACTGTCCAGCAGCAGGTACGATTGAGGATTGATCGAAGACGAGACCAGCTTGAGTGGTGTTGGTCGTCCTCTTGTCGGCGGTAATGGCAACACCGTCCTCGTTCGGAGAGATGGTCGAGTTCAGGAAGTAACCTGAGCCACTTCCAAAGATGAAGTCGACATTGCCTTCAATGTATGACTTGAATGCGAAGAAATACCCATTGATGTACAGAGTGTCCTGGTTACCGTAAACTTGACAACCATGTAGGAAAGCATACTTGCTGCTCTTGACCGCAAAGCCAAGCGAAGCAATGTTCTGCTGGGTGCCATTGTTGTTCCGGAAGTTGACGTTGTATGCGTAGAAGTAGTTACCCGTGGCATAGACTGTTGCAGCATCAACATTGCTTCCGGTTCCTTGCGTGTCCACACCAAAAGACTGCTGAATGGTGACCTGGTTCTTGGAATAGTCATCCGTATCGCTTGAATATCCCATGAAGATGGTGGATCCAGACTTATTTACAATCAGCTTCTCCTCATAAACACCTGGGTAGATGAAGATGGTAGCGTTGGTCTTGCTGACAGTTGGACCTGCATCGATGGCAGCCTGAATAGTATTATACACCGTCTTGCCCTCGATGGGAGACTTTGAGACCAGGAGAGCTCCAGCGGGCGGTACCGTTCCATTGTAGTTGGAGTTGCCAGACACGGTAGTGTTGGTAGGTGTGGTGGTGTTCTTAACAGTAGGCTGAGGCGTAACGATGGAGCTCCAGTACGTCATGTCGATCCAAGACGTCGAGTCCATCACCGAGGTCAGAGAATACGTATCGGACGTGAGCAAGGTAGCATTCTGGAATGCCTGACGAGCAGCGACATTGTTCTCCCAATTGCCAGGTCCGACATTGTTGTATTCTGCGAATGTGATGTGATCTGTCCTCGGATCGGTCGCTGACCAGATCTTCCATCCACTTGGGTTGATCGAGCTATCAAGGTATGAGTTTTTGACAACCACCAAGGCGTACTGCGAGTAGGGTCGACCAAGGTAGACCGAGCCAGCTAGATCTGCGGTGTTATCAGGCCCAGCGGTGAAAAGGCACTGATCGAAAATGTAGCCTCCGACGGCTGTCAGAGAGGATCGGCTATGCGCAGTGATAGCAGACTTGGCTCTCTTCGCACCGATAGTGCAGCCCTTGAAGTAGGCCTTGCTGTAGCCCCAGATGAAGTCAATCGCGCCACCGATGTAGCAACTCTCGTAGTATTGGTAACCGTTAGTTGCGCCGGTCAGCAGGGTATCCTGCCAACCGTTGAACGAGCAAGCATAAAAGCCAATGTCGTTGCCGTAGATCGACGCAGCTAATGTCACGTAGCTGGCTTCCAAGCCGTTGAGATTATCTGTGTTGACCATATTGATATTGTAGAAAGAGATGCGATTGGAGGCAGTCGCAACGACTGCGGTCTCCGCATTCGAATGACCGACTGGTAGAGGACTGACTGATAGACCTCGGGCAAAACTGATGGTGACTTGATTGTCTTGATAGCTTTTGCCTGGCTGAGCAGTGGTGTATCCAATGAGGCGTACCGCACCGGTACGGCTTATGGAGGGCACTTGCTCCGTGTAGGTACCGGGGTATATGAAGATAGTCTGATTGGTGTTGTCGCTGGGCAGCGATGCCAGGGCCGCAGTGATATTGGAGAAGGATCCATTGATGCTGCCGCCTGAAGACACCAGTACTGCAAATTGTGGCGGCACAGTACCACTGTCCGGGTGAGCATTGACGGTCGCGGTGGTAGTAGACTTTGGAGCGCCAGTTGGAGAGGTGGTGGTACTGCCGCTCGTAGATGTAGTGTTCCATGAGTAAGACGGCTGGTAGTTGTAAGCAGTCTGATCAATGAAAGAGGTATCTGCAATCCATTTGGCAAGCGTGTATTGAGAAGCCTGGGCGGCTGTCAAGTTCGTTGCGAAAGATGCTCTTGCAGAGCCCTCTTGCCAGCTGCCCGGACCAGTATTGTTGTACTCTCCGAAGGTAACACCGTCAGTCTGAGGACTGCTGGTCGACCATATACTCCAACCTGCCGAGTTTATGTGGGAGTCGATGAACGAGTTCATGTACACAACCGTCGACAGATTATTGTACGGCCGGCCGAGATATGTGGTCCCGGTAGAGGTACCATAAGCGCTGGTGTAGGTGACATAACAAGAGTCAAATACGTAGCCAGAGACGGTTCCGGCGGGCCTTGACTGGGCGGCGATACATGCGCCCTTTGTGTTGGAGGCAACGTAGCACTGATGGAAGTAAGCGGTAGAGAAACCCCTAGCCATGTTAGTAGACATCAATCCCTGAATGCAAGTACGCTCACCAGATGAAGTCAACGCTCCCCTCGATGTAGGAGTTGCTGAAGACTTGTGTGCCCTTGTTGGCTAGAAGAGTGTCCTGATACCCGACGAACGAGCAGCCATAAGCAGCCATGTTTGCACCGTAAAAGTCAGCGGCGAGGGCAGCTGTGTTCGCAGTCTGCGGATAAGAGTTGACAAAGTTGATGTTGTAGAGCGCAAGCCCGGAGTTGTCATTTGACTTCTTCGAGTAAATGACAGGCGTAAGCTCGTTCTGACCAGCGCTAGTCAGGACACCGCGGGAGAATTGGATGGTGACCTTGTTCTGGGTGTAATCGTTGACAAAAGGTGTCTCACCGATCAAGGTGACTTTTCCATTCCTTGTGATACTGATCTGCTCGGTGTACACGCCAGCCTGGATGGAGATGGTATAGGGCTTGCTGTCGTTGGGTAGGGCAGCTACTGCGGCAGTGACGTTGGAATACTGGCAATCTGTCGCATTCTTGGACACTACCAAAGTAGCCCCAGGAGCTATTGCTGTGCAGGGAGATGCGGTCGGCGATACCATGCCTTCGGAAGTGGTCGAGCTGGTCAATGATGCACTTGTCGACGAACTGCTTGTGGAGCTTGTCGAGGTTGTCGAACCCGCTGAACCACCTGCGACAGCAAGCTGCGCTGCAGCACCGGTATTGATAGCGGACAAGACGGATTGATCGATCCAGGCGGTGTCTGCATTGGAGAATCCAGCAAAGGCATTAGCGAAGATTCTGTCGACTGTGTAGAGCGAAACTTGATCGGAGCTCAGGAGTCGATCACAGTTGGCAGCGCGGGCTGCAGAATTGAGCGAATAAGAGCCTGGACCAGATGTCTGGAATTCTCCGTACGTGGCGATGACTGAGCATGTGGTCGAGTAGACACCACCGGCAGCGATCAGGTTCGCGAGAGATGTGTTCCGATATACGGCGGTGGTGTAATTATTGAGGCCATTTGGAGTAGCAAGCCAGACACCGCTGGCGGAACTTCCAGGCTTCTGCGACACGGCACTACTGTCTACCACGAGGGTGGCGTTGTACCATTGTCCGCCGATGCTGGCACCTTTGGAGTAAAGGATGCTGGCACCCGACGCGGTGGGAACGACGGTCGACCTGTAGAGGTATACAGTAGGGTAGTTGTAAAACAGCTTGTCGGTTCCCTCGATGTACGAGTCCGCGATGATTGTGATGCCATAAGAAGCGCTGTAGACTGCTTGAGCACCCGATATCAATGCGCAATTGTACAGGCCGAGATTCACACCTCGCGCGCTGACGGCAGATGCAACATTAGATGTACTAGGATTGGTGAAGTTCAAGAAGCGGAAAGTAGATCCTTTGGTACTGCTCGAGCCTATGCTCAGAGCCGGATTGGCACCACTGCCAAGGACGACGACTTGATTATCCGATACAGCAGTGGCAGTAGGGCCGACGACGGTGATTGTCTGAGTTCCGGTAACCGTAATAGGCGAGTATGTCCCTGCTTGGACAACGACACTTGGGATGGCATTGTTCTGCGCGAAAGACACAGCAGCATTGATATCGGTGTACTGTGCAGACCCGTCCAGGGCCACGGTGACCGCGGCCTGGCTGGGCGCAAGAGTAGTCGAGGCGGACGAGGATGCAGAAAGGGAGGAGGTCGTAGAGACGGAAGTGGTTGTAAAAGTTCCTTGATCACTCGTGGTGGCGCCTGAAGATGTTGTCAACGATGAGGATGCAGCACTGCCGCTTGTTGAGGAGGTGGAGGCCGCGGAAGTAGTACTGGTTGAGGACGCAGAGAACACAGAAGTGCTAGTAGTCGAAGAGACAGAGGAGGACGCAACTGCAGAGCTTGTGGTGCTCACGATCGAGGTGCTCGAAGTTGTGCTCGACGATGCTGGGGCTGCCGCAACTTGAGCATCATCGGAGTGGGCAATCGCCTTCAGGACCGCGGAGTCAATCCAGGTGGTATCAAAGCTGGAGTACCCCGGGAAGGCCCGACCGAAGAGCTGATCAATCGTCACGGTCGATACTTGAGTTGAGGTCAAGGCCAGATCACAGACTGCAGCTCGACTGGCGCTGTTGGAAGCGGACATGGCACCGGCACCGGTATTCTGGAACTCCCCGTAGAGTGTAACATAGCTGCAGACTCCAGCACGGAGCGCAGCCGGCGCTATGAGGCTGCCTAGGTTTGTGCCCCGATAGACGGCCTGTGTATAGTTTCCATTGGGCTGGGCCAGATACACGTACGAGTTGGTAAGGCCGGGTTTGGTAGTGACGGTACTCGAATCGACGACCAGGGAGGCATTGTACCAAATCCCTGAGGACAGATAGCCCTGACCGTAGAAGATGCTTGCGCTCGAGGCTGTGGGGACGATGGTCGAACCATAGACATAGGCGGTAAGGTAATTGTAAAAGAGCTTGTCGTACCCTTCGATATAGGAATTTGCGATGCTAGGCAGAATCAGTGCGTGGTGACGACCACAGAAAAGGTACTACGTACAGCGTCGTTCCAAAGGAAGCAGTATAGACACCCGCACCGGCAGAGACAAGAGCACAATCGTAAAAGGCCATATTTGATCCGTACATGTTTACGGCAGGGGCCTTGACGTTGCCCGTGCCGGCAAGATTGGTGATGTTCACATTCTTGAAGGTCACACCTTTGGACCGTTGAGTGTTGAAGGAAACAACTCCTGTCGTGGGAGCGGAAGCCTGGATTACGACCTGATTGGCGGCATATCCGGTACCAGAAGGCCCTGCGATTGTGACAGTCTGGGTACCCTGGATGGTCAAGGCCTCAGTATATGTGCCTGCTTGAACTATGACCGAAGCAATGCCGCTGTTCTGCGCTGCTACAATGGCGGCGTTGACCGAGCCACCGCTGCTGACGGTAATGGCTGTGGCTCCTTGTACGGCTGTGGAGGTGGAGATTAGAGATGTGGTCGTAGGCGTCGATGAAGGTGTCGCGGTCGTTGATGTCGTGGTAGTCGATGTCGTGCTGCTGGACGCTGTGGTGGTTAGTGCCGTGCTGGTCGTGCACGATGCGCCGTCACATGTCTGTGAGGCAGCGATGCTAGCCAGGGCAGCCAACGCTGCAAGGAATCTGACAGGCATGTTGAGACCTTTCGGAGTGGCAAGAACTTGAAGGCTGCGAGTGGACTAACCAACCTGATGGGCTTGGATACCACCTATATGTCTAGCTGCGAGTGGTGCGTACGCAAGAAAGATCGGCTTCACCGGAGCCACGGCCTGACTATATGTCGGTGGCGCACTGCGTACCGCAGACACGCAGACGAGAATCTCGATATGGGCCGGTCCTGTGAGGGAAGAACATGGGCCGCGAAGCTGCTAGCACGTGGCGAGAGGCTGAAAAGCCCGGAAAGGAAATGAGAAAGCTTAGACACAGCTCGATCTAGTACAAGATCCATGGCGCTAAGGGTCCCGACAACCAGGATAGAGTGCAGAATCGAGCCGTGCGACTATTTTGACAGAGGCTTGAGGGCATATGGAATAGCTTGTTAGCACTAGGCCGGGCAGAAGTCCCAACTCACTTGCGCGACGATTGGACCAGGGACGGACGGAGGGACTGTACTCGTCGGATATATGCCCCGAGAAGCCACAACTCGGGATCGTGCGCTTATGGGAACAGGATGTTGTACTCGTACATCCGCGCGCCTTCAGCCCTCGCGCAGAGGGGAGGTGCACAAGCTCTCGCTGGCTGCTGAAGCGATTCTTTGCTCTCTCACCCAGACGGTAATTAGAAAGTCCTGTACACCCGCGCTGATGCCTCTTGAGCCGGGAGACGTGGCGCCTGGAATCGATAGTTGATGCGGACATGATGGAGCCACTGGCGGATGCGGCTCACGAGCAAGATCCACCCTGCCTCGCTTGGAGCGAATGCTGGCTGGCTGACCAAGAATACAACTTGATCTAGAGTCGACGTGGTTTGCGGTGGGGTGATGGCGACGAGTCGAGAGCGGACATGGAAGCGAGCAAAGGGAGGGTCTGTGTGGTTGTGCGGTCTGAGGTTGTCTGTGGTCACTTGGTCCGTGCGACCGCACGAATAACTTATCACCAGCTAGCTACGCGTTTTTTTCTTTCCACCAATCAGCTTCATCGCTTCCGAGAAAATGCGGCTATGCGGAAGTGCAGTCCTTTGCAGTCCTTTGATCAGTAAAGCTCCACAAGATCCTTCACACAAGAACAGGAGCTGTAGTGGATACCGTCCTGGTACCCCGGGGATCCCCCAGTGCACACATCGGGACACACCCTGCAGATTCTGCGCCATATCAAGACCGATGGCGACTCTTTCTGGCGGGATCCACCGAGTCTGAGCCGCCATGGATCTCGAAAGGTGTCGATCAGTGGCTGCATGCAGGTGGACAGAGAATCAGCGGCTGAGAACCACGTGCAATCGCACCAAGTTCCCCTCGGAATCTTTCTTATTCCCTCCAGGATTCCGCAAGCGGCGTGCGACTGCTGCAGGGGCAGCGTATCCGGAGGCGAAAGGGCCCTGGAATGGATTCAGATCTGCCGAAAAGAAAAAGCCCGACCCAAAGGATTCTGACTGACGCAGGGGATCATGTCGAAGCCACTTCGGTACGGTACACTACAGCTGACTTCACTATTCAATCAGCGGTGTCCCGCACGCCTTCTGCTCGAAGTTGATGCCGCTTCCGCTATGCCGCGCTTCCACGCCGACTCGACCATGTCCCCAATCGTCTCGCGAATCCTTCGCTCAGCATCATCCTGACCATCGATGTCGGCCACTACAAGCTGCGGCTGACTTATCTCCTCTGGCCCTAGTCGACGCTCCCGCCCAGTTCGCCCTATGATCAAGCGACCATTGTCTGTTAGTGTTTTCAACCCAGGACAAGCCAGATTGCCTGCGACTGTCCCGTCTGCAAGAGTAGGGTGGTGGGCTGCTCGGCCGTAGCTCACTGACCGTGCAAAAGGACGGACACCGCGATGAATACCTCATTCACTGCACAGCTCGGGCATGACTGAGTCCACGTCCACGGCTCTCGTATAAGTCTCCTCCAGGCTCGTCTGATGTGTGCGCGCCAGATGGCTGTTGTTAGTGTTGATTTAGGGCAAGCCTTGTCAGCTAAGACTACCATACCTTAAGAGTAGGATGGCTGGCTTCTCGACTTTGGGAGATGCGACCCTCATGCCTCGCACATCTCCTCTTGCCCGGGCTGCTATCTACAGCGCTCAGCGGTTCCTTCTCTGTCAAAAAAGAGAAAGGGCCAGGAGTTGTGTCGTGCGTGTTCTTATTGCAGGATCTCTTGCTGCTGGTCGGGATCGGACGACGTAAGTGCAATTTCATCGCGGCTCGCTCTTCTTTTCACTCTAGGCTCTGTCGTGCACGCAATCTAGTCGTCGTGCTGCCATGCATGTATTGCATCACTTTGCGTTTACTGGTTGCTTCCTTTTGGGACCCCGTCATTGGTGGATCGATGCAATGACTCGGTTTCGCAATCCGCCATCCGCTGTCTATCATACCGACACAGTTCAGTTGAGCTAGGCTACTGTATCATCGTTCTCAGGTGTCCTTGACTGCAGGTAGTGCTGATGTCGGATCGAGCGGACGCGTGGGGTTTCAGCACGCAAGGCTTGGCAAAATCACAACATTGCCTCCCTCGCGCACCAGTCTATCACTTGCCCTGCACCTCGTACCTAGTACAGTGCACATGGCATCGCCGCAGCACGCAATACAAACAAAGTGATCCTTCAAGACCGTCAAGCCTCCATCTATTGGATGTCAGCTACGATAACGGCGAAATGCCGTGGTCGGTATTGCAGCATGCCTACTCTACCGGCTGCTAGGCTACGTCTGGTGGCGGCGGAGTGGCCTATCACTCTAGAATGAGCCAATGGGGACATGGATCAAGTGATCAGCATTGGCCCTGCGTGCATGATGTTCTGGTAGCCTCATTGCACGCAATGCCATTGGGTTTTTAGATACATAGCCCACAGATGGCCGCACCTGTCTTGCCAACCAGCCGCAACAATCAGACGGACACTGAGACGACATGCCCGATAATCTGACGGCAAGCTTTGCAGAGACACGGGGGGAGAAGAGTCCGTTTGCAGACCACACCAACAAGGCCGAGTCCAATTCCAGCGACTCTGCGGAAACTTCGATCCACTCAGGCGAGGAGGAGATTGATGGAGACTATGGATCATACCATAATCATGTTTTCAAAGATCCAAAGGTCGCCGACTACTGGCGTAATGTCTACGACAAGGCTCAGTATGAAGGTCGCCACCGATTCGACCCCAACATGACCTGGTCAGCCAGCGAGGAGAAGCGCTTGCGGCGCAAGGTACGGCTACCACTGGCTCGATCAAAGCACTAAGCTGACGGCAATCAGATCGATCTGAGGATAATGACATGGTGCTGGGCGATGTTCCTCGCTCTCGATCTGAACCGAAGGAATATCAACAGGGGTAGCTATCTCAAGTCTACACCTGGCGCTGGATACGCTGACTTGGACTAGCCATCACCGACAATATGCTACCCGAGCTCGGCATGAACACGAATGACTTCAATACCGGACAGACCATCTTCCTTCTGTCCTTCCTTGCGGCCGAGCTGCCCTCTGGCCTGATCTCCAAAAAACTTGGACCTGACATTTGGATTCCGTTCATTATCGTAGCCTGGTCTGCCACGTCTGCTGCACAAGCTGGTCTTACCAACAAGGCTGGTTATTACGCCATTCGCTGCATTCTCGGCCTGCTCATGGGTGGCTTCATCCCCGATACCGTAAGAGAAGTCCGAAAATGGTCCGATACATGGCTGACACGATCTAGGTCCTCTACATTACCTACTGGGTTCGCCGTCTCCAAGATGTCATGTTGGTAGTTTGGTTGCTGATCGAGTGGTAGTACAAGAGCCATGAGCTGCCGATCCGATTATCGTGGTTTTGGACGGTCCTCAGCGTCTGCAATGTCCTCGGCTCCCTCATTGCCGCCGGTATCTTGCAAATGCGTGGTCTTCAAGGATGGTCAGGCTGGCAGTGGCTGTTTCTCATCGAGGGCTGCATTACAGCAGTCGTCGGTGTTCTGAGTTGGGGTCTCATGCCACCGAGTCCGAGTCAGACGGCCAATTGGTTCAGAGGCAAAGACGGCTGGTTCAATGAAAGAGAGGAGAAGATTCTGGTCAACCGGCTCCTGCGAGACGATCCATCCAAGGGAGATATGCATAACAGGCAAGCGGTCAACCTTCCCAGGCTATGGAAGTGTGTCAAAGACTATGACTTGTGGCCCCTCTACATGGTAAAGCGGCGATGCGATACTACTAGATAGAACTAACAAGTTGTAGGTCGGTCTCACCAATTACATTCCACCCAACCCTCCCCAGAACTACCTCGCCCTCATCCTGCGCAATTTGGGCTTTAGCACTTTCAATGCCAACCTGATGACCATTCCATCCCAATTCCTCTTCGGTATTAACGTAAGTTGTCCATCAAGATTTTCTACATCCCGGAAGACTAATGCATGATAGCTTCTGGTAGTTTCCTGGGTCAGCGAAAAGTTCAACGAGCGTGGTTATGTCTCTTCCACGTCCAACATCTGGATCCTCCCTTGGATAGTGTCACTCGTCGCACTCGGCGCCCGTGCATCGCCATGGATCCGCTACGCCCTCCTGACCGGTCTGTTATCCTACCCATACTGTCACGCGATCCTCGTGGCCTGGAACTCACGCAATTCCAACTCGGTGCGCACCAGGGCCGTTTCTGCTGCGCTATACAACATGTTTGTCCAGGCGGGTAACATTGTCGGCTCTAACATTTACCGCGAGAACGACCGACCGCTGTACCTCAAAGGCAACAAGATCTTGCTGGCACTGACGTGCTACAACATTGTCCAGCTCTGGTTCGTGAAGTACTACTACGTGAGGAAGAACAAGAGACGGGAGGAAGCGTGGGCAAAGCTCAATGGCGAAGAGAAGCTCGATTATATCCAACACACGACGGACGAAGGCGCGAAGCGATTGGACTTTAGATTCACGCACTGAGCTGAGGGAGGATGTTGAGTGGTGGGGGACAGATGGTTCCCAGTAGATAATAGCCTCGGAGCATGGAGTATTCGCCTTTGCAGCCTTTGCCTTGACGTGTCTGTGTACGTCTTCTTGACACGGATGACAGCATCCGCGGAGCGACGTCTACCGCCTTCCGCTTGCCACGGGCACGTGGTGAACGCCGCAATATATGTGACAGTCTTATCACACACAAGCTTGTCAAGATCATCTTCGAGGCTTGCCCTATGGTAGTGCGTGCATCAAAGCTTAACTGCGGAACAAGCCGCGACGGGTGGAAATTGACGAAAGACACCTGCAGCGCCTCCAGCACCTGCAATAAATATCACTCATCACTCGGCGGGCGGACCAACCAAAGATACTTCTCACGCTGTTTGGAGACCTTACTTACTCTGGTCCAGAACATCCACGAATCCGTTATCAGGTCAGCCGTGCTCCTCGTCATGTGTACGCCACGAAAGTCGTGGACAGAAGACACTACGACTCGCACGGTTCGGACGGCCATCCTAGATTCCCTCCGTCGGAGAATTTCTCTTGCTAGCTGGAGAAGCATTGCAATCATAATATTAATGTCCAATTTGAGACATGACTAGCCTGTGGTGGCAGACATCAAGCATGCGGGAACTGCCAGGCCTGCAAGCGGGTTCCGCGTGGCCCTTTCCGGCCCCAAGGGTCTTCCTTGTAGGACAGTCTATGTTTCATCCTGGCAAGCGACCAAGACAGACTTTCAGATCTGGTAGACGGTGGATATCCTCATCTCGTTCTTGGCCCACCTTGCTCCTCAATAAAAGAAAGAAGCTGCGCTCTCTACATGCTGGTAGGAAGTCTTGTTACATCTCTGATTCTATTCCTTTTGCCTCATCCATTTCGTCTGTCTTTGCATCACGTCGTAACAAAAATGGTGCTCATTCTTAACATTGCCCTGGCGGCATTCACTTCTACTGCTTCTGCTATCGCCGTTGTAGGCGCTGCCGAGGGCTTCGCAAAGGGTGTGACCGGCGGCGGATCCACCTCTGTGGTGACGCCCACCACCAACGCACAGCTCGTCTCCTACCTTGGGGACTCGACCCCCCGCACCATTGTACTGACAAAGACCTTCGACTTTACCGGCACCGAGGGTACGACCAAGGGTACGGGCTGCGCACCCTGGGGCACTGCGTCTGGCTGCCAAGTAGCCATCAACAAGGACAACTGGTGCACCAACTACCAGCCCAACGCTCCCAAGGTCTCCGTCTCGTACGACAATGCTGGCATACTCGGCATCACCGTCGCCTCCAAGAAGACCATCATCGGTGTCGGCTCCAGCGGTGTGATCAAGGGCAAGGGTCTCCGCATCGTCTCGGGTGCCTCCAACATCATCATCCAGAACATCCACATCACGAACCTGAACCCCAAGTACGTCTGGGGCGGTGATGCCATCACCATCAACGGCGCAGACATGGTCTGGATTGACCACGTAAAGGTGCGTTCCGAACCTCCTCATCCGTCCCCTACTCTCCTCTAACCCCTACCAGACCTCCCTCATCGGTCGCCAACACATTGTCCTCGGCAACTCGGCCTCCAACCGCGTCTCCATCACGAACTCGGAGATCGACGGCTCCACCCCTTACTCAGCCACATGCAACTCGCAACACTACTGGTCCCTGTACTTCACCGGCTCCTCGGACCTCGTCACCCTCAAGGGCAACTACATCCACCACATCTCCGGCCGCGCCCCCAAGGTAGGCGGCAACACGCTCCTGCACGCCGTGAACAACTACTTCTACGCCTCGGCCGGCCACACCTTTGAGATCGGTTCGGGCGCAAACGTCCTGGTCGAGGGCAACGTCTTCCAGAACATCGCCACCACGGTCGAGTCCGGTATCGCGGGCAACGTCTTCGCCAGCCCTTCCACCGGTGCCAACGCCGTTTGCTCCGCGTCTCTGGGCAGAGTGTGTCAGGTCAACGCCTTCGGGAGCAGCGGTGCTTTCACGAGCTCGGCGAGCACCTCCTTCCTGAGTAACTTTAAGGGAAAGAACATTGCTTCTGCCGCGGCGGCGAGCGGGGTCGTGGCGAGCGTGACCAAGAGCGCTGGTATTGGCAAGATCTAAGAGCGCATAGAGGCGGTCGGTGGACGGTACTCGTCGTTGCTGTGGTCGGTTCGGAACCAATAGGCAAACGTGTGGGGATAGAGAGAGAGAGAAAGGGAGAGAGAGAGAGAGAGATTGAGAAGCAGAGAGAAAAAGAGAGATATCCCAAGTAGAATACTTCGATTCTGTCGATACTGTACATACTTTTCCAGATTCATAATCGAGTCCTCCCGGGCCCGCTTTACCCTTGACGGAAGCCCTACTCCCTCGTCACGGCTGAGAATGCCAGAATCCATCTGCTCGTACATAACACCAGCCCGTAAATCAAATGCCCACAGCTCACGCCTAGCAGAAGCCTTCGTCCCTCTTCAAGGCCAAGAACGCCAGACTTGATCCGGTCGTACACAACTACCATTCCGTGATAGATTTAGTGCCCCACAGCAAACCCCTAGCGGAAGCCCTCATTCCTCGTCACGGCCAAGAACGTCAGACTCCACAGCTGGCGCACGTTGCTTTCCGTACTGCCCCCGACCCCTGGCGGCGGCGGCAGGCTTCCCAGCGGCGTGTACACGTACTCGTTATCCCTCCACTGGAAACTCCACACCTCGCTGCTGAGGTACTCTTTGTTCCGCTCGATGACATCCCAGAGCCGATTATAAGCCGCCCTCACGTTCCCTACGACGGCCGTGTCATTGCAGAAGTCCGGCTTCGACGACTGAGACCCCTCGCATCGTCCGAGCTGATACTCCAGGCCGCGCGCCATCATGGCTAGCTGCCAGGACCAGACCACCGTCCCGTGGTAGGCGGCGTTTGTGAAGTTGGCGTGGAGGATCGGAGCGGCTTCGGGACTCGCGAGGGCCGGGTTGGCGACGACCAGGCCGACGTCGGTCGTGAGGCCCGCGGGGAAGGGCCGGAGAATGAGGTTGGCGGTCTGGTTCACGAAGCGGGTGAGTTGGGTCTGGTTGGTTGTGTTGAGGAGGAAGTGGCGGAAGCAGTCGTCCGTGTTCATCACTTCGACGGTGGACAGATTGTTATTGCCATCTAGGGCCACGGCGTGGTATATGACGTCCGAAGTCATGTTGTCGGTGTTTGCGGGACCATTATAGAAGGTCGACGAGTCGGTAAAAGTCTCCACTCTGGAGGCTGCTTCGGTGGCGGGGACCGAGACCTCGAAAAAGGCCAGGGTCGAGTCCTCCCAGACTTGAGCGTACTCGTCTGCGAGGCCGGACCAGTCTGGGTGCCGAGTATAGATCGTACCGTTACCAGCGCGGGTGAGGGCGGCTATGGCACGGAGAGCGGCAGGAACCAGTGCGGTGTTGACGTCGTAGGGGATACGACCACCGCCGAGACCGTACGTGCTGTCCCTCCACTCACCCACAACCTCGCCTTCCTTCAGGCGCAGCAAGTTCTCCCTGGTAGGTGAGGACGCGAATGGCGCAGTAAGATTCATGATCAAGGCGGCATTGATCTCGGCCAGCTCACCCCATGTCAAGCCTTCATTGTCAGGGTTGACACTACCAGCTTTTGTGCTCAAGAAGACCTGTTCTCGGCTGGCACCGATTGCGGAGTCAACAAAGTACTGCTTCATCAACACGGGAAGAAAGAAGTCGGTATCAATCATCTTGTAGTCCCACTGTGGTGCTGCGCTGGTGATATTGTCTTGCAGATTCAGATAGGTCGCGTAGTCGCCGATCGTCTCTTCATGGCAGGCAGCACCGTCTCTCCTATTGACACGTTCAAGGACAGCACCAATGACAGCCTCGGTAGCACTTCCATTGCCTTGAGACAGCACTGGCTCGAGCAACAAGGCGGAAATCATGCTATCCCGGCCAAAGTAGGTAAGGAAGCGCCAGGCACCTGCCAACAGCTTCTCCGAATAGGACAAGAAGGATAAGGCTTCGGTCTCTGCCGGGCTCTGCCGAATGAGATCCCGAGCGCGTTCATTCAACACTTGCTCTTGACTCAGCTGCGCGAGTTGGGGATAGTTGTAAGTCGCCGAGAAGCGGTACCGACCCGCTGTAAACCGGAGCGTCACATTATTCAGGGATAGCGATCCTCCGTCTTCGGGTGTGAAGCGAAGCATCGAGGTGGTGGTATTGTCAAGCCATTGCCGGGAGATGCTGATACCGCCGTCTTGCTCGGAGAATCTATTGGCGTTCTGGATGACGGGCTGGAGCAGACTTGGACCCTCGGTAAAGTCTCGAATGGTCCTGATACTACCAAGGATAGGTACAGTAAGCAACGTAGTCGAATTGAATTCGATGACGCCCTCGACACCGACCCCAGCTGCATCTGCATCACCGACATCGTCGTACACGCCCCGCAACGGGCTTCCGACGGTAGAGTTGCGTAGAGCGATAGCCAAAGTCCCATTGATGCCACTCTCGGGGGCAAAGAAGGCGCAGATGCCACTGTTACCGGCCGGCCATGCGACGATCATGCGTGGTCCGATGACTGTCAAATTGCTTTCGGGCAGGGGGCTTGTGATGACTACTTGTGTCGCCGAGTTACAGTCGCTGTAGAAGTAGTTCTCGTAGGGGGGATCGCTCAGCTGCAACATGCGTGGAGCAGCTTGACATTGTCCATTCGAGCTCGAACTGGTAGTCTCTGCAGGGTTCGAAGACCCCGTCTGACTACCCATCACCTGCACGAGTCTGCCGTTGTCACAGCCATACTGTTCCGTGCTATAGCAGTCTGGTCCGCATCGCAAGGTCGGCTTGCCATCGATGATCGAGCAGAGGAAGTCCTTGTCATAGCACGTGTACTCGGTCGGGTAGTATCTGGCGAAGCCGCAATTCTGAAGGCCAGCTGGACTTCGCTGCGGCACTGAGAGAGCACTGGCGGCGAGGAAGGGCACTATCAAGAACGTGAGCTGCATTCTCGTACAGTAATCAAAGTCGTCCGCACCTTGAAGAGGTATCAACATGTCCGCAGCACACTCGACCTTGTATACCAACCACAGAATTGTGGAGAGGTCTCCATCGCCGGAACTTGACGTCAAGCCCAGGCGCCACTTGGTAATGCTGAGCGGGTGTCTCACCTCGTGCAGCGTTCGGCCGTGTCTGCCCTTTGCAGCGAGTGAAGATCAGAGGTGGACAGCGGGAGATCGGAAGTCAAAACGGCGTGAGCATGCGGGGTTCTCTGTCGCTTCCTGTCACTTGACCGTCTTGCATGTTCTTACTCATCGGTTATCGCTGCAAGCTCATGCTGGTAGCTGGCAGACGAGTCGACGGCTCCGACCTCAACTCATGAAGGCCACCTAGCTATGCAGTCTACAACATTAGTACGGGGTTGTACCTACTCATTCGTGCCGCGTGCCAAGAGAGACGGCATGGATTAGACAGAGCGCAACCCGGCAACGGCAAGAGCTGATGTAATTAGCAATTTCATCTGCATTGAACCATCGACGTCTCTGCGATCGCCGGAGTGCACTTTTACTCGCCTAGGCAGACTTCGAAAGTGGCAGTTGTTATGGTGTCTCTTGTTTAGTATGGTGTCTTGTGTGCCGTGCGGGCGGCGAGGCTATACCACCAACAAAATCATCTTGTATCTCACTTTCGTCATGCACAGTCTCCGGTCACGTCTCTTTTGCGGCAATGCATTGACATTGAAATTGCTAGTACAGGTAGATAAAGTCCTCGTTCTTGCGGTCCGTCAAGTCGTCCGCTCGCCCATGATCCTCCATCTCCGCCTCATTGACCTCGAATCGATCCGTCATCGAATAGTCCGTTACATGGGCTTCCTTGCCAGCCGCCAGCCTCTTCCTCTCTTGCCCCTTATTCAAAACAATCAGTAGCGCCCAAGTCGCTAATATCACAGCTACCAGCGATACGAACAAGGCCAGCGTGACCTTGAGACCCGGGAGGTAGGCAGGCGCATCCTGCGCCTTGAAGAGAAGTGGGCCGATGATGTTTCCCGCTGAGCTACCGATATTATAGATGACCATCAGCACAGACTTCTTCGTCGTCCCTGCCGTGTTGGCCACGATCCAGGTGACGATAAGGGGATTGCCGCCGAAGAGACATGCGAGAAGGTAGTATGCTACCAAATTCGGAGCCGTGCGCGAGCGAGGGAGGGTGTACAACACCACGAGTCCAACAACGACTGGTAGGATGAGTAACGCGAGGATCAGTCCCTTTAGCTTGGCTTTCTGTGCGGCGTAGCTGGAGATCAGGATGATGAGGAGTTGCACTGCTCCGAAAGGGATGTTGAGGAGGGAGGTAATGTACTTGTCGTATCCGAGACCGGAAAGGATAAGGGGACCGAAGACGTTGGACACGGAAGCTCCAACATTGAGCAGTAGGGCCATGAAGAACCAGAGATACGTCTTCAGGTCGAGGAAGACCTCTCTTACGTGGGACCATTTGAACTCTGATGTGGCGAGGCCGGTGTTATTCGAGCGGAGGCGTTCGGTGGCTTGTAGCTTCTCTTGCTCGGTGAGGAATCGGGCTTCGTTGATATTGTTGTCAAGCTTCCAGTAGACAAAAGGGGCGGTGATGACGGTGACAAGGCCGACGAAGAGGAAGATGCTGATAATTCCAGTCATTGCCATACAAGACCCTGCTTCTGGAATGACTTACATTTGCCACGATCTGAGGGAGCTGGATGGTATTCTCCCCAGGCCATAAGACAGTGCCGATCCGATCATGGTCGCAAGACCATTGGTGCCATACCAGCACGCCACCCGAACTGGCTGCTCCTTTCTTCTGTACCACTGGCTAGTCAAAACGCTGAACAAGGGAAGGCAAGCAGCCTCGAACAAGCCCAGAAAGAAGCGGGTAGCTGCAAGGCCGCTGAAGTTGTGTGCCGCTGCCATACAAGTTTGAGCCGCTCCCCATCCCAGTACTAAGACGCTCATGAGGATGCGAGGGGGCACCTTGACAATGAGCCACGATGATAAGGGTAGCCATACAAGCTGCGCGATCGGGGCCATTGAGCCGACCCATGAGTATTGCGTGCCCTTCAAGCCAGTGTCCTGCTGCAGACCGAAGAGAGAGCCATAACCTAGGACCGACTTGTCGAGGATCTGGGGCCCGCGTGTGAATTTCATGGACACTAGAGTGACACTGTAGGGTACATACCTGGAGGAAATATACCCACACCAGTATGGACAAGATGTATTTGTCGGTCTTGCGGCGAATGCGCCTGTCGTCAGCATTCGTGATGACAGGTCGCACCTCTCGAATGCCGCCGTCGTCGGATTTGACCACCTCCATATGTTCGCCTTGAAGTTCTTCCGGCTTCATCATGATATTTTAAAGACGACTTAGATTAATGCAAGTAGTGTTGCATTGCGAAGGCGACGTACCGGGGGTGTATATGTACACTGGCTCACATCACGAGACGTCACCGTCTGCCCAGGAAAGGATCGCCAGATGGAGAGTGAGGGGTATGTACATACAGTACTGCACAGTGTCTCGCATCCAATGCGGAACGCCACCACCTACGACTGTTCCCCTCTGCCGTTCCTTGTGGTAGCATGCGACATGTTTGCACTGTCGGTCTGTCGGGTTCGAGCAGACTGTTCTACAGTGACCTGACATCAATCCCTGCGAGTAGCCTCACGTCGGTGCCAGTGAGCTATGTTTACCTCGCTGGGCCCTCATACGGTCATGTTCTGCCTCCAAGTTCCCGAATCTTTTTTGTTTGAACGCCGCCGTACTGTACTGTGGTAGCATACGTGCAATGCTTCATGCCTATCAGTCTTGGGAACTATCCGCAGGTGCTTGCGGTGTCACTGCGACCTTACTTCAAATGCTTCTGCGGCAACACTATTCACATCTGCGTCCTCGCCTTTCACGTGACCAGGTCAACGAAACCGACACAGTATGTCAAAAAGACTTGGATGTTTTGAACAGCTCGCATCGAGAGCTCGTGCGCATGGTCGTCGTCCCCTGATCACTTCACTCGATCGGCAATTGACAGTCCATTACTACCATCACAACTATGCTATACAGTAGGAAACGATCCATGTTATTCTTGCCATTCGAGACGTTGTAGACCCGCCGGACTAGCCTTCACGATGAGCCGACGGCAAAGTTCGGGCTAATAGCGCTGGCTGTTCGGTCGATGATGGAGTCTACAGTGCGCAAGAAGTAGATGAATCTCAACTATCAGCACTATGAAGGTTTCACTACCCATCGCGGCCCAGCCAGCTCCCCGGTTGTTGTGGTGTGAATCCGAAGCCAGTGCTGAGCGGGCCTCAGCGCCAGAATGCAAAGATCGTTCGGGCCTCGTGTGAGACTCGGGATAAAAGCCCATCGTATCGACCATTACCTTTGCGTACTCTGCATGATCATCATCACGTCAATCGCTGTTACGACTGATGAGAAGGGTAGGTTTTGCGAGACTCCATACATGGGACCGTCCTCCCGAGTGCTGGTCCGAATCAGAACACCACCTCGGGGCACCTGCAGCTTCTTTTGTTGCTTGTCTAGCTTGGCAAACAACCTTGGAAGTCACTCCTTCCGACGACGGCAAAGCTGCAAGTGCGAGTGCTATGAGACACACTGGTCAGCAGTAGTTGGGACTTTGATAAGTAGTGTTGAGAGGGATTAGTCTCCTTTGTTCTATTAGCGATAGAGTGGGTGTATTTGGACAAACTGACCGCACAGCTGTATGATCCACAATACCCAAACGCCTGGTAGCCGGTGAAAGCATAGAGCAAGTACTTCCATGTACGGTGGACGCAACTCACCTGGTTTGGCTTCTCATTTCCGTGGACCGTGTATGGAAACGCTTTCGTCGCCCATGCAGTGTTTGCTGCGTGTTCGTTCTGTCTTGCGGCATGGGCTCGACGCGTCCTCGACATCAATCGGTCGATGTACCGGTCGCATGGGCAGCTCGTTGATAGCGAGAAGCCGACATCGGCTCGCTTCTGTGTGCCCTTTCAGTGATGGAAGTGGGTCGGAGAGCTGTCAAAAAGACCTCAACATGTCCCGTTTTACCAGGGCTCCAGAAATTAAGCTTAATCGTAGCGTCGGCAGTCAAGCAACAGCCGGGGCTTGGTCCGTCCTTGGTATATGCCCACCACCGCTGAACGGCAGACTTTCCTCATGCGCCCACCGCGCTGGCTGTGATCCTGTCGTGATCCTGTCGTGATCTTCCCAACTAGCACGATTGATCCTCGGTGGGTCCAACGTGTCAGCTTGCTGCCCGGTCGCATGCGATGTCGGCGTGATCCAGTGTGATCCAGTGTGATCCAGCGTGATCCTGAGCAATATATAAACCCCCTCTCCCTCTCTTGTCTCTCAACTTCTTTTCCTCATCGACGTATCGTCACAAAGCACAGCAAAGACTCATTGTCCACTTGCTCTGCCTCCAACTTGAGAAGCTCTTTGACCAACTGCTCAAGCATTCACCCAACTCATTCAACAAACACCTTCGCAGACGAGATCCTCAAATCGTCTTGCACCTCTTTCAACATGCGATGCCCCGAGGCATACATGTCGACGCCAACCCGCGAATGGCTCCAGTAGTATGGGCCCGACTGCAATGGCCCCGGTTCCCTCCGCCACCTCTGCCCCGCCCAGAAATCCGACAACATCTGCCGACGATGCGGCCCGCCGCCCCCGAAAAAGCATGGATATTGGTGTCGATTCAAGAGCTGGATGAGAGAGATGATGGATATATAGCCCCGCGCACAGGTCATAGTGCTGCCGATTCCTCGTCCCCCGCCCGGCTCCGCTGGTCACCGGGCAAGATGTCGATGACGCTACCCTAGCTCCGCAAGGCGCTAGAGAATCTTCCCACCTCCTTCTTTCGACTTCCGCACTCTGCAGTATCCCTGCTGCCTGGCCCTCACTCTCCCGAGTTGATCTCCTGACGTATGTCGGTTGAGGAGCTCTGTCGGTCATGGCTTTCCTTGATCCGTTGCGGGTTTCGACTCGCAGGGTCTTGTGTCTTCTACCCGCACCTTGCAATGAGAAGGCCTTCACGCGGCGCTCGGTGTCAGTACTCGGTGTCTGTTGCCGCCTTGTTGCGGTCTATAGGCATCGGGGAAGCAAACTTCTCAACCTCCTCTTAGATAGTCGTCCCTCTTGTGATAGTCAGATAGCTCTCTCCCCGAATGCAAATTCTCTTTTGTGCCTCGTGCCTCGTGATCAATTGATCCCGTCTTCTGGCGATGGTCATCTTGTTGTACAGACATCACTGTCTCTGTCCATCCTTCCTTCCTTTCGCACCCTTTCTCCTTCTTTCTGATCCCCCTCCTTCCCCTTTCTGATCCTCTGATCCTCCTCCTCCCCATTTCTAATCCCCTACTCTCTCTTTCTGATGCTATTGCCTCTCTCTTTGATGCCATCCTCTCTTCCTCTAATACCATCCTCTCTCTCTGATGCCATTCGCTCTCTGTCTAACGCCATCCTCGTTCTTCTGTGCTGCCCCTATGCCCTATCGTGTCTCCGTTGGTCTTCGCTCCCCTAGCGTGTAACCATTTTATTGTACCTTCCCTGCCCTATCTTGGCCGCCTGTGGGTCAATCCGATCTCGAAAATCCATCTGCTGATGGTATCAAGTCGTACCATCTGCTGCATTCCCTTGAGCTCATGCTCGTCCACTCAGTCGATGGGCCCTCAGGACATCGCAATCACCACAGAGATGCTTCGACAACTGGTACTGCTCGCTGATTTGACAAGCGCAACCCTGAGATACTACAACGATTGTATGTCCAGGTCCTGAGCATCCGCCATCAAAGACATCGAAAGGTAGGCGTTGCGAACAGGTATCAATAGCAAATATGATGAGCACGACATCGGGATATGTCCAGTCCCTGAGCACACGCTACAGATGTATCTCTCACCCCAGCGTGAGCATCTCACGGCAGTACATCTCCTTTGACTGTCTCTGCGAACAAACCACGCTTGATATTGGCAAGCTGAAGATCCTAGCGCGTGTTAGATGACAAGGGAGCGATGCACTCTAGGACGGGGTCTGGCATCATCCTGCATGGAGGTTGTGGAGGGCCTGAAGTCAGGCGCCCAGTAAGCGAAACAGAAGAATACGAGCGCGGATCGAGAGCTCTCACGAGACGCTGTGGTATCTTTCCTTAGCCATGGTCAGCAGGATGTTACTGTGGACCAGAGGAGTCTTTGTGGTCTGCGTGCTTGTATGGGCTGCTGTGTGGATTGCATTTGGGATCACCATATATCAGCAAGAAAAGGTCGCCCCGCTTTTTCATGAGACAATCAGCCAATCGACCTCTCTGACTCCGACACCCCCAGCATCAGCTACAACACGAACCTACGCGACCTACCCGCAACGATATCCCGTCACTTCGTTTCAACCCTTACCGACGCCGGACGGCAGCCGCATACCACGGGTTCAGAGCGATCAGCCTGCCGAGGATGACGCGCAAAGGGCCACTCGTCTCAAGAGGCGAGACGAGGTGAAGCAGACGTTCAAGAGAGGCTGGGATGCATACCGAGAGAGAGCATGGGGAAAGTCGGAACTTTCACCAGTGGTGGGTGGACCACGAGATACATATGGGGGCTGGGCAGTCATGATCGTGGACTGTCTTGATTCTCTGTGGATACTAGGCCTAGAGGAAGAGTTTAGGGAAGCAGTTGACTTTGCGATCGGAATTGACTTCAACACGATACCAATGGGCAGCGTCAGCACGTTCGAGTCGACGATCAGATATCTTGCAGGCTTCCTGGCGGCGTGAGTGACGTTGCCGTCCTCTAGCTCGACAGCTTACTGACACTGCTCAATAGTTACGATCTTAGCGCCGACAAGCGGTTACTCGAGAAAGCAATCGAGGTGGCAACTGTGCTGTACACCGCTTTCGATACGCCAAATCACATGTCAGTGCCCATGGTGAACATTGCGTTCGTCCAAGAAGGTGGAGAGCAGATAGCAGAAGAGGTGGACACGATCGCGGGCCTCGGCTCATTCACCCTCGAGTACATTCGCTTAGCGCAACTCACTGGAGATGACAAGTGGTATGACGCTCCCCGACGCATCATGGAGGCTTTTGCGGAAGCTCAGAATAAGACGAGATTACCAGGTATGTGGCCAGCGAAACCAATAAATGCGCGAACGGTAGATTTCTCCTCGGGGTCTGGCTATTTCCATCTCGGCGGCAATTCCGACTCCTGCTACGAGTATTTGTTGAAAGCCCACCTGCTTCTCGGGGGATCTGACTTCTACCTGGATATGTATGAACAGGCGGCCAAGGTCATCACGCAGAAGCTGCTTTACCGACCCATGCTTCCCAGTAACGCGGTTGTGCTGTTACCTGGCCTGGCAAGTGTCGATGATGATGGTCAATTCAATCTCATGCATCGTGTTGACCACCTGGCATGCTTCGCCGGTGGACTTATTTCCATCGGCGGCAAGGTTCTTGGCGAGCGAGAGCACGTCGAGCTAGGCGGAAAGATGACTCGAGGGTGCGTGGAGATGTATGCAACCAGCCCGCTCGGGATCATGCCGGATGAGGCATTTGTTGTGCCGTGCACCAACTGTAGCGTCAACGCTAGGAACGACTGCTGTGCATGGGACGAAGGCTCATGGTTGGAAGAGTGCGGGAAGCTGGCTGACGACGCTGATCCGGCAGGGTGTCCAGGCAGAGTGCAGACCGGGATACTCAGCGTGCAGAATGCCGAATTCAAGCTTCGACCGGAAGCGCTGGAGAGCGTGTTGATGTACTACCGCACCACGGGCGATGCGATGATGCCCGAACTCGCCTGGAATATGTTCGAGAAGATTAGAGAACATACGCGAACCGACGTTGCAAATGCCGCTCTGCTGAATGTCATGGATTCATCAGCACCCAAAAAGGATGAGATGGAGAGCTTCTGGTTTGCCGAGACGCTGAAGTATCTATACTTGATCTACTCGGATTTTGACACGATTAGCCTAGACGATTGGGTCTTCAACACCGAAGCACATCCGTTGAGACGACCTCTATCGACCGGCAGAGGATAGCTGGTAGTCATGGGTAAATCAGACTTGACAAGTTCGCAATCAACTGGTGTCCAGAACATTGGTAGGCGTTCAGCGCATGGTCAGTTTGGACGTCCTTGTTTCCAACTTAAGGCGGTGTCTCCCAGCAGCACCGATATAATCTATGTTACAATTTCACAATTCTCCAATCGTCAAGATTTGTCCTTGGAACTGCGTGTTCCAGTAATCGAAACAGGCAAAGTGGCCGAGTGGTTATGGCGTTGCGTTTAGGTTCCACCTATGCACAAATCCGCAATGAGAAATCGCGTGGGTTCGAATCCCATCTTTGTCATCGATTTTTTTGCACTTCTATTGCTCCTTCGATGGATTGCTCTTAAACGCAAAAATTGGTGTCCGATCGCGAGTGTAGCATACAATCCTAGCAGGGAGGCGCAAGCACCAGACAAGAAAACAAATTGATTGACCTGTCACTGGCTGTAGCAACTCCGCGGATGGTGTGCTGCTTAACGCAGGAGTGCAGGTCTATACGGGTCTGGACCACTGAATGACTAGTCGTTTTGTTCCATAATGCCGACTTCATGTCCACTCCACGTCGACTTTGTCTCGCTCGCTTCGTACCCTGGGTCGTACGCACGGTAGATCAACGATTGTATCATGCCGAAGAGCATTTCGACAAGCAGTCATCAAGCTAGCGGGGTGGCATGCAAGTCTGATCGCTCAACGAAGCGCATCGTCATTGACATCGCTTGTATCGAGTGTCGCAGAAGGAAGAAGAAGGTCTGCTCTCCGTCCTGAAGCAATTTGGTATGGCGAAAACTGACATCTGCAGTGCGATGGCGTCAAGCCTTGTTGCTCTCTTTGTGTCGATACCGGCCGCGCTTGCACATACCCCGTCGACAGTGCCACCGCCATACGCAAAGACAACAAGAGATTGCGAGACGATCTGAGCGCTCTCGAAGCCATCTTCCAACTCATTAGAGGCGCGTCTGCTGAAGACGCCGCTGTGCTTGTCCGCGAGATCCAGTCTGGCCGAGAACTCCATGACATTGCCCTCCCTGAGACCTGCCCAAGTTCCGAGCCCACCTCTGGTAGTTCCACTTATTCCGATAAATCGTCACAGTCGCCCGCTGTGAAACGGCGAAAGTTATCCCATCTCAAACAGTCAGGTGTATCATCGGGAGTTGCTAGCGACAGTTCAGCATCTACGCCCAGCACCTCCTTGTGTGATTCCGTCAGAAGCGGGCCCACCCCTCAACCACCGGACACTCGACAAGTCTTTGTTCAGTTCGTCTCAACTTACCGAGGTGTCATCGCCGACGCCATGGCCAAGTTCAACGGTCTCAATGGAAACATCTTCTACACATACACTCAGCAACAAGTCCAGGATCTGTGCGAGACACTGAGTCGGACATCACCAGACCAAGTCGACAATGTCACTCTCTGCGAGATTTGCAGTATCGCTGCCGTCGCCGGGCATTTCTCACGTGACAAGATCGACGCCAGCATGCTCGACCTGTACTATTCCGTGGCCAAGCAGACGCTCGACGACTGCATTGTGACTCGTCCGCTGAGAGCAATGAAGGTGGCCTGCTTGCTGAGCATGTACAACATAGTGGTCAAGGCTACCGCGGCACTTGCCTTTGTGCATATTGGCCTATCAATCACGAAGTATCAGGGTTTAGAACGAAAGCAGCGGCCAGACTGGTGGGACGAGATGGAGTGGATCGATGCGAAGAAAGTATCCCGATCGCTCTTCTTCGTCAAGGGATGGATGGAGGCAGCTCTTGGTTTCACCTTTGCCCCATTGCCAGTCGTAGATCCGTTGACCACAGAAGACGTCTTCTCGGATCCCTTTTGCACGGAACTCGAGACCGAAGACTTTTTCCAACGGGAGATGACGAAGATCAGCGTCCAAAAGGCTGAGATCATGAGAATTGCCAGCAGCGATGACATTACGGCCGCAAAACTCGTTCAACTACGCAGAAAGCTTCACCTGTGGTACGATAGGCTTCCTACCAGCATGCATCTTGCCAATCTTTTAACTGCCAAACTCACGCCCAAGTCTAGAATGACGCTTATGTATATGCATCTCTATCACCTAGGTGCAGTAATGCTGCTGCAGCGCAAGGTCTTCTCCCAAGCCTTCACTGACAGTCACACGGACAACCAGGATCACTGGCGTTCAGCAGATGCCCTACAATTGGTCAAGGAAGGCTTCATTGCTGGTAGGCAGGGTGCGCGGATCTTGAGCTTGATGCAAGACGAGGATCGTGGCCTGAGCAGACAATGTTGGATTGTCATGTCAGTACATGTTTTTGCTCTCCTACAATATCTGCTGACCACCCCCAGCTTCCATGCTTTCATCACTGCAACCACAGCCCTGTTCTGCACCTTCCAAAGGATCAACACAGGACAGTCCCCGGCCCACTGGTTCGAGGATGCCTATCTTGCCCGACGAGCCTTCCGCGCTCTTCTGATCTGTGCCGAAGTAGACACTGTTGCCCGAGAGCTCCAAGCACGACTGGAGCCATATCTGTCCCTCTTGCATTCGATTGAAGTGGCGCAAGCTCAGTCTGCGCTGCCTTGCACTGCTCCGACGCAGGTCTTCACCTCGGATCCGTTCTTCGATGCGTCACCCGAAGAGTTTGCCTTCACCCTTGTATTACCTCGGGGCCAAGACGCTGCCCACTTGGCAAGTCGGGATCTAGCAGACCTCATCTGCGAGCCTACAAGTAACAAGAGCAGTCGATCCACACATCTGGCGTCCGAAGTGTCCGGACAGAAGGACACTTGTTTCAAGCAGTCACACATCAACCTCGACGAAGTCGGCATCGGTGCGCACGTGGAATGGGATTGGTTTGCGTTAAATTCTCAGAAGCCCCAGCAGGCTGGAAGTCGATCCCTGCCACCGGACTCCCGGAGCTTCGGAAGCTTTCAGGCAGGGAGCCAGCCGTGTGGGTGGCTGAGCGAGCGGAGTACGAAAGATTATCTGGAGGGAGCCACGACGCTGGAGCCTCTCTCAAGTCCGGAAGCGACGGCGTATATCACCTGACGGTCTTGCAGGCTACAGCTCTGCGTTTTAGCGTTTGGGAAGGGCCATCTAGGCAACGACAGCAATGCACAGGCATGACTAGGCATGAGGAGCATTCTTTGACGATTTTTGGTGTATGCTATTCTCCGCTCATCGCTAGGCTGTCTCCTCCGCGGGCTGGCCTTCGGATCGACCTAACCTAAACATAAACCTGTCCTGGCGAAGACATCAGCTGAGTCGAGGCAGCGCCTGATCGCGGACGACTGTGGAGTCTGCTGCATGGTCAAGGATGAGCAGGTTGACCAGTGATGTGTTGCACGCGTCCCTACTACGCTCGTTTGACGATGTTCGGGTTCGGAGGAAGACGTAGACGGTGCTCTTGATACAGGTTTGTACATACTACAACCCCCCTTCCCCCCGCCTTTTGCGGAACCAAATCTATAATACCCGAGAACCATGCCAACGGCTGGCTCAGCGCTTGGAGATCACTGTACCAACCCAACCAGACATAACGTAGACATTAGACATAACCTCGTGAACCGTCTTCATGACGCCGAAACGCAACGCAACCTGTTATCCACACGCTAGGATCCGCCCTTGTGCCTCCGACTCAGCCCTCGAAGAACGCTCTTTACCGGGCTGAGCGGACTCTTGGCCTCTATCGACCCAGCCGAACTCGTCGACGGCGATCGCAACCTCGTCTCGGCGATGATGTCTTCTAACGTCACGCTTGGTGCGCTGGTAGTGGGAGATGTCTGGGCCGAGTCCGAGCTTGGGCCTGCCGCTGTGGATGGTGCGCGGGCTGTGTTGAGGTGTGAAGGGTACGATGGTGTGTCGTCTAGGAGTTCGACGAATTTAGACATGATGTAGGGAAGAGATCAGGGGAAGGAGACCGAATGCCGTGTGTCTCGAGAAGGGTGGTAACGAGTGTCGCTGGGGATGACAACGTAATCTCCTGGAGTGGATGACTGGCTTCAGAAGCGTCGAACTTGCAAGCTTTTCAGAGCGGATGCCGAAGGTGCGCTGACGTGTTCCGTGATGATACCGAAGTGGCAGATCAGGCCGAGTTGCAGGGGGAGGATGCGGTTGTTACAAGTATTCCTGATGGAAGGCGGATGTGGTGGAAAGTGTTGCTGCAAACCGAGGATCAAGGGACCTACCGCTATATGATCATCGTGTGTGCGAACGGCACAAAAACGAACCCTGGAGGAGTTGAGGCGACGGTACGTACTGCCCTGCAGATCCGCAATTTGTCCATGACACTACTGACGAAACGGCTGAAGGGCAAAAACGAATGAGATGATGATCCAAAAACAGTTCTCCACACCCTAGATTCACAAAGGATCTGGCACCAGACCCCTCTCGGCTCTTCCTTCCCACCATCTTTGGCAACGGTCGAGAATGCGCGGGACCAAGATCGTTAGACGACGGGATAGCATGTGGAAAGGATCGGCACCGTGGTCTTCCAGGCCCGGTACATTAGCGACTGGCTATTGGACGTGGGAGCCAGATGTGCAGAGGGTCATAGCAAGCGTGCGTGTCACTCACGGCGCAGTCGCTTTTCAGAAGGACACGACAGCAAGGACATGTGCAAGCCTCCGAGCGCCGGAGTATGTACAATACCCTAACGTTATGCCCGAGAAAGAAACAAAGAGCGTACCGTACCTACGACCTGTCAAGCAGAGGCGGGAAGGGTGTGTGACGCCGGTGGCTGCAGACCCTTGACGTGGTCCGCCGCGTGGACTTTCTGCGTCGGAGCCTGATCGTCAATGCCCTTGCGCTTCTGGACAGATCGTGCATGGCGGTAGGAGGTGCATGTCCTTGCTAGGCTTCTGTTGCCCGAGGCTGACCGTCAAGAGCCTTGGTGGTGCCGCAGTCAGATGCTTGTCACGATATACAAGGAAGACAGAGCGGGCAGTGCTCCTCAGGCATGCATCCCAACAAAGTACGAACAAATACTTTCCGGATATGTTACTCAGTAGGAGGCGTTCTAGATTCGACGTGGGTGGTGATCGGCAGTGTGACTCTCGAGGTACACCGCCGGAAAAGGAATCGTCAACATGAAAGATCCTCAGGGACCTAAGGAGCGCGTGAGCTGTTCGTTTCGGAACGGTCAGAGGATGTTGTGGGCCACTTGTCAAACGATAGTCGACGGTCAGCCCCTCGTTGCACGTTTCCTTGCAACGTCGCCGCTGTGGTCGACGGTCGACGTTCTGTGTCCTTTCACTGGTTTCGTGGGAGAAGCGCGCGCGTTGGTGGCGATTGAGACCCACAAGTCACATGCCTTCTGCTTTCCGGATGGCACCGGTGCTGCCAGAAATCATGGTTTACATCATCTTCGTTGTATGTGCGAGTATGACAGTGCTCGCGTCGCTCGTCCAAGTGGCTGTGCGCTTGGTATTCGTGACCGCAACGGCATGGTGAGGAGGGTGCGGATGCTGGGCGGAGGTCCACTCTCCCAAATGAACCTGGAATCACAATGTTGCTGTGTATTGATCGGATGCATCGGCTGATGTAGCCCGATGTCTTCCCAATCAAGACGGAACGAGGTCAGGAAATGAGCGCTATTCGGTGACACTATGCCGATGAGCAACATCTAGCATTCTGCTAAGATTCACTTCGCTTTCTGGGGTATCATACGAGAACTATTACCTCGCTTTTGAACTGTCGAGTGCCGGTGGATGATTGCCACGATTCACCACCGCCCACCGCGTCCGCCCCTACCTCGCCCTCGGCCCCCTCTGCCTCGGTCGCCTCGTCTGGGACCTCTACCCCTACCGCCGCCGCCTCGATCATTGCTGCCTCCCCTTGGCTCTGCGGGCCTTGGACCTTGTCGCATTCTTGAGTTGCGCTCATCCTCGCTCATGTCAAACGGATTGTCGATATCGAGCAGCTTGCAGTAGTCTCTCGTTTGATTGTTGGTGTACTCTCTTGGCACCTCTACCTTTCCAATGCCCTGACCGTCGTACACCGGCGCAGTGATGTGGAAGTTCTCCGGTACTTGCATTCCATCTGTCTTGTTCACATGTTCCTCCACCCATTGTTCCTCGACTTCGATTAGTGGCCGATAGTGAGCCTCACCTTTGTGTCTCGGAACCTGGTGGGAGACATCTCCGACGACCAGATCTGCAGCGAACACCCTGGTGATAGCCAGCCACTCCTTGTCGTAGTGAAGCTTCAGCGGTCTCTGAAGCTCCGCTGATGTTCCATCGATTGGGACTGCAAGTAATTGGAGAAAGTCGCGGTTCGGTAAACATTTGTCGAGAGCAAGAAACTTGGTCTGATTATTGGAAATGTCCGATGGAAAGGGTAACGATGCAGGCGGCGGCGTCTTTGGGCGTGTGAATGCTTCTGGCAACTGCGCCCGAACGTCCTCGGAGACTTCAGTGTTCTCAGTCTGCACTTCTTCGGCCGCTGGCTCAGGGGCGCCATTTGCGCCGTGTAGCACCGCCGACGCTTCAGCCGGTCCCTCATCGTCTTCCAACTCGAGATCAATTTCATCATCGTTTGCAGCAGCACCAGGCGCCATCGTTCTCGGCACTGTCTCGGTACCGTCTTGAGGATCGATTCCATTGGTGTGCTTGCCTATATCTGTTTCCTTGGTCGGAGTAGCAATGGAAGATTCCCCATTCGAGGGTTTGACATGTTCCACAGTCGCCGCAAATTTGACGTGGAGATGTGCGCTGAACCACCAGCGCGGTCTGAGCCTCTCCAGCACCTGTCTTGCAGCAGTGTTCCCCAGGCGTCCATCTCTTGCGTCTTGCTCGAGATGGCCCTTGGACCGGAACAAGCGTGAGTGATCTCCCTCCCACTCCACCCCTTTCGGCCAATCGTGACTGATCCCAATGTCGACTTGCGTTCTGATGGCTAGCAGCTTCCGTACGTCCACCTCCCTCGTATGATACACGCTCTTGACGTCGTCTGCATTATATGGTAGCCTCTCGAAGTGAGACTTGCGGTAGTCGTAGCCCTTCCAGATACCGCTCATACCCGCTATTCGAAGAGGTCCAATCCGTACTACATTCGCCGCGCCGAGGTAATAGATGTTCGGTGCCACCCATCCGCCGTAGTGGAGTTCGAACAGATAATTGGATGCCTCATGATTTCCCCCTACGAAGATGGTGAGATATGGAGCTCGCCGCTCTCCGGAATAGTAGCTGTGGAAGTCCTGCATCGACCAGTACTTTGCAGGCATGGAGACGCAGGCCAGGTCGTTGGCATTGCGGACAGCTTGGAAGTCTCCGCCGATGATCAACAGGTCGACACCGGGCCAGCCAGCGCGCTCGCATGCCGCATCAACGGACGCGTAGATCGAATGGAGGACCCCGTGGCCACAGCCCTCGACAGCAATACGTAGTCCATTGGCCTCGGAGAGACTTGTCGTAGCCATTCGATGTCAGGTAGCTTGGTCACTGGACTATGGCCATTGGCGCGTACAGGCGAATGTCACTGACAAGATGCCCTCGTCCAAGCGCGAGAGCGATGAGGCGACGACGAGATGTTGTGCAGATTCATTCACGACGGGAGAACTTTTAGCAAGCTTCATGTTTACACACACACCAAGTACCCCGCATCTCATCGACCTCCGCGTGTCAACCACCAGCAATCCCCTCACCCAGCCATTGATCAATAGTCATCAATCACTCCAACCTGAAGATCTCGGGCAGGTTCGCCCACCAACCCTTCTCGTCGGTGCTGCCGGTACTGTCCTTGACCAGGGTATCCTGCATGCCGTCGGTGATCTTCCACCACTTCTGCATCGCTGCGTTCTCCCGGAATTTGGCCATGTCGCCATCGAAGTCGTTTCCGAAATATTTGAACACGCCGATGAGAGTGTAGTCGCGGTCATCGAGAAAGATGCTGTAGTCACCGATGTTGACAGTCTTGATTGCTTCGAGGACCTCTGGCCAGATTTCGTCGTGGATCCTCTTGTACTCGTCGAATGTTTCCTTCTTCAGGCGAACTATCTGGCAGACGCGGCGTGGTGATTGAGACATGATTGTGAAAAGGCGAGCGGGACCGATGGAACTGACGAAGTGCTCAAGAGGTGGACGTCTATTGGAATATAAGTTTCGCTCCAGAAGCAACACAAACACTGTGGCATCGCAGACGAGCTGCTGAGAGCGCTGCGGAATTCGGTCATAGATCTGCCGAAACCTTGGTCCCTCGTAGGAGGAAGACAGATCCGCTGTCGGGGACTACGCTACGGTTCTTCCAGTAACCCTAATCCCTCCTGCTGCTCCCGCCATACATACTGTATCTCGCCATTCATACTGTATCTCGCCATCTACCACGTCGATACATACTACCATCCATCACGTCGACACATACTTACCGCCCATCAGCATCATTGACGCTCTCCAACCATCCCATGCTCTAGGGGTCTCTTTCCCCAGATTGTCCATCAACCACCCAATAGCGTTTCTACACCCTGCTGGTCGATGACAGACTTCCAGCCGATCTTACGTCGGGTACTCTGGAATCCTCATCGATCAATTTCCGCCCAGCAAGGCGCACTGCAGTCTGCGCCGTTTGGTCGAAGAATATACCTCGCCGTTCAGTATCTCAGAGTCCAGAGAGGTAGGACCCCTCGTACTTTCCGGACGTCTGGGTGCGGGGCGGAAGTCTGTCCAGATTGCTCCTCTTCACTCGGGGTTCTATGAACTTGCCTTGTTTGTCGAACAACTGATCCGACTTTGTGATCTCGGACTGTGGGGTCTGCCGGGAGAACCTCAATCTGAGCTTGACGGGAGCATTCTGATTCGATCCTACCTTCACCAATGGCCCTGATCCGACGCGTGCATTTACTGGAGAGGGTCCCGCCTCACTATCGGCAGCAGTCTTACGCTTCTTAAGGGCTCCGTCTTGCTCTGTCAAAGCAGCCGACTCTCTTCTCTTTCTTGAGGTCGTCCCGGATGATTGTGGTAAGAGCTCTGGGGACTTTGACGCCTCCTTGCTGACCGAACTCCTCTTGGACTTCTTTGACACCTGTTTCTCATCAATATTACTCGGCCCATTCGAGTCAGCAATCTCCTCTTTGTAACTGAGAGGACCTGCAACAGCCCGTTTGCTTTTGCCGGTGACTTGCGTGCTAATCGTCGTCCTTTTCCTGCGAGTTCGCGCGGCAGGACGATGATCACTCGATGATTCTTTCATCGTAACAATACCGGGTGGGTCTATCGCTTCGCCGTCATCATGTGTAACCTCCGAGACTAGCAATGCACCAGCACCGTCGGCTGTTGAGATAGGTACCGAATGCTGGAGTGTGTTGTTAGTTGGGCTCTTGCTTGTGGCGATGTGGTCCGATGCTTGTGCTGGAGAATCTCTTGCCTGAGTACTATTGGCGGTATGATCACCGGAGACTTCGTCTGTTAGAAGCCCAAGAAGGGTATGCTTTGTCTGTCTGGTGACATGGCCTGAGAACTCGTCTATCAGGACATTTGAGGACCTCCGATTAGAGCGGCCGTCAGTATCGTTCACGGAGGATCCTGTCTGGCCATTCTCTTGCCACGAACTCCCCGTCCACGTAAGTGCATCGTCATTAAAGTTGTACCAAGGAGCTAGCGATGCCAGCTCCCGGGTTGGTATAGATGGCCGCCGACGGCCGCCTTGATCTGTCGACTTTCTACCCGGAGCCATACTTTTGACTGTTCGTGTTTGTGAGGAGGAAGCAAAGACGCTGATATTCATCTTATTATCCTACAGGGCCATCAAGTATGATAAAGCCAGTAAAGAGATTGGGAGGCGTCATGTAGACAAAGAGACTCCTTACGCCGACCAGCAAAATCAATCAGTCGAACAAGATGATCAAAAGAGAGTTTTCGAGAGCATACAAGGCAGAGGCATAAAGGAAATCATACAAACTGATGGTACCGCTACCTGTCTCGCTATGTCATGCACTGAGCTTGAGATTGGTCCACTCTCTGCCATGCGGATGATGTTCCATGGCTTCATATAGCACACCTGAGACAACTGGAAGCCCGCACAAGTAGAAAGTGAATATATACTCGGCGTTTATCATGTGGATGGGAAAAGCGTCTCATTCACAAAGAAACAAGTCATGGCTCATCCACAAAGAAGGATCTGCTTCAAAGCCTTATAGCCCACTCTGGTAGTTCGCAGGCGGTTTACGCAACAGAAGCTCTGAATGAGCTCGTCCGTCAAGCCGAGACCCAGTGCTTACTAAGCTGCTCGCCAGCAGCTCGTCCGCAGTTTGCGCTGTTGGTTTCTGCAAATCATCAGTCTTTGTACTTTGACATTCGCAATCGAGCCTCCTACCCCGGAGATGACCCGCAGCAACGCAGCTCTAGCAGCCCCAGAGATGCTAGACAACTGATCACAGTGTCGCGGCGCCGACTCCAAGGCGCTGAGAGGCCGATCAGTCTCTCCGATGCAGTAGCCGCTGATCGACGTGGTTGGCGCGTCTCTGGGTGTCGGGGATGAATGCTTGTCAGCCAGTGATGACAGCACGACTCCCGGCCACGCTTCAGACAGGTAACGTTGGTTTCTAGGCAGGGTATTCTTCGTTCCCGTCACAGATTTGTCTCAAATTATCCTTAATCCTGCCAATACTGTCTGCCTGTTGCTGTATGGCAGTGGTGTTGCTATCCCGCCGCTTGTGCGCTGTGTGATAGGGGTTGAGAAACAAGATTGATAGACACACAAGACTGGCAGTAACACTGGATCGACTGCTGAGCTTATAAGGGCAAAATCTTCGGGTCACTGACGAGCATTGCTATCATCTGCATACATCGCACCCTGCCTTTTCAATGGCGAGCATGCGGTATCTATCTCTTGTTCTGGTCTTTGCCTGCTGTTCTCTGGTATTGGCTGGAGCTCCGGCATGCAACGGGTCTCCGTCTCTATGCGACAGAACGTACACCAATGTATCCATGATCGGGACCCACAACTCTGCGTTCGATGGCCTACATCCGTCGGATAACCAGAACGTTGACATTGTCGCCCAGCTGGATGCCGGCGTGCGATTTCTCCAAGCTCAGGTTCATTACGCCGACTCAGATCCGGGCCCGATCCACATGTGTCACGCCTCTTGCGTTTTGCGTGACGCGGGAACATTGGTCGATTACCTTTCCACTCTCAGAGCTTGGCTGGATGGTCATCCTCGAGAAGTGGTGACATTGCTGTTGGTCAACGGTGCTGGCGCTCCCGCTTCGCAATTTGGTGATGCGTTCGATGAGTCGGGACTCCAGGGGTATGCCTTCGTACCATCAAGCAATCCTCTCCCAATATCATTGTGGCCCACGCTAGGTCAGATGATCGAGAAGAATACCAGGCTCATCGCCATGCTTGATCATGGCGCAGACCCGAACCTTGTGCCTTTCCTGCTGGACGAGTTCGTATACTATTTCGAGACGCCTTTCTCCATTACCGACCCCAAAGACTTCCTCCAGTGTAAGATAGACAGGCCTGGAGACACAGACGGGGAGGGGAGAATGATGATGATGAACCACTTCCTCGGTATCGATCTCTTTGGCATTAGAATACCCGATCGCTTGGCGGCAAGCAGGACAAATGCAGCGGATGGACCTGGTAGCATCGGTGAGCAGGCATCGATCTGTGCCGAGGTCCATCGTCGATGGCCCAACTGCGTTCTGGTCGACTGGTTCGATCAAGGCGATGTTTTCAAGGTGCAGAAGAGAATGAATGGTCTATGAGCTTACGTTGGATACCTGTCATCTTCAAAAGCACCGCAAATGTTGCATATATCTATCATTCACCAATGACAAATGGATCAGCCTGAGCTACCTCTGGTCCGCCCACACATCAACCTATTGACGTGTGAAAACATTAGACTTTGTAAAACCCGTTTTCGAAATGTTCCGAGTACAGCATGGGGTTCAAGGGCTGCGGAAGACTTCTCCGCAAAACAAGCCCCGGGATCTGATCAGCCGGTCGATCTTCTCATCAAGGTTCAAGATCTGCACGATTATTCCACTGCTTTGGGTCTTGCATCAATCGAGTAGCCCCTCGTTTGAGAAAGCATACTCGTGCCGGCGTAGTCATCCAGTCGTGGTGCCGCGGCTTCGTTGGCCGCTCACGAGTTACGAGGTTTGTAGTGGGCGGAGGTCAAGTACAACTCCATGTCCCCTTCCTCTTCCATCAAGTCTATCTGTCAAAGCGAAAGTTCTCGAGATCATGTCTCCATCAAGCCTACTAGTCACTTTAGGGCTTGCGAGCTGCGCTGCTGCTTTTCCAGGCCTGTCTGGCAGTCGCCAGAAGGACAATCTTCTAGCACGCGCTGCTGTCGCCACCTCATCTACCATCGCCTCGCCCTCGGGACTACCAGCATGGCATCCCCCCGTAGCAGGAGAGGTCCGATCGCCGTGTCCCGGCCTCAATGCTCTTGCCAATCACGACATATGCCCGCGTAACGGAAAAGGCTACACCATCCCAATTCTGACAGACTGCCTGGCCAAGGGACTGAACATGGGCCCGGACTTCTCCCTGTTTGTAGGTACCGCGGGTATAGCGTCCAACCCCAACCCATTGGCCATGTATTTCGACCTCGACATGATCTCGCGACACAACGTCGTAATCGAGCATGACGCCTCTTTGTCACGCGCAGACGCATTCACCGGCGACAATCGATCTTTCAACCAGACGATTTGGGACACAGTAACAAAGTACTTCGACGGCTCCAATGTCGCTACCATTCCGACCGCAGCAAAGGCAAAGTACAACCGAGTCGTCACAGAGAAAAATAGAGACCCCGGCTTCAGCTACGGTCCTGTACAATTCGTCTTCAGCTATGGCGAGACAGCGATTTACCTCTCCACCATGGGCGATCCCAAAACAGGAGTGGCGCCTGTCAACTACATCAACGCTCTGTTCCAGGAAGAAAGACTGCCGTACAACGAGGGGTGGAGGCCCACCAAGGATCCTACAACCTTGTCGAGTCTGGGGGCGATGGTGGTGGCCCTGAATGCAGCGAACGGTGAAATTGTTCCAGAAGGATTGATCCTGGGAGAGTACAGTCTGAAGGCGGCTCTGATTGGGTTGAACAGCGTGACAGGGCAGATCGGGAATGCAGCGCTGTACGCTAGAGCCCAGCTCACCGGGGCTGTGAAGGCGTTGCTCGGATGATGCCATAGAGTTCCGAATGAATAGATATGATCACTCTTCGACCACGCATTCTCTGGCCGCGTGTAAGGTCGAACCTTCTCCGTTGTGAACAGCGACCGGCATGCCACCAAAGGAAGTGTACGCCCAGGAAATCAAACGTACGACACAAGTGAGGTCCAGATGGTGTCGACTTGATGATACTTCGTTCAGGCGGCATGTGCAATCCGACATTTGGCGACCGTACGTTGTCCGCTATACACAGGATTGCCGCTATTACCATGCCTGTGGCACTCACTCTTATGATTCCGGTTTATCGGACATCAGGCTCTAATGACACAAAACCTGCCGGTGCCGAGTCGCAAATACTGGATGGGATCTGCTCAACAGCTTGCGTATTGCAGCGTGAGCACCATTGTCCGATTACCAGTACCGAGGTGGAAAGCCTTCTATGAGGATTTGCAAAGTATATGGCTGCATTGCAAGTTTCGGAATGAAAATGGCTAGCAATTTTGAAAATGCCTGGTAGTCTTGAGAATGCTGATCATGAAGATCGTGTCTGGTGGGGTCCTCCAGCTGTTTGCCCCACTGACCAGCCATCCAGCTTTTAGCAGGGCTACAGTACGTACTGGACAAACCTATAGCTTGGAATTGATTATCGACATGTCTATCAGATGCATGCACCGATAGATCGATTCAGCATCATGGACACTTTGACTAAGTCCGAGGCGAATGAGCTTCTCAAAGCAGTAAGTCGTCTCCGTCAGAATGTCAAATGTGATGTTTCTTTCTCATGCCACAGACTATTTACCTCTTTATCATCAAGGACATCCCGCTGATATGACTAGCTTCTCACAAGCCTACGCAACACTATTGCCACGTTCGGGCCGTACAGCTCGCAGACCACCTCGGTCAAAGAGACCGTACGTGGGTTTCTGTTGTCCATGAAAGCCGCAGGACTCGAGACAGATCTGTCTAGAAGCTCGATGATCTCAGCTCAGGGTGGAGAAGCACTTCGGAAGGATGGTGTAAAACCCCCGGAACAGGTTGACACCGATCAAATGGAATTGGATGATGCCACCGGCCGACCAGCACATTGCCCATCGCAATACAGCGTGGCTGTGGGTCGGGAAAGCTCTTCGAATGCACAGTCTCTGGATCAACAATGCACAAGAGATGCCATGGATGTGCTTGTTGACCAGTGGGTTACAGCCATGATCGTGTCTACGCAAGATATGCATTGATCTGGCAACGAAGGAATCAGCCTGGTAGGAGCAAACGTCGACAATCCCATCTATTACTCGATATACTGATGCGAGTAGTGTGAGGTTTTCCTGCAAAGAGCACCTGCAGTGACGAATCTCAGCCCTTATACGCCTTTCCGAGCCTCCCTTCGTACATTAACATACAATGCTTTCTCCAAGCAGCGGCGCTGCACTAGCAGCGACGTATTGCGCGCCTGGGCAGTCACTATCTCCTCTCATATGTCGGCTGAGTGCCGCAGCAACTTAGTAGACCTTCCACACAGTTCCCGTGAGACCGCCTCAGCGGGAAATGGGCCTTGCAACCAGGCTTTATGAAGATTGGCCGTCCATTAGCGACACGGATATGCACTACACAGATCCACGCCAACACTAGCGGATGTATGGCAGAAGTCGCTTCGGGGGCTCTCGATATGCCCCATCAATTGGCGAGATCCGATAGCTCGTCTGTGGCCCTCTTGGATGACAGGGGACATCCGTCGACTGGGACTGGGACTGAGACGTAAACCAGCCACTGGAGGCTCATGTCTATGCTTGGTCGTTTCCGCCGAACTTCCTCACTCGATCAATGGCTTCCTTACCCCGCCTACCATGGACATGCCCAAAGCCCTGAGTCCTTCATGATCGCCGCTGCGAATGACCGTTGGAGCGGGTAGCTTTGGATTATCCTGACTGACATAGCTGGCATCTTTGGCCGCTTGCTCAATGGCATCCATCTCCTCCTTGCAGCCTGCATGGTCGAATGGGCAGACGACGATAGGTTGCCGAAGGAGTATGTCTTTGGCAGAGCTCAACTGAGCTTTCACAGTGAGATAGTATTCGATCTTGTACAACGTTGCCGTGGTCGTGAAGCCGGCTACTCCGTACATGGGATACTCGCGCTTCCCTCGCGGGAGAATGCCTTCGTTATCGCGTACTTCTTTCGACGGGAATACCAGGCCCAGATTGGTGAAGTAACCCGCCTCGGGCAGCTTGACTCCAATGAGCTGCGTATGTTTGGCCAAGGTTTTGGTGCGCTTCGTCGGCTCGTCACCTTCGTGATTATAGATTATGTCTTCGTCAATGCCGACTGTGATCTTCTGTATGGTGACCCGCTTTGCCTTGTGCAGCCAGTCAGGATTGGGTGAAAGTTTGATGTAGACACTGACGGGATCGAGGGGTCCATAACTCCATCGAGGGAGGCTGATTCCGAGTGTCACTATGTGATCCGCGACCATCTCCGCACTCTCGGGGCGATTGTACATGCCAAACGTCGATAGTGTGTCATATCGCAGCATAGGGACCGGAAAATAGTGTTTCTGCTGTTGACTGTGTCCATGTTGCACCGTCACCACGATCTCGTAGTATGTCTCCGCCGTCCGTTTGTCTAGTTGCATGCTTGCAGGGGGCACCCTTCTCGCCACCTCTTCCCCGCCTCGACCGTATGGTATAAAGATGACGAAAGGTAGATCCATTGACAAGATGGCTTCGGACTCCCGACCCACTGGCGACCTGTAAAGGAGCATCTCTTTCCCAACAGTGTCGGTGATCTCCTTTCGAGGAGAGCCAAGATGTCCGCGCATGGTCCGCTCTGCAGCAGGGTGAATGGATTCGCGTCGCTGAAGACATACTGTCACAAGGGAGACAAGGACCGGCGCCGAGATACCTTGCGCCGGGCGCACTTCAACTCGACCGACGATCCGGGGCTGGGGACAATTATTAGCGATACAGCTCTAGTCAGGAAGGGTCGCTACAGGGACGCATACCGATGTTGCAGAGATACCGGGATATCCGACCAGGAAGTTGCTATTCGGAGGACCAGAGACCCTCACAAATGCCGCGGTGGTCATACTGAGCCGTCGGGCTGCGGGTAGTATGATGACCGCATGAGCGCTGCTGTGTTCGAACGGTAATCCAACTCTGTTATGACCAAATGATTTCGACAGCGACCAGCTCTTTCTATCTCGAGTAGGGTGGTCTCAGCCTATCCGCGAGAGCAGAAGACGTCGAGTCCGTTGTTGCGCCGGAAGATGAATACAGGCGATCCTCCGCGAAGCCAGATGGATGTGGCCTGGAATCGTCGACTGAGCGCAGCGGGGTCTCAGAGTCAGGTGAACGTAAGTGGTCAGCGACAGTGATGCGTTTATGTGGATGTCCGAAGCTTGATCGCGCGTGGGCGTCGTATGTATGCGATGAGATGCCGTGTTGATGAAGCTTGTGACGTTTGAGGATAGACGTTCCGGAGGTCCTGCAAGCTTGACCAAAGGTTGCACCTGTGAACCTTCCAAGGCACCAAGGCACGGATCGCGCAGCAGCAGGACCCGCCAACAGGCTGAGGAGAATCACTTTACACAAGTGATTGGTAGTGATCACCAAAACCAAGCACAAAGCTTGTCTTCAGCTGAGAGCAGTATCAGATCCAATCAACTTCCGTGCCTGAGCCAATCCTCTCTTGTCCAACATCCTCCCATTTTCCTTCGTGCGGATCCGTCAGTAGCGGCCATGGCGGTCACCTTACACACCACGCATGGCCAGCTCAAGTTTGAGCTATACTGCTCAGCATGTCCCAAAACTACGTACAACTTCATAGCACTTTGCGCATCTGGCGCGTACGACAAGTCCCCCTTTCATCGACTGATCCCTAGCTTCATTCTGCAGGGTGGCTCTCCGATCTCTGGTAGTACGAAAGATTCGATCAGTATCTGGGGCGAGCAGTTCGAGGATGAGATCAAGCCATCTTTGCGACACAATGCGCGCGGCGTACTGAGCATGGCAAACAAAGGACCTGCCACAAACGGCAGCCAGTTCTTCATCACACTTGACAAGGCGCCGCATCTCGATGGGAAGAACACAGTGTTCGGGAGGATAATTGAGGGTTGGGGGACACTGGACAAGATGGAGGATGTGCAGGTGGACAAGAAAAACAGGCCCAAGGATGACATTCGCATACAGGGCGCTACAATACATGCGAATCCCCTTGCAGACGAGCGAGGGTGAACGCGATCAGCATTCGCATTGGAGTGATCCGAGTTAAGGACCTGCCAGTAAGGGCCACGCTGGAAGGCCACACGTCCCGCATTCGTGCAGACCATGTCCTGCAGTCGCGAGCAAGCACATTATCGCGACGTACGGCTCCATGTTCAGATGGGACCATGTTGAATCATGGAGGAGATCATGCATCAAACCAGTCTCGGCGACAGCCCTGCTTATTTGCCCCATTCTTGAGGACATAAGATCGCAATGAATTGGACCCGGTCAATCAGCACGAGCGCGTGGAGACTAGCCCAGCATCTTGTTGATTCGTACAAGGGATAGGTTGAACGGAGCAAGAAAAAAGGAAAGAATAGAAGATCAACGAAGCTAGGTCGTCAAGCAGCGTCCTCTTCGATGGCGTACACTCTATCAACGAATCGCCGGGGTATCTCGCGCCACTTATGCATCTCCATCTCCTCACAGTCGAACCAGTGGAACACCTTAATGTGTCCCATTGACCCCGTTGACCTCTTCGGTATCGTTGGCGCCGTTCACTGCATCGCCGTCCTGGTCTCTCTCATGGTCCTCCTCATATCCTTCCGTCTTGATGTCCCTCAGACCGAGATGCTCTTCCTCCTCCTCGGTCCTCTCGTATTCCTCCACTTCGATTTGTGGATCTTTCTCGGGTGCCGTCAAGCTTTGCACGTAGCTGCTAGCCAGTGGATCCTCGATGATGACTGTGAACGCTTTCTTGCCCTCAATGGCTTCGGTAAGGCCAGCGAAGAAGTCGTCCCAGCTGCGCTTTGTCTCTTGAGGCATACTGTCTCCAATCGTTCCCACCTCGTCCGCATCGCCATCCGCCAAGTCGAAGGCCTGTGCCCGCAAGTCTCGTCGGAATTGTGTCAGCAGACCTTCAACTGTCGTGAAGCGTCCGCCGAGCGTGCCAGGTTCGACCTGCAGCCCAAGTTCGGGACAATTGAGAGCAGCCGATTCTGACTTCAATATGTCGCGTGCCAAGTCTTCGCCATTCTGAACCTTAAGCGTGATGCGTTGCCCCTTGTCGGGAACTTCACCTCCAGTCTTGACCTCGTTGCTCCGATAGCCGCAGTGCTCGCAGACGGTGGACATGAGCACGACCTGTTTGAAATAAGGGATCTGGACCATCTTCATGTGTGTATCGCAGGGTCGAGTGCAACCTGGACAGGTGGCGGGAAAAGAGTAAACTTGATTCTCGACAATATCTTCGGAGTCAATGTTGCTTGTAGCAGGTAGAGACGGCTCGGAGGCGCCCACGAGATTGGATGCGTGATACTCGGGACGTAAGATGGTCTCTGGCGCCCCATCCGCACTTTGACCATTGTTCGTAGGTTCAGGAACGTCATCACCGAGTCCCAAGGCACCATTCTGGTCGGCCGTGCGGTTGTACTGAGTTTTGTTGTACTTTCCGGATGCATCCCTAGGTGCTGGTTCTATCCAAGAGTTGCCGGAGTAATCATCGGCTGAGACAGTGAATGGGAAGGACTTGCCGTCAATCATGTCCGATAGCTTCCTTATGACCGTTGCAACTTGCTGACCGACCTCAGGCATCTGCTCCATCCGCGCTTCCTGGTGGGACGCAAGATCGTCACGCACACTGCTTAGCAGACCTTCTATATTGGTGTATCGTCCTTTTCCAGCGGGAATCTCCAGATCGATATCTTCAACCTTGAAGGTGCATGTATCGCCTTTGACCACTTGTCGTTGTAAGTCGGCCTCGTTCTCGACTTTGAATATGTACTTTGCGCCTCGTTCTTGGATTTCGCCAGCAGATTGTATTTCTGAATTCTTGAATCCGCAAGCTTCGCATGCAAAAGACATTATGACGATCTCTTTGAAGAAGGGGATCCTGGTAAGGAGAAGTCGGGTAGCGCCGTCCTCGTGACAGTTCATGCACAGGCTTTCAATTTCCTCCACGACCTTTTGCTCCGTCTCTTGACTGTCATCTTCGACCTGGAGGTCATCAACCTGCTTGCGCATATCCTCGAACAGATCCTTTGCGAGGGAAGGTCCGGTCAGCTTCTGGCCTTGGCCGTCGGAAGCCATGGCGAGATCTTGTTGCGAGTCTGACCACTCGAAGACCAGGCAACAAAGCTTGAATCGATTGGTACGATTGGGGCGAGACTATCGTTGTTGCAGATCGCTAGTAGTGTCTCGACTGTGTGAGTTCGGAGGGGAGTACTGGATCGAAAATTCCAGTTATCAAAGAGCAAGAGTTTGAAATCAGCCCGCACAAAAAATGACGACAACGTGGGGTCGATCTAGGGACATCTTATCTAATCAATCGCATCTCGTGTTGCATGATCCTCAGCGGACTGACGGACTGACACGAGACGGACGGCGATGCCTTGAGTCGAGAGTCCTCAACTGGTTTTCATGAAATCCATCAGATCCAAGCTCGACTCCGTAGCTTCGGCCTTATTCTGCGCCAACACCGAAGTTAGCGAGTCGAGCTTGCGTCTCTTCGGCCGCGTTTTCAGAGTCGTTGAAGCGGTAGAAGCTGCTCGGACTTGCTCTACAACCCGTGTGGGCTCTGCCGTGGCTCGAGTGTCTATTCGATCTTTATGATCTGTTCTGACAGTGATTGGTCGTTTCTGCACGTCGTTGTTGTCATAAGTGCCCTTGCTGCGTGCTTGCTGATGCATCTTTGTCGACACAGCATTACACCTGCTGCATCTATAGAATCGTTTGCGGGCTGCGTCACGAGAGGCGTCAGGGACGACGTGACGCCTTGGAATGGGCACGCAATTCCAGGATGGTAGTTGTGGCATACCGCATGCTGTGCAGCGAAAGATAAGTAGTTCGGGCTGGCTCCGAGTGTCGCCTCCGCTAGCCAGAAAAGTCGTCTGCAAGCCAATGTACGCCGACGTCGTAGGTGCAGCCTTGAGCAGTATCGACGCTGATTGTTCAAGGAATTTCAGTCGAGGAGTAGACATGATCGAGATCTGGATTGGGTTGGCGTGGGTCAGGTCAGGATGGATGACGAGCAAGGGGTAGAGCTATACACTGTCCCTTGGTGGTGTTGCCAGCTGCAACCTCCGCAATAATGAGTGACTTTCAAAGTTGCGTTTTGTGCCTCTGTGCTCTCCATACGCGAACCACAGAACGCCAGGTCTGAATAATCTTGATCACGCACACTGCAGCATGGGAAACCACTCACGCTCGATTATACGTCTATGATATAGCTGTTGCGATGAATGCGGTTGATGCAACTGATCGCGAACAGCAGACCGAGAGCGGTACGGTTAACATGTCACTTGGAACTGGGGCGCAAGACTGATAGAAGATGCAGGTGTTCCAGCGTCGTTGCTGACAATCATACTCGATACAAACCCAAGCGCCTGGTCGCTACTCGCGGATGGGCTGCCTCTAGCAAAGGTTGTCACCAACCTACTCGTCTTCATCAACGCTCACATCGCCATCAACAATGCCAACAAGGTAGCAGTCTTAGCCAGTCATACGCAACGTGCACAATGGCTATACCCTAAGCCTTTACGACCTTTCCATACAGGTACAGATGGCGGCGACGTGGATATGTCAGTACCGCCCTCTGAGCCCTCAGAAGATCCCAACAAGTACCGCCCGTTCGCTCAGATCGAGCTTGCTCTTACTTCTGGCCTTCGCGATCTTCTGACATCAACCTCGCCGACTGATCTGATCAATACGCCCTCGACTATGATGGCAGGTGCCCTCACTATGGCCCTGACGCACATAAGCAAGACAGCTCTCAGCGCTCCTTCGTCTACCAGCTCATCCACATTTGACCCTTCAGCCGGAGCCGGCGCATTTACGAATCCTGACTCTCAAACATCTTCAAGTGGGACAGTCACGCAAGGCCTCACATCTCGTATACTCATCCTGTCCGTCTCTGGAGATTTGTCGTCGCAGTACATCCCGATGATGAATGCCATCTTCGCAGCCCAGCGCATGCACTGTCCCATCGACATCCTCAAATTGGCTGGCGACACGGTCTTCCTCCAGCAAGCCGCCGATGCTACAGGCGGTATATATCTAAATCTTGCCACCCCGCAAGCGTCAATACTAGCCTCCAACGGGAATGCTGCGGCTTCTCCACGATCTCGAGCTGCCGGCTTGTTGCAATATCTGCTCCAAGCGTTTCTTCCCGATCCCTCAGCGCGACAGCATCTCTACCTGCCAGGTCAAACAAATGCCGTTGATTTCCGCGCCGCTTGTTTCTGTCATCGGCGTATCGTCGACATTGGCTTTGTATGCAGTATCTGTCTCAGCATCTTCTGCGAGCCGCTTGAAGGTGACGGTGCATGCTTGACGTGTGGTACAGAACTCGGTATGGGCAATTATGGCAGGAAGCCGGTTGTGGTACGGCGGAAGAAGAAGAAGCGGGCCGTTGGAGGGGAAGGAAGGGAAAGTACACCGGGAACGCCAGGCCCAGGCTGAGGCACTGAGCTAGATACGTTACGAGGTACCAGAGATTCTGTCGATGAGACCAGCAATTGCCAGGCCCTGATGCAGCGTTGTCAGGTTCGCGAAGCTACGCTATAGGGGTATACCGGGTAAACATGCAGAAGCATCTCTCCAAAACGCCGACGCTCGCTGTGCTCCACAAAGTCAGATCAGCATAGCCTGCAATGTGTCCTCGCTCGTGTCATCGACAGAGTGCCGCCAAGAATGTCACGACTGACGCTTGCGGGTGCGGATGCTACGTCCACCCAAGGCAACTTGACCGTTGCCCTTGCCACGAGACATGGTGCAAACCGGCTTTGGGTCAGTGCTGAATTGTGCAGCCATCGCCTGCCAATGTTAGAATGGAGTTGCGTGAGTCAGCGAGTGTAACACATACGAAGGAGTCCGTGTTGTGCGCAAAGTTGAACGTGATACCATCGGCAGTCTTTTTCACGCAAAGGACGCCGATCGCTCCGTGGGAGTTGCTGCCAACCACGCTAGGGTGACCTGTGAGATGGGTTAGAATACATCCAGTTTTGATAGTGCACGCAAGTCAAACCCATGAACTCTTTATCAACCACGCTCTTCATTATTTCATCATCGTTGTCACACTCAGCAAGAGCACCTCCACGGGTTTTCTTGACGCCACTGTATACCCTCTCAGCGAACATAGTCGCAGCCATGGTCGTAGCCATATGTTCGCCAGTACCACTTGTGACTGTTGCCACGCATGTCTGCTCCCGGTCATCACGATCTGTCGGGACAACGGCAGCTCCCACTCCCACCAGTGCGGCTGGACCGATTCGACCCCGATGTTTCATTCCGATGCCTCCCGAAGAAGCGCCGCAGGCGATGTTGCCATATCTGTCGATTGCGATTGCTCCGACCGTGTCTGTGACATGGTCCTCACGAGAATCTCCTGAGCCAATAGGTCTTATCGTCGGGTCCACCCTGTCAGAAGCGGAAGGTTGGCTAGGTATGGAGTTTTGTCCTGGCCTTGCGGGTAAGGACTGCGCTGCCGGCGGACTCGGAGTGAGGGACGGTAACTGTAGCGACGTAGTCGTCGAGTCTGACGCGGAAGATCCGTCCGTCCATGAGGTAAGCCGGCGAATGCCTCGCTTGTCTGACCCGAACAAGTCAGATTTGTACGACTCGCAGAGGTCAGCATCATCGTCGTCGTCAACATCGCTCATCTCGACATCAACATGAGGCGCGGTGACAGCCAGTAAGTGATCGTCTCGATGTTTCGTTGGACCAATGATTTGCGAAGTCGACATATCGGCCGTTGGGGGCGGTCTGGACGAATAGCGCGACAGCTCAGGTGCAGGGTCTCGACACACGCCTGTCTCTGGATCGAGACATTCTTGCTCTGCAAGTACCGACGAGAGTGAAGATAGATCGTTGCTGGCTGAAGATGGCCGACTGCCTAGCTTAGACTCGGACGTGCTGCTCCCGGCCGGATCATCAAAGGGTGGTGGTGAAGCCGGCTGTGCTTCGTTCCAGACGCTGTTTTCCATCGCTCGGACATGGATCTTGCGTGATTCTTCATCTGCAATCGACCTCTTCTCAGAAGTGTCATTGGTATTTGTGAATGTGACGACTCCATGCGACGAAGTGGGTGACGCACTCGACTTTCGCTTGGCATTCACCAGTTCCATCTTCCACTTTGCCCAACGCTCTCTTGCTCCAGACGAGACAAGGGCATCGTGAGGCACGACAGACATGCCGCACTCGTTTGCGAATTCTGTCGCGCCTTGGCCAACAAGTAGGTTTGGAGGGACTCGGCGAAGGGAGAGCTGGTGCATGCTCTGATCGAGGATGAGGCGGGCGAGTGAGATGGGATTTTTGATCTCTGGGAATAGTCAGTCTCTGAGCCATTGATTGAGAAGGATTCAATCAACGAGAGACTGCTCCACAAGCTCCGCTCCTGCCGACGTGGTCAACCACCACTGCGTCGCATTCGACCATGCCATCTAACGCCAGGTTGCTTCCGTAGCCAGCATTGGTTATCTCGCGATCTTCAAGTACCTTGATGGCGATCTCGACGGCATCTACAGCGCAACCCCCTGCTCGTAGAATCTTCATGCCCATGTCGGCGGCACTGTCAGAGGTCAGACAAGGTGGTGGAGGTAGTATTGCGGTGTCCTACTCGTTGCAGGCCTTCAAGTGGATGTGCTCGTTCTGCTCGCTGTGATAACCGGCGCCGGCGTGGACGAATATGCATGTGGTGTTGCCGCCCTTGCGAGAGCGCCTGTGAGAGTGAAACATGGTTCTATCGTCAGTAGTGACGGTGGAGATCTTGAAGTGAGTATTTCGACTCGAGATCTATGCGACTTGGGTGAATATCTCAGGATGCATAGGCGAAGATTTGGTCGGCTCCTGGTCGTCGGCGAGACAGAGCGTGGCTGTAGTGCAATCTGTAAATCCACGGAGTATAGTAAGGATAAAGGATAGTCAGGAGCACGAACAGTGCAGACGGGAGCGTGAGTTTTCAAGCGGCCAAGCTGGACTCGAGTGACCTCTGCATCAGCCTCGGGCTATTGTCAATCTACTCTGCCATCTGCACCACTGTCTAGAAGGCAGCCTTCTCCATTGCACCTTCCCGGGACTTGTAGCCTTTGATCGATATCTACCTGTTAAAGCTGGAAGAAGTGCCACGGTGCGCGCCACCACGCCCGGAGATTCGGCCCGTGGCTCATCTCTTGCCCCACCAGTTCACCTCACCATTGGTCGGGCGTCTTGACGTGGGCACTCGCATTACAGTATTGACGCATTGAGCACTGAAAGACTAGTCGACGGGAGGATGACACTATGTTATCACACGTCAGTGAGACTGCCTCCTCCGAACGGAAGTGCAGCAGAGGGTCAGCGATCGCCATTGCGTTCCGCAGATCCTGGGACTCTTGCAAACGCATGCGACCGACGCTAATAACGTTGGTACTGAGCGTATCCGAAAGCAAACTTTATGCATCACGGATCACACTCGAGATGGCGATCATCAGCAACCCCCGAGTGCTTGAACGGTATACGGCTGACTGGAGCGGCCCGTGGCTTGATAGGCTGAACTTCGACGGAGGAATCAAAAGTACGCGAGATAGTGGGTCCATCGTGCTGACAGTGTAAGCCGCTGCCGCGCTGAGGATCGTCAACCAACCAGTATGACGCACTGCCTATCCAAAGGAAGCTATAGATCTGCCTCTCACTGATTGCCTTGTATCTTTGAAGGGTATATCGTCAAAAGGTATAAGATTACCCCCAGGCACCGCGCCTACATGGACGCACTCTATAGCTATCGTCCTTACATCAAGTCATGAGTCCCAGCACGGAAAAACCAACGCATCTGGCGCAAGATACGCGCACCCTGATCTTCGACTTCAAATGGTGCAACTTCAAGACGCGCATATTAGATGCGGCAAACCCCGAAGGACAACCACTATACATTGCCGATTTCAAATTCTGGTCTATTCGGCCGCAGATCTTCCTCAAGACTGGGGATGGTAAAGATGTTATTTCGTCCAGCAAGCTTCACAACGTCGACATCAATGCCGATATCAAGCTCCGCGGTCGCGACTTCAAAGTGGAAGCCGCACGTCGCCTCAGGACCCACTATGTCTACCCATCCATGGCCTTTGCTAGGAAACCTGGAGTCCCGGTGACCATGTCCTGGACCACCACCTGGACCCTCAAGTACTGGAACTTCAATCTCCTGGATGAAGACAAAATCTGCGTGGCACGGTATTCGGTAGATTGTTGGGCCCTGAAACAATATGCGAAGCTGGAAATCATGGGCCCGAAGGCACATGAAGATGCCGTCATTGAAGAGGTCTTGTCGACCGCCTTCACTGTCTACTGCGAGATGCTTTTCCGTTCTAACAACATCTTGAATCTTATTGGTTCGGCATTACATAAGAAGCCCGGCCAGATCACCCAGGCGGAAGCGAAAGCGGCTGCCGAGGAAGACTACCACGGAGAATGGCAGCAAGAGAAGAGGCGAGATTCAAGCATGCCTTCACAGGCGTCTTTGGAACTGTCGCCTGTATCAAATGTGCGGCATCGAGGCTAGGCGACGAAGTGCGGCTGATCGTTCCATACATGGCGTCGCTTTTGCTCGAACGGCTTCAGATCATACCGAGGACCAGCCTTGTAGCCGCCCATTGGAGGCCACACTTCATAGCTGAATGACAGGTTATGCAGTGCAAAGGCGGCCAAAGAAGGGCATGGCAGTAGCGAAGTCTCCAGCTTGGCGCAGCGGATCCAGGGATTTGGAGTAGGCGTTTATAGTCCTCATCTGTACTCATTAGGAACTGAATCGTTCACCACCACCATGTAGCCATTGCTGCTCTTCCGTTGTGGTCTCGCGCCCAAGCCACTCGTTTCGGTATGGATATCTCCCGAATTGCCTGATGATAATGGCATGTCTCTCTTCGAAGTCTTCTTGTCTCGTGATCGTGTCCGCAACCTGTTCATCAACGTTGCACTCCTTGTCGTTCTTTGCTTCTTCCAGATATGTGCTGAACAGATCATGATCTTGTATCCATTCGCTGTGCATGAAAGGCATGTAGAACCATAATCTTCGCGCGAAATTGTCCTTGATCCCCTTTGCATAATCTGCGCGGCGGGTCCCAGAAAGGACCGCACGCGCGACCGACCGGGATAAGACGTCGTAATGACTGTATATCACTGCCTGCTCCTCTCGGAAGATGTTCCTCGGCATTTGATCCAAGAGAACTACCAGCGCAAGGGCATGCTCAGGGTTGGAGTCCGTGACGACACCGAGCAGTGACCGCGCGATGTCTGCCGCCGCATCTGTCTCTTCTTTCCAGCTCTTTTGAGTTTGGACATCGATTGCGCCTGGGCCGAGCACTTCAAGAGCAGGTCGAAAGAGTGAACTCAATTTGGCATCAAATCGAGCTGCCTCTGCTTTGTCCGGATTGTTGAACCATCGCTTGAATGAATCCGGTGTGGGTGCTTTTGCTCCAATCGGTTGGCTCTCGAACCATGTATCTATGATACTCTTGAACAGAGAAGGCTTGAGGACCTGGAACGGCGAGTTGTCGAACGAAGCCGCTTGAGATGACATGCTTCGATGGTGCGAGCTGGTGTGGTAGTTGCGGGGGCTTAAGAAGGGAGGTCTAGTAACTAGACGCAGCGCTGCCGGGGAGAACTTGATGGCCATCAACGGATGGCACGTGGTGGGGGTGGTGTGATCGGGATGGAATATGACAAGCATGAGCTCAGCTTGTCGGCTTGCTTGATACTGAGGTGTACTGTACTGGACAGTGCGCTTTTGTGGACTCACGGGAGCGCCCGACATCACGAACATCATAGCATGGAAGGTTCTTTGCCTCATCAATCGACGTCGCTTGATTTTTGGGACAGTAGCTCATTGTATGTAAAATCGTAACTAGAGGCGATGATATCCGAATGTGTGGAAAATACTTCTGTCCTCAAAATCGACTTGCCGCCGGCGGGTAACCAACATACCTCGGATCGTTCCAATCCACTGGTAGCGGGAGAGTAGAGTCACCCCAATCCCTCAGAGAATCGCTGTCCCTACCCCTTGAGTTGATGGACAGCGTTTTGTGAATGGTGATCGCACTTTGCTCATTCACGCGGCGAGCTAGCTCTTCCTGGCTACTACCATTATCGTAGCCGTATTCATGGGACGGACTTGAAGCTTTTTGCTGTGCCTCCATTGTGGCTCTCTTGGCTGCGACGTATGGTGCCATGTCGACATGACGATAGTGACCGGCCTCAACCATGCCACTTTCGCTGTGCGGATAAGGGTTTGAAGATCTCCGGGAGGATACATGCGACTTATGGACGAATTTCCCGCCGCGGTAAAGCCCTGGCGTGGACCCGATGATGACCGCTGGAGTTTGTTAGCTTAGCTATGTAGCAGCTGAACCCTACTACCCACCAAGAGCTGTCTCGATAGTACCCCACAGAGCCAGCCATGTAGCACTGGGCTGCGTATACTTGTTGATGGTCCTGCCGATCTCTACGACACGGATCGTTGCGACGGTGATGCACACTGCCACGAGGCATACCACGAAGCCAATGCTGACCTTCTGTCTCAGCGGCATCTGTGCTTTACGAATGAGACCCAGAGGTAACAGCATGACTACCTATGTCAGGACAAAACTTGCGCGGTCTGGATCGTTGACTTACTCGAGAGGTCAGTCACTACATCGACAGCATAAGCAAACCAGAGACTACCAGCTACCCCTGCAAAATCTCGAGGCCTTTGACATCCACCGGACGACATCATATCCTGGGGACGAGAGCAACCCGTGACAGACAAGATGATAGCGATGACGTAGAACTGTATAGGTCAGACCAGGTCCTGCGGGAAGTATGTCCTTGCTTACTATCGCAGTAAAGATGGTGACCACCCACCACGCTCGTATGTAGGTCTGCAGACGAGCTATCAATTGTTTGTAGAAGGCCAGTAGCGAAAATTTGACGCTCCAAAGAGCAGAGTAGAACAGAATGTTGGCGGCAAATGATGTTTTCCGCATCATGACATCGTCCTCTGGCATGGTCGAGTAGTATGGCTTGGTGCCGTCAATCACACCCCAGAAGTTGAAGATGACTGTTGCTTTGACGAGATACAATATAGCCATAGCCATGAAAAAGGCATAAGCTGCCAGTAACCAGCCATCGTCCCAGCGAATAACTTTATGCTGATAGATTGTGAGTGTCGTTCTAACAGTTATGACGAGACTGGTCACTACCACCAACGTGATGCCGGTGGCTCGCATGTTGCTCTCCGTGACATAGCTGCCTTGACCGATTGCGAAAGGAAGAGCCATCTTGATATGGTAGTTCCGCCAAGAGGAAAACGGGAAAGCATGTAGGGGCTGGGTCAGAACGACAGGCGTGGCCGGGACGCAGATGATGTAGAGGAAGTAGAGGAAGAAGAGGTTGCGGCATACAGACCTTGTCTACTCCATGTCAATCGTCCCTCAACTTGCAATTGCGACTTCAAGTAGGTGCCACTCGCTCTGCCGTGAATCTATGAGAGCCCACATGAAGGTAGAACATTACTGGATACGGTCGGCATCAAGTGTTGCCTCCCGCAAGACCAACAAGTCTGTCATCAAAGGGTCCAGCGCAAAGAGGAAGGGAGGTGATGGAAAGAAGGTGCATTTTTAGGACACTCTGCAGGATCGAGCAAGGGAGCGTCTCGTTAAAGACTGCGAAAGGCAAATGATCAGCCAGCTGAACAGCTCACCCTGGCCTGCAGCTTTTTGCCGGAAGTAAGCATCTGACAGAGAGTGGTGACGACAGCGGAAGCTGTGCAACCTTACACACAGGAAGTGGATGACGACAGGCCCGGTTGGCCTAATACTATAGATTTAGCTTCCAACTTCGCTTCCTTGCTTGTCGCCTCGGGCAGATCTCCACCTGCGGTGGGGTTGTGTGTTAAGCGACCTCGAAATCGACAAAGGACTGCATGATGCAAATTGTTAGGCACGCACAATCTTGCCGCTGTTTTGTTAGTCAATAAAAGAGAGAGAACATCTCCTGTGAAAACTGAGACGATTTTCCGCTCATTTGTCTGACTAGGCTCAGCTAACGGTCGCTGTGATTCACTTGGATAATAATGTTCCGACGCCTTTGCTTTGGCTTCTTCGCGTTGTCAGCAGCTATCAGGGCTGAAGATCCCTTTGAGCCTGAAGATTTTGACATTACCGGAGCGCTTCTGAATCGGGGCATTGATGTTGATACTATTCCCGACCTGCACAACCTGAAAGGCGATATTTCGCAGCAGTTACCGCAGGTACCATGCTCGCTAGCTGTGCGTCTCCCATTCGAGCGGAAAACCTGCGCTGACAAGTGACCCTTAGTGTAGAGCACTGGACCAGATATATGGGACAGATCAGCTTTTGCAGTCAAACAACCAAGAGTTTGTCGCTTTCACGAATGGTTATTGGTCCAAGCAGCAATCAGACACGCAGCCTGCCTGCGTGTTTAGGCCGGACGATGCAGATGCGGTCTCGGTAGTCATCCTGATTTCACGCCTGACAACCTGTCCTTTTGCCGTGAAGAGCGGCGGCCATGCTGCCTTTGTTGGAGGATCGAACATCCCGGGCGGTATCACGGTAGACTTCTCTCGGATGCAAGAGATAGAGCTGTCCGCAGACAAGAAAATCGCCTCCGTTCAACCCGGTAACACCTGGAGACGAACGTACTCCGAACTTGCCAAGGATGATGTGACCGTCATTGGCGGCAGAGTGGAACGTATCGGGGTTGGTGGCCTTACCACTGGAGGTTAGTAAGTCTGCTTTCGTGAGGCGCAATAGTAACATTGCAAGGCGGCATCTCCTTCTTCTCCCCACTTCGTGGGTGGGCGATTGATAATGTAGCGAGCTACGAGGTAGTGACTGCATCTGGTCGGATCGTTGAGGCTTCTCCAGCTGCCAATTCTGACCTCTACTGGGCGTTGCGAGGTGGTGGCCCGAACTTTGGTATTGTTACACGCTTCAACTATGAGGCATACCCACTACCGAACAATGAGCTATGGGGTGGCACGAAGCGCTTTCTGGAACCCGCTTTTCCGGATGTCATCACTGCCTACCACAATTTCGTCGCCAATGCCCCCTCGGACCCTAATGCCGGCGGCTGGTGCGCATGGATCGTCTATAACGGTACTCGTATAGTTGGCCAAGAACTGTACTATGCTCGCCCCGATGGCAACAATGCTAGCATTTTTAACGAGTTCAACGCCATTGAGCCTGTCATTGGTGACAGCACAGAGAACCGGAATCTCGTCGACTACACTATCTCTCAGCAGAGCACCCAGCCATACGGATTGAGGGAGCTGTTCTCTGTCATCACCATCAAGCTCGATCACGAGCTGCTCACCTTCGCCAAGGACATTTTTTTTGACAAGATTGGTCCTGCTGCGGCTGCTGAAGGCTGTCTGCCAGTCTTGGTATTCCAAGCAATCACTTTACCCATCCTGGAGAAGATGAAGAAGAACGGTGGCAATCCTCTTGGTCTTACTGTCGATGAAGGACCTTATGTGACTGTGCAGATCTCGGTCTGGTGGATCAAGCCCGAAGACGATGACCTGATCTACAGGTCTGCAAGCGACATCCTTGAAGCAATCTCTCTCGTGAGCAAATCCCGAGGCAAGCATGCGTCCTACGTCTATATGAACTATGCTGCGCCATTCCAGGATGTGATCGCGAGCTACGGCGCCGAGAACAAACAGAAGTTGATGAAGATCGCGTCGAAGTATGATCCGAAAAGAGTGTTTCAAGAGCTACAGCCGGGCTACTTCAAATTGGATCGGGCAGCAGTACCTGATTCTCCTTACTTTAGGTTTTAATAGGTAGACTTGTAAGCTATGACCAACGATCGTAAGCGTCAGACATACTAAAGTAGCTAGAACTCAGCACTGATAAGAGGAAAATATTACCTGCGCTAGGCTCGTAGCTCGGGGTCAGGCAGCCTGGAGCGAGCGAGCATTGCTATTATCTAGGTAGTATCTATATGCCTCTGGCTAGAGTTGCTCTATGTATGCAGATGTCTAGTATTCTAGCAATGACTATAGATACTATAGTAAACCGGTTACTATCTATAATATATCGATTTATTGCAAAATAACTAGTCGGCTTCGCTTCACTTAAACCCGGTTGAATGTTATAAGAAAATTAGTAGTCGTAGTAGATATACTCTTATATTATAAGTATTGTTTAGGAGCTAGTGACAGTATATTATAAGGGGATCCGTCTAGGCCTAACTAGAATACTAAATAGTACCTAGCCTAGGTACTATTTCTATTTAGTGTTAGGGTTAGACTTAGTAGGGTAGGGTAGAATTTTAAAATCGGACCTAGGGTAGAATTAATTTTATTCTACTATAATATTATTAATCTATTAGATATTTATTTAAAAAATAGTTACTATTATTATTAAAATATAAGCATTCGTCTAAGATATAGTAGTATATATATAGACCTAACTAGAATACTTTATAGTACCTAGCCTAGGTACTAGTTTTTTTTATATAGCATTAGGGTTATAGACTACCTAGGGTACTAGTTTTTACTCTACCTAGGGTACTAGTTTTCTATTTTTATTATTTTTTCCTACTAGAAGGATTTTTAACTATTTTTATTATTACTAAAAATATTATAAAAATATAGGTATCTATTATATATATAATTAAATATAACCCGACCTATAGTATTATAGTTTATAGGCTAACTAGAATACTAAATGGTACCTAGCCTAGGTACTATTTCTATTTAGTATTAGGGTTAGACTTAGTAGGGTAGGGTAGAATTTTAAAATCGGACCTAGGATAGAATTAATTTTATTCTACTATAATGCTATTAATCTATTAGATATTTATTTAAAAAACAGTCGCTATTATTATTAAAATATAAGTATTCGTCTAAGATATAGTAGTATATATATAGACCTATAGGGTAGTTATTTGTAAGCTATATAGACATTATATATAGCTAGACTAGATTACTAACTATTTTAAAGGTAAGTACTACTAACAACTATATAAAGATATATAGAAAATTATATAAATTATTTATAATTAATATAGTATATTAATAAAGACCCTAGGGAATTTTTAGATACTAGTAGGTATATAAGAGGTAGTAGAGAATATTCTAGTCTATAAGGATAGGTTATAGTATATATTATAGCCTAGTAGTTGCTAATCTATTAGAATAAGTATAAAAAAGATAAGAATCTATTATAAGGAGGAGTATAATTAGAAGTAGCATAATATTAGTAGGCTAAGTAAATTATAGATTATATAGGTAGTAGAGCAAGAATTATAAGTATAGAGGACAAATATCTATTATTAGAGGTTGTTTATCTAGGGAGTATATTTAAGATATTTCGAAGTAGCTATACTATAGGGGTTATAGAATCTAAGAACAACCTAGTAGGAAGGGGAGATAGTAGGTTAAAAAGGGTAGATAGTAAGGTAGGGGTAGGAAGAATTTATTACTAAGGGGGCTAAAGAAGTAGAGGCTATTAGGGAAGCTATAGAGAGGAGGATTAAGGATAGTAAGAAGGATAAGGTTAATTATTAGTTAGAAAGGATAGGATAGTTAAAATTTTTAGTAGGGTTTAATAGGAGGGATTTAGTAGAGAGTATCTAAGAGCTAGATAAGAAGGAAGTATTAGAGAGAGTAGAGTATACTATTTAAATAGTAGTTAGTAGGTTAACTAGGATAGTATAGTATATAGTTAGACAAAAGGTAGAGATTTTTATAAGGATAGAGGCTATTAGGAATAAGAAGGAATAGAAAAGGTATATACTATTAATAGTATATTAAGATAAAGAGGTAATAGAGTTAAATATAAAGCTATAGTAGTAGGTGTTAATATTTTTTATAAGGATAAGGAAGGTATATTAGTAGAAGAGTCTAAAGTATAGGTTTACTAAGGAGTAAAAGAAGTATTAGTAAGAGGTAGTAGAAGAGGCAGGAATTAAGGTTTATTAGTAGCAAGAAGGGAATTCTTTAGGTAGAAATAGGGTTCGGATTTCCGAATCCTAGGGTAGAGCTGATTTTAGTCTACCCTCCGTTTTGAAATAAATACTAGTAGAGAGTTTAGTTTTCCAAATCCTAGGGTAGAGCTGATTTTAGTCTACCCTCCGTTTTAAAATAAATACTAATAGAGAGTTCGGTTTTCCAAATCCTAGGGTAGAGCTGGTTTCAGTCTGTCCAAATCCTAGGGTAGAGCTAGTTTTAGTCTACCCTCTACTATGAAATAAATACTAATAGAGAGTTCGGTTTTCCGAATCCTAGGGTAGAGCTAATTTTAGTCTACCCTCTGTTTTGAAATAAATACTAGTAGAGACTTCGGTTTTCTAAATCCTAGGGTAGAGCTGATTTCAGTCTACCCTCCGTTTTAAAATAAATACTAGTAGAGAGTTTAGTTTTCCAAATCCTGGGGTAGAGCTGATTTTAGTCTACCCTCCGTTTTAAAATAAATACTAATAGAGAGTTCGGTTTTCCAAATCCTAGGGTAGAGCTGGTTTTAGTCTGTCCAAATCCTAGGGTAGAGCTAGTTTTAGTCTACCCTCTACTATGAAATAAATACTAATAGAGAGTTCGGTTTTCCGAATCCTAGGGTAGAGCTGATTTTAGTCTACCCTCTGTTTTGAAATAAATACTAGTAGAGACTTCGGTTTTCTAAATCCTAGGGTAGAGCTGATTTTAGTCTACCCTCCGTTTTGAAATAAATACTAGTAGAGAGTTTAGTTTTCCAAATCCTAGGGTAGAGCTGGTTTTATTCTACCCTCCCTTTTCTACTATACTATTATAAACATCATAAACGCCCCTATTCTTGTTATATAGACCACTTTTGTGCATTATAGTAGCGTTATAATCCCTAGGAATACGGACATTGCATAGAAGTACGAGGAGTCTTATACTCCCTATATACTAGTTATAGAGTTGCTATCGGATAGGTCGTAAGTAGCCCCCCCCCTCCCCTCCTACCCCCCTGCAAGTCTTTAGGTATATAGTGCTATAAAGTATAATACATATAACGAGGGCATATAATAATCGAATTGCGAGTGCATTAAGCCTAATATAATATAGAAGGGGTGAATGCCACTACGGTCGTCTCTACTCTAAGCTTACGATTGCCTACTTTCGTCTATAATAGCGTTTAAGATAGACTAGACCTCGCTAGTCTTGCGTTCCTTCGCCCTATGTTTGCTAACATGTGAGACTCTAGGCGCCCCTAAGATAGACTATAGGCGATCGGTCTCGTGTCTTCCCTCTATATTTGACCTTTTGACAGTAGTCCTAGGTGTCTTGTTCGTGCTTCTATTACTCGCCGTCTCTATAGCAGTGTCTCTATCTCCGAGCGGCTCCCTCGGTAGATTAGTTATAGAAGTGGCCCTACCGGGCTAGCCCTTCGCATGCTTAAGTCTAGGTAATATATGCATAGATTGTGCTATTAATGTTGGCATAGCTACGAGCACGGGTTTAGATGACCGAGACTAGTTATATAGCTGCTCGACTTTCGAGATTCCTATATCTTCTTTGCATAGTAGCGATTCAATACTTGATACAGGCTACGAGACGTCCTGCTACTAAGAGACGGCGACATTAGCAATGCGATCGTGGACGTCGATTCCTATGCTCCTTATAATATCTTTAAGGCCCTAATCGAACATGATAGTTACCGGACGCAGGTCTAGGCGTTCTTAAGCAGGATCAGAGATTTGCTTATAGACGGATGTTGTTAATGCAGGATTATCTACGCTAACCCTAGTTCTCTTTAAAGGTAGGATCGCCTGCTTATCTATGTTTAGACTTAATTTATAGCCTCTAGGACGCTTAAGTGACTTGGTGCTGCTAACTTGCTGCCTACGAGACGGGGTGCTGCTAGGATAGGCAGCTTGTATAGCGCCCTCCGCTCGCTGCGCTATATAACGGCCATTCGGAGTCATTGCGTTAGGCATAGGCATAAATCGTATCGATTGGCGACAATTATAGACGGATGTCTATATAATGCTGCACGCTTTTCCTATGCTACTAACTTCGGTATAGTATAGGTAGCAGCGGTTAGAATAGCAGCCTTTAGCTCTAACAGTTATTATAGGCTGCTACTTTAGTGATTTTTTAAGGTTAAACTCTACATGCGTCCGGTGATTACCCGATACTAAACGCCTAGCTTGGTTCGATATGCCTCTCTACTATTCAACGTCGGAGCAGGGGACTAGTTATCTATACCTCTATAAGAAGTTATTAGATTACACGCTATCTGATTGTAGACTAAGAGTGCTTCGGACAAAATGTTGTCAAGAGGATAGGGAATGTAGAGCAACTCCGTGTCCGCACGATAGGCGAATAGTTTGTTGCGGCTTTACTCTATCTATTCCGGGCGATGTTCCCCTTTCGTTAAGGCTTAATACATGGATAATTATATACATATTTCTCTAAAAACGATAGAACCAATAATATAGTGTGACGATGATACGGCCTATATTCGGAGCGACGATGCGCTAACCGATACATGCTCGATACGTACGAATATATAGGTTAACACGGCAATGCACTAACGAACTATATACACTATAATTGCTAGACGCACTAGGAAAAAGTATCTTATGCCATCTTATGCCCGAGAATAAAACCCTTTACGAGTATTAATTATATGTCCCTAATATAGGTAGTAGTCGTTGCTTGAACAATACGCGCTATTCTTCGTCTATACGGGTTAGTTGCAAGGGTAGGTTAGGTGCTAGACCCGGCTCTACTAAGGCACGGCCCCATCGCTAAGGGAATACTTAGCTATTAGACAGACGTTCCTGCTCGATAGCGTTGGGTGCGCCCTGCCGGATGTACTACACCTGCCTAAGTATCGGTAGGTGTTTCGTCCTCTGCCCGATATTACTAGTAGCCCTCTCGGGCTAGGGGTAGATCCAATAATAGGTAGCAAGTTCTATAAAAAGCATGTCTTAGAAGTCCGAGAGGGCTACCTCGCCTAGTACGCGGCGAATGGACGAGCGTGCCAGGCGATATGCCTCTCGCTATCCCTAGTTATAATAATGCAGATGCTCTCGTAGGGGGCTCTCGTGCTCTACATTGCCCTAGAGTAGCGCAAACAGCTCTAGTAGCTTAGCTATACGAGTCCGGGGAGACTAGACTAGGCTAAGCGTAAGAGCTAGTATAATAGCTTTAACGTCTTCGAGCGAGAAGTTCTTAAGTACGCTTTCTTTCTGCCCTATGCGTATATCGTATATAACATAGCTTACATCCGCTCGGTACTACTTAAGCAGCCGGTGCGCTATAAGGAAGAATATATTATAGCGGTTCGTAGGATTCTTGATGCCGTACTTGCTTAGCTAGTTAGCATAATGCTCGAGTAACTGCTAGGCACCCTCGAGAGCTACCACCTGTCCGTGCCGCTTAGTGTAGGCGTTGATTAAAGTATGATTATAAAAGAGTATGCTTAGGGTTAGGGTTTAGGGTTAGGGGTTTAACATTGTTGGGTTGCTATATAGCCCGTACATAGCGGCGATCCCAACGACCGTACATCGTGAAGGCAAG